>CM070507.1:4003328-4581063 GCA_036346375.1 Guadua angustifolia | reverse complement strand
TGTTGTTATTGGATTTTAGAAGCCCGATCTACTTACTTTTGTGTTTGGTTCTAGATCCATATTTTACTAAGGTACCGAGTTCATTTAGAACCTTTGTATTCAAAGAAGATTGTTGAAAATTTGCAAGGATTTAAAATTCTAAACTCGAAGTCACTTGTCCGGACACTCGACATTTCATCCGGACTATCCGGATTAACTCCGACTATCCGACATTAAGTCCGACACCGATTTTGGCCTTCGGTGATTTTATTTAATTGCAAATTTTAATTACGCCTTATTCACCCTCTATGCATATATCCACCTTTCAAACAAGAATAAGAATAGTAGCTTTCACAATATTTCAATTGTAAATCACATTTCCATCCTATGTCAAGTTCCTCATTACCAACCCAAGCATTTTCCATAAACAATTCATTTTCATGAAAATCTAACCCTTGACCGTAATCACCGAAGCGATGCTCATTACGTGAGCACGGCTTATTCAATAGGTTGTACACTCTGCAGAGGTTATACACTTTACCCACAAGATACACAAATACCACCAAGGCAAATAACCGTGAACGAAGCCTTTCCAAAGTTCCATCTAAACTCAAGATCGCTCGCTAAGGTTTCAACACTGGAGGATCGTTACCACACCAGGCCCTCTTGCGCCATGTGAGTTCTCATTCCGCTCCTGCCTCACACCACCACGACAAGACTCAAAGAATAGATTTCCGCTTTACTCACTAAGCCCGCCCCATTACTGAGCTTGTGGTTGTATGGAGGACTCGCTCAAATGCTCGCAAGGTTAAGTCCTTAGTGACCGAGGCAAGACTAACCAAGTGTGATCTCAATTATCCAAAACCAATAAAAACCAACACGACCGCCTAGCTTGCCACTCTTGGCCCACGTAAACAATCTTGCCATTTGCCCGCCTAAATCATTTTTCCCACCCTGCTTCTTTACCATTGCACCACGTGCATCATCATCTCAATAACACATGTCTCATTCACAAAAACACGCTCCATATCTCATTAAGTCAATATTTGCTTTGGTATTCCAAAATCATGAATTGTCCACGTAAGGCTAAGCATACTACTTCGGCTACTTAACCCATGTTGGCAAATTATTAATGTCCAACTATTAATCCATAACCTAGGGTGACAAAGGATTCATGGCCTACAATTATATACGACAAGGTGGCATACAAAGAACTAGGTATTTAACTAGTCCCAAAATTTATTCAAAGTCATTTCTATCAAATTAGCATGCAATAGTTTAAATCAAAGTAATTTTTTCTAATAGGTTCAACATGATCAAACACAACTTGCCTTCAAAAGTGCTGGTTCTCGTTCCCGAGCTTGCTCTCGGTCGAACTTCTCCTCAAACCGTGGGACTTCAACGCTACGCGAACGTATGCACAAAACAATAAAATAAATAAACAGTAGACAAACAGTGCTAAAAATTCAATTAAAATTCATAAACAGAAAGATATCAATTTTACAAATTTATAGAAATTGGAATCACTCAAATCGGAGTTAAAACGCAAAAGTTATAAGCATTTGAAGTTTCAAAATACATTTTAAATCAATAAACCGAATTAAATAAACATTTTCTTTTAGGAAAATAATTATTACGTCATCCGTGACCGTGTACGCCACGGTGACCGTGGCCTTCAACGTCGATACGGCCGAAGCTCCGTGATGCGTCGGCATGAGCGTCATTGTGGCGTCGGCCCGACTTCGCTATCTCAGCGACAAGTGGGTCCCACCATAGCGTCGGCGGTGGCGTCACGCGCGCGGTGCGTCGCGGTGGCGAGTGGGCCGTCTTTGTCGGCGTCTCGTGTGAACGATTCGCGTCCGGTGACATGTGGGTCGCCTTGTCGGCGTCTCATGCATGAGAGTGCGGTGCCAGCGGCATGGGTCGCGTTGTCGGCGTCTCGTGCACAGAGCGGCGTGGATCTGGCGACCTCGGTTTGCATCTGCGGTGGAAAGTTGAAGATGAAGTTCACTATTCCTAAAGCGCGTGGGCTCGCCTCGTGATCGGATCTGGATCGTCTTGGTGGCGGCTTCGTGAACCCGGCGGCGATCTTGCTGCTGATTCGGCCGGAGCGGAGCGAAAGCGTGGCCGCGGCGTTTCGTGGTCATCCGGCGTGAAGAAGTGACCCTCCGAGCGGCAGCGAGTGAGTCCGGATGCACGGCGGCGGAGAATGGCCGTGCGGAGCAGCGCAAAGCTTCGGCGGTGACCGGGAACTGGCGAGTCGTCTTGGCGGCGGTGGCGTCTCGGGCGTGATGAGTCTGGACGGATCTGGGCGAGTAAGAGATCCCAACACGGTGTGGCGCAATAAATAGTGCCCTCGGCTCAGTGAAGTCGCGAAACCGGCAAACCCGCCATGGCGGAATCCAAGCGAGGATTCGGGTTAAGCGGCGTGGCGCGATGAAGCCGTCGGATCGGATCGAGCAGGCGGAGTTAGGGTTTTCGGGCAGACGCCTGATCATTCGCCCAACAACTATTCACAGGATTTTTAATCCGTTTTGATTAAAAATAATTCCGAAATTCAAATAATTCATTTGGGGCTTTAAAAATACTAGAAAAATTCTGGAAAAATTCCCAAAAATATTTTAAGACATTTGTGACTCAAATAAAATATTTTTAGCAAAACTTTATTTTAACTTTTCCATTATTTAATTAATTTGATAAATGGCTTAATTCAAAATAAATTCAAATAATTCCAAATAAATTCGAAATTCCCAAAAATTCAAAATACTATTTAAATGCAATAAAAGCAAAAATTGGGGTGTTACAAACCTCCCCCTTGGAATCTCGACCAGAGATTAGGCTAACAGGAATAGATTGAAATTCTGCTGAGTCTTCTTCGCTCCCGAGGTTGCTTCGCTCTCGAATGGTTACTCCACTTGAACTCTGCGAGAAGAGTGTTATTGCTCGTTTCTCGATCCTAGTATCCAAGATCTTCACGGTACTCTTTATAAGTCAAATCCTCCTGCTACTCGGCCAGGCTCTACGGCATTTGCTCTTCGGCACCGGAGGCATTTCTTTAATTGTGACACATGGAACACATCATGCACTCCTACTAAAGGCTGCGGTAACTCCGGTTGATCGCTACTTCGCCCTCGACTTAGGATCTTGAGCGGACCAACATATCTTGGTGCTAACTTCCCTTTAGTGTGGAACCTCTTAACTCCTCTGAGTGGTGTAACTACGAGATACACAAAATCTTGAGCTCAAAACTTAAATCCTGCGGCGATTATCTGCGTAACTCTTACGTCTTGATTGTGCTATTTTCAACCTTTCACGATCACGGCTATCTGCTCTTGACTTCTCGGAGAATATCCGCCCAAACATATGGCGTTCTCGGTCTCATTCTAGTTCAACGGCGTTACGAGGTCTTCCATATAGCGCTTCAAATGGTGACATCTGCAGACTTGCACAGTAGCGATTATTATAGCTAAACTTCGGCATATGGCAAACACTTATCCCGAAGTTGTATAAGCCAATGCACATGCCCTCAACATGTCTTCGATGTCTGGTTAACTCTTTCCGTTTGCCCATCATGCATGGGTGATATGCGATCTTGAAGTTGAGCGGGTCCCTAGGGCCTCATCGACTTATCCCAAAATCTTGAGGTAGCGAGTACCTCTGTCGATACAATTTTCTTGAACTCCATGCAGACACAATTCTTGACATATACAAATCGCTAAGCGGTCCCCGAGTAGGTAGTTTTCACGGTATGAAGTGGGCGACCTTGGTCACAGGTCCACTATAACCCATATGGAGTCATACCATGCGGTCCTCGGTGACCGATAATGAAGTCCATTTCGATTTCCTCCCATTTCCACTCGGTATCTTCGGTGGGTTTAGCAACCCTCTTGGCCTTTGATGCATTGCTTTGACTCTTTGGCATATGTCGCTGCATAACATGCTCTGCAACTTCACGCTTCATGCTTGCACAAAATCTTTCCTTGGTCTTGGTACATCTTAGCGCTTCCGGATGAATGGAGTACTTGGAGTCATGAGCTTCTTCGAGAATCATTTGTTTGTTCCTTCTTTGCGATGCGCAAATCGATTTTGATCCACAATGTACCTTGCTCATCGACTTGAAATCCTTCGCCTTGCCTTCCTCCATTTTGGACTTAATTCTCGAATCTTGACATCGTCTTTACATTCTTCAGAATCGATCTTCGAGTAGGCTTCACTTCTAGGCGGCTATAAATCCTTTAGGCACAACTTCGACTTTAGCACGAAATTCCTTGCATAACTTCGACTGATTTGCTTCACCAACATGTTCACGAATGGCTTTTTCGGCTCAAAGCATCGGCCACCATTGGCTTTTAGGTGATAATGGATTCCCAGTTATAATCCTTAATTAATTCTAACCACCTCCTCGCCTCATGTTGAGATCCGATTAGTGAATATATATTTAAGACTCTTATGGTCGATGTACACCTCACATCATTTCCAATCGAGATAGTGCGCCATAACTTCAAAGGCGTGTACCACATTTGCTAACTCAAGTCATGTGTTGGATAGTTCTCCTCATGCGGCCTCAAGCGCCTTGCGCATATCACGCGACCTTCTTTTGCATGTCGCATCCTAGCCCTTGGCGCGATGCATCACAATATATCAAAGCTCGGCTTATCCGTAGAACTAACTGCGTGCCGTTGTCAAGCGTTTCTTCAACTCTGAAAACTCCGCTCACATTCCGGCGTCCAGCAAACTTCTTTTCCTTTTTCAACAATTGCGTAAGGGTCTCGCATAATCGTAAAGAATCCTTCAATAAATGGCGTAATAACCGGCCATTCCAAAAACTACGGTTTGAGTCACCGTCTTGGGTGGCTCCCAATGCAACCTTGCTTCCACCTTACTCGGATCAAGCTGCGACTCCTTGCGGTCACTACATGTCCAAGAATTCCACTTTGTTCTTCGAAATCGCACTTGCTAAACTTAGCGAAAAGTTCTTGCTCTCTTAACCTCTCGAACTAGCCGGATGCTCGGCATGCTCTTCTCTTGTTTTGGAGTAAACTAGAATGTCATCTATGAACACAACAACGAACTTATCCGGTATTCCATGAAAACCTTGTTCATCATGTTCATGAAATATCGGTGCATTTGTCAAACCAAAAGACATAAGCGTGAACTCGTAGTGTCCATATCTTGGCCGAAATCGGTCTTGACATCCTCGACCTAATCTTCATTGGTGATATCGATCGTAGGTCAATTTTGGAGAAAACTCGGCTCCTCTCAAGTGATCGAATAGGTCATCGATCACGGTAGTGGGTACTTATTCTTTATAGTGACCTCGTTTAGTGCTCGATAATCCACACACATCCGATAACTTCCATCCTTCTTCTTGACAAATAGAACGGTGCTCCCCATGGCGCGAACTAGGTCTAATAAATCCCTTATCTAATAACTCCTCAATCGCTTCTTCATTTCGACCGACTCATCGGTTGACATCCGATAGGTCTCTTAGCTATCGGAATTGTTCCGTACTAACTCGATTACAAACTCTATGTCACTGTCTGGTGGCATCCGGTAAATCCTCTGGAAATACATCGGGTATTCTCGACAAGCTGGTACATCTTCTATCTTGGACCTTCACACTATTGACCTGCTGTCCATCCGGCGGCGGTTGCTGAAATCTATTTTTTCTCCACAAGGACTCTCGTGATATGACTCTTCGTCCACGTCTAACACAACCTTGTGCTAGACAACCAGTCCATTCCCAAAATAACATCTAAGTGCGGGTATCCAACACCACTAAGTTTGCTAGGAACTCCGTTCCATCTATAACAACTTTACCCCGAACATCCTACATCGGATCGGAGTTACGATCCGGGGATGTACTAGCAATACATGCCTAAGGTTCACCATTTTCAACCCATTGTTCCAGCAAAAATCCGAGATACAAGCGAATCGAGCTCAGAATCAAATAAAGCTGCTAGTCTTGAGTTGACAAGTAACTTACCCGATCTGACGTCCGATGTTTACACCTTGCATCAGGTGACATGATTGACTCGCCTCTTACCACGTCGTGGGCGTCATTGTGTAGCTCCGCTTGCTCTGGCGCAGTGTCTTCGTTGGAGTAGTTCCAGATTGAAGCGAGCGGTGTCACTCCTCCTCCTTCTTAGGACAATAATTGGCGAAGTGCCGGCTCGTTCTGAGCGTAACAACGCCTCCTGACCTTGGCTTCCTGCATTGCGTTCCCAAGCGTATTGGTGTCTGGAAATTTTGTCGGGTCTTGAATCTTGGTGGCGTCGTCGTCATCACATTCCTTGGTGAAATCTGAAGCGGTTTGGTGCAACCCTCAAGCAGCTGCGCTCCTGGCGTGCTCCTGTTGTGCCATCCTGCGCTTAGGTTGTCCTCGGCTCCTTGCGCTTGTCCTCCAATATCGGCGCCTTGTTCACTAGCTCTGAAAATCGGAAAGGTGTGGGTTATGAGTCCCACCGATCTGTCATCCTTTCATGAATCGAGGCCTGGCCTTATCCGTTGCTACATTCTCGGTGCGTAGCGTGCGTGCGTGAACTTATTAGATACTTCGGACACGATTGATTGCCTGATGCCCTAAACTCCTCCTTTTCAGCTCCATGATGCCTTGGGCACATGATATTGCGCAATCGTGAACTCCTCGGTGATGTCTGCGGGTGCTCATGGCGCGATAGTTTTCCCACCATTATGCGGTTCCTTCAAGGCGATGAGAAGCATAGAGTACCTCTCATTTCCTTCACTTGGGTAATGTGCAACTTTCTCCTTCGTCCTCGGCCAATCATCGCCTCCAATGGATTGGCATTTCGAGAAAATGTAGGATCGTGTCCTCATGAATTGACCTCGAGTGTGGCCTCTGCCTTTGGGTTGACTTAGTTAACTTGGCGTGGCGGCTTGATGACTTCTTGCATCTCTTTGCATCATGGCATGCGATGCGGAGTGCTGCAATAAAGGCTCCAAGTTACGCATATCAGCGGCGGTCTTGGTTGAGTTCCTATCCTTCATCATCGATGTTTCGGTGGCGAGAACGCTCCCATTTCCTCCTTGGTTTCACAGTGTTCACCATCTGCTGATTAGCCATGGTTTAGAGATGAGAGGAAATAAGAATAGACAAGTAATAGAGTACTTGTGCGGGTCAAAGGTGTAACACAAAATCTAACTTTATTACTTTATTAATATTTGGGTATGGTTGCTCACAATGCCTAAGGGCCATGCAACACATACCAATCACTCTAAGCATGAAAGAAGCAAAGCCGAGCTAACACTCGAGTCAAGCGCCTCTAAGGGTGACTCTTATTCCAGAGCGACTCAGCGAGAGTCTCAGCTGCTAATCCTACGCTCACTCCTCGAGGCATTGCCGGAACTCCTGGTGGATACACGGCGGGTGTCTTGGTGCAGTACAAACCTATCCCGATCCTCCATGTGGATCGCCTCCTGCCTGCTCCACCTCCACTGGCTCCGACTCACTTCCTTGGCTCCAACTTCACTTCCAGCTCTGTCGGCTCTGCTTGTGGCTCCTCCGGATCTGGTCGTGTAGCTCGGCTCTGTCTCGGCTCTAGTCGTCTGTGTTCTCAGTTCCCCAATCCTCTGGATAGAGTGGGCCAAGTACTCACAAGTCACCTTGAGATGAGCCCTAAGGCATGTGAACTAAATCCGAGACCTCTGCAGCTCTGAACCGTCTCGTCGATAGCATCCTCTTGGCGATAACATATCTGGTCGGTGGGTGATCGTGGCATCCTCCTCCTCGATGGGCTCCGGTTGTGAGCAGTGTTCTCGTGGTGGTGTGCAACCATGCCATCCAACTCTCTGGGGTAGAGTGCAGCAATCGCCTCATCGCCGGTCGCGATGTCTCACGAATCCGCGTCAAATGACAACCTCTTGGTGTGATCACGGATCTGACGGCCGCCCTCGCCCTATCCGGCGTAACGTGATAGTGGCGTCGGCAATATCAATCTGCCCGATCCACGTAGTCCTCGGTAGATCGGCTGTCATATCCTCAAGCGGTGCATCATCGCCAAAGCTCTGGCGTGCCCTCGATCGCTCACCAAAAAGTGGATCATCCTCATACGCCAAGACACTCACGTGAGACTCGGATATTTTAAACACAGCAAATATGTGTTAAGTTCAGCAAGGGTATGAAAGAAGAAAGGGATAAGTCGAGATTGAATTATCATCTTGGCACATTTTAGCTTTTAGAAAATAGTTCTATCCTCTCGACCATTCTAACTAAGGGCGATCCTGGTCGGTATGGCTCGATACCACCTCTGTCGGGACCCGAATTTGCAAATCCGGACCCTCGTGTTTCAGCACTAGTCGAGGATCACGCTAGTGCACGTTTCAACATCGGTACATATCACGAGACATATCCAGCGAAATAATAAGTACTTTAATTAAATACTCAAACTAGTTGATTGACCTTATGTCAAGTTACAAAGATCGCCTCATGAGCGAAGGATTATTAAAATATTCAAATCGTGAAATAAAATAAACACGTGGCGCCAACCAATTTGCCACGAACCCAGTGGGCTCGCTCCCTAGTTAAATCGGCTCCTCGATACTCCTCCTCTGACGGGTTGCTTCTTCTTCAACGAAGTTGTGTTGTTGTGGGGTGAGTACTTTGAGCACTTTCGCAAGTCATGCCGAGAATGCAATTCTAATATTCTCGTGCATGGCTTAGTACAAAGGATAGGCTATGGTTTATGTGCGTCTGACATTCAAGAATAACGATAATAATTTGCCAGATAAAAGCATAATAAGAATAGTAGCTTTCACAATATTTCAATTGTAAATCACATTTCCATCCTATGTCAAGTTCCTCATTACCAACCCAAGCATTTTCCATAAACAATTCATTTTCATGAAAATCTAACCCTTGGCCGTAATCATAGAGCGATGCTCATTCTGTGAAACACGGCTATTCGAATAGGTTGTACACTCTGGAGGTTATACACTTTACCCACAAGATCGTCAAATACCACCAAGGCAAATAACCGTAACAAGCCTTTCCAAAGTTCCATCTAAACTTCGATCTTGCCGCTAAGGTTTCAACAAGGAGGTTTACCACACCCCCCCTCTTGCGCCATGTGAGTTCTCATTCCGCTTCTCGGCCTCCACCACCACAGCAGTACCAAAGAATAGATTTCCCGGTTTACTCAAGCCCGTCCCATTCAGGAGCTTGTGGTTGTATGGAGGACTCGTTCAAATGCTCAAGGTTAAGTCCTTATTGGCCAAAAATACTAGAAAAATTCTGGAAAAATTCCCAAAAATATTTTAAGACATTTGTGACTCAAATAAAATATTTTTAGCAAAACTTTATTTTAACTTTTCCATTATTTAATTAATTTGATAAATGGCTTAATTCAAAATAAATTCAAATAATTCCAAATAAATTCGAAATTCCCAAAAATTCAAAATACTATTTAAATGCAATAAAAGCAAAAATTGGGGTGTTACAAACCTCCCCTGCGGAATCTCGACCAGAGATTAGGCTACAAGAATAGATTGAAATTCTGCTTGAGTCTTCTTCACGCTCCCGAGGTTGCTTCGCTCTCGAATGGTTACTCCTTGAACTCTGCGAAGCATCGATTATTGCTCGTTTCTCGATCCTAGTATCCAAGATCTTCACCGGTACTCTTTATAAGTCAAATCCTCCTGCTGACTCGGCCAGCTCTACGGCATTTGCTCTTCGGCACCGGAGGCATTTCTTTAATTGTGACACATGGAACACATCATGCACTCCTACTAAAACTGCGGTAACTCCGGTTGATCGCTATTCGCCGCTCGACTTAGGATCTTGAGCGGACCAACATATCTTGGTGCTAACTTCCCTTTAGTGTGGAACCTCTTAACTCCTCAGTGGTGTAACTCTGAGATACACAAAATCTTGAGCTCAAAACTTAAATCCTGCGGCGATTATCTGCGTAACTCTTACTCTTGATTGTGCTATTTTCAACCTTTCACGATCACGGCTATCTCTTGACTTCTCGGAGAATATCCGGCCCAAACATATGGCGTTCTCGGTCTCATTCTAGTTCAACGGCGTTGACGAGGTCTTCCATATAGCGCTTCAAATGGTGACATCTGCAGAGACTTGCACAGTAGGCTGATTATTATAGCTAAACTCGGCATATGGCAAACACTTATCCCGAAGTTGTATAAGCCAATGCACATGCCCTCAACATGTCTTCGATGTCTGGTTAACTCTTTCCGTTTGCCCATCATGCATGGGTGATATGCGATCTTGAAGTTGAGCGGGTCCCTAGGGCCTCATGCGACTTATCCCAAAATCTTGAGGTAGCCGAGTACCTCATCGATACAATTTTCTTGAACTCCATGCAGAACACAATTCTTGACATATACAAATCTGCTAAGCGGTCCCCGAGTAGGTAGTTTTCACGGTATGAAGTGGGCGACCTTGGTCAACAGGTCCACTATAACCCATATGGAGTCATACCATGCGGGTCCTCGGTAGACCGATAATGAAGTCCATTTCGATTTCCTCCCATTTCCATCGGGTATCTTCGATGGGTATGTAGCAACCCTGCTTGGCCTTTGATGCATTGCTTTGACTCTTTGGCATATGTCGCTGTATCAACATGCTCTGCAACTTCACGCTTCATGCTTGGCACAAAATCTTTCCTTGGTCTTGGTACATCTTAGCGCTTCCGGATGAATGGAGTACTTGAGTCATGAGCTTCTTCGAAATCAATTATTTGATTCCTTCTTATGCGATCGCAAATCGATTTTGATCCACAATGTACCTTGCTCATCGACTTGAAATCCTTCGCCTTGCCTTCCTCCATTTTGGACTTAATTCTCGAATCTTGACATCGTCTTTACATTCTTCACGAATCGATCTTCGAGTAGGCTTCACTTCTAGGCGGCTATAAATCCTTTAGGCACAACTTCTTTAGCTTGACGAAATTCCTTGCATAACTCGACTGATTTGCTTCCACCAACATGTTCACCGAATGGCTTTTTCGGCTCAAAGCATCGGCCACCACATTGGCTTTTAGGGGTGATAATGGATTCGATTATAATCCTTAATTAATTCTAACCACCTCCTCTGCCTCATGTTGAGATCCGATTGAGTGAATATATATTTAAGACTCTTATGGTCGATGTACACCTCACATCTAGTTTCCAATCGAGATAGTGCGCCATAACTTCAAAGGCGTGTACCAATCTTGCGTAACTCAAGTCATGTGTTGGATAGTTCTCCTCATGCGGCCTCAACGCCTTGACGCATATCCGGCGACCTTTACATTGTTTGCGTGTCGCATCCTAGCCCTTGGCGCGATGCATCACATATATATCAAAGCTCGCTTCCGGTAGAACTAAACTGCGTGCCGTTGTCAACGTTTCTTCAACTCTGAAAACTCCGCTCACATTCGCGTCCACGATAACTTCTTTTCCTTTTTCAACAATTGCGTAAGGGTGCATAATCGTAAGAATCCTTCAATAAATCGGCTGGTAATAACCGGCCATTCCAAAAACTACGGTTTGAGTCACCGTCTTGGGTGGCTCCCAATGCAACACTTCTGCTTCCACCTTACTCGGATCAAGTGCGACTCCTTGGCGGTCACTACATGTCCAAGGAATTCCACTTTGTTCTTCGAAATCGCACTTGCTAAACTTAGCGAAAAGTTCTTTGCTCTCTTAACCTCTCGAACTAGCTTGGATGCTCGGCATGCTCTTCTCTTGCTTTGGAGTAAACTAGAATGTCATCTATGAACACAACAACGAACTTATCCGGTATTCCATGAAAACCTTGTTCATCATGTTCATGAAATATGAGTGCATTTGTCAAACCAAAAGACATAAGCGTGAACTCGTAGTGTCCATATCTTGGCGAAAATCGGTCTTGACATCCTCAGACCTAATCTTCATGGTGATAATCCGATCGTAGGTCAATTTTGGAGAAAACTCCGGCTCCTCTCAAGCGATCGAATAGGTCATCGATCACGGTAGTGGGTACTTATTCTTTATAGTGACCTCGTTTAGTGCTCGATAATCCACACATCCGATAACTTCCATCCTTCTTCTTGACAAATAGAACGGTGCTCCCCATGGCGACGAACTAGGTCTAATAAATCCTTATCTAATAACTCCTCAATCGCTTCTTCATTTCGACCGACTCATCGGTTGACATCCGATAGGTCTCTTAGCTATCGGTCAGTGTTCGTACTAACTCGATTACAAACTCTATGTCACTGTCTGGTGGCATCGGTAAATCCTCTGAAATACATCCGGGTATTCTCGACAAGCGGTACATCTTCTATCTTGACGGCCTTCACACTATTGACCCACTGTCCATCCGAGCGGCGATTGCATCGAAACTTATTTTTCTCCCACAAGGACTCTCGACTGATATGACTCTTCGTCCACAGTCTAACACAACCTTGTGCTTAGACAACCAGTCCATTCCCAAAATAACATCTAAGGTCTGGGTATCCAACACCACTAAGTTTGCTAGGAACTCCGTTCCATCTATAAGCAACTTTACCCCAGAACATCCTACATCAGATCGGAGTTCTGATCCCGGGGATTGTACTAGCAATACATGCCTAAGGTTCACCATTTTCAACCCATTGTTCACAGCAAAAATCCGAGATACAAGCGAATGCGAAGCTCGAATCAATGATAAAGCTATGCAGTCTTGAGTTGACAAGTAACTTACCGATCTGACGTCCGATGTGTTACATGCCTTGCATCAGCGGTGACATGATTGACTCAGCCTCTTACCACCGTCGTAGGGCATCAGTTGTGTAGCTCCGGCTTGCTCTGGCCGCAGTGTCTTCGTTGGAGTAGTTCCAGATTGAAGCGCAATGGTGTCACTCCTCCTCCTTCTTAGGACAATAATTGGCGAAGTGCCGGCTCGTTCTGAGCGTAACAACGCCTCACTGACCATCTTGGCTTCTGCAATTGCGTTCCCAAGCGTGATTGGTGTCGGAAATTTTGTCCGGAGGTCTTGAATCTTGGTGGCGTCGTCGTCATCACATTCCTTGGTGAAATCTGAAGAAGCGGTTTGGTGCAACCCTCAAGCAGCGCGCTCCTGGCGTGCTCCTGTTGTGCCATCCTGCGCTTAGGTTGTCCTCCGGCTCCTTGCGCTTGTCCTCCAATATCGGCGCCTTGTTCACTAGCTCTGAAAATCAGGAAAGGTGTGGGTTATGAGTCCCACTGCGATCTGAATCGATCCTTTCATGAATCGAGGCCTGGCCTTATCCGTTGCTACATTCTCGGTGCGTAGCGTGCAGTTGCGTGAACTTATTCAGATACTCGGACATTCGATTGATTGCCTGCTTGATGCCTAAACTCCTCCTTTTTCAGCTCCATGATGCCTTGGGCACATGATATGCGAGAACAATCGTGAACTCCTCGGTGATGTCCTGCGGGTGCTCATGAGGTCTGATAGTTTTCCCACCTTCATTGCGGTTCCTTCAGGCGATGAGAAGCATAGAGTACCCTCTCATTTCCTTCACATCTTGGGTAATGTGCAACTTTCTCTCTATCGTCCTCGGCCAATCATCGCCTCCAATGGATTGGCATTTCGAGAAAATGTAGCGATCGTGTCCTCATGCAATTGGCGACCTCGAGTGTGGCCTCTGCCTTTGGGTTGACTTAGTTAACTTGATGGCGTGCGGTTAGGACTTGACTTGTTGCATCTGTTGCATCATGGCATGCATTAAGCGGGTGCGTGCTGCAATAAAGGCTCCAAAGTTACGCATATCAACGCGGTCTTGGTTGAGTTCCTAGTCCTTCATCATCGATGTTTCGGTGGCGAGAACGCTCCCATTTCCTCCTTGGTTTCACAGTGTTCACCATCTGCTGATTAGCCATGGTTTAGAGATGAGAGGAAATAAGAATAGACAAGTAATAGAGTACTTGTGCAGGGTCAAAGGTGTAACACAAAATCTAACTTTATTACTTTATTAATATTTGGGTATGGTTGCTCACAATGCCTAAGGGCCATGCAACACATACCAATCACTCTCAAGCATGAAAGAAGCAAACCGAGCTAACACTCGAGTCAACGCCTCTAAGGGTGACTCTTATTCCAAGAGCGACTCAGCAGAGTCTCAGCTGCTAATCCTAACGCTCACTCCTCGAGGCATTGCCGGAACTCCTGGTGGATACACGCGTGGTGTCTTGGTGCAGTACAAACCTATCCCAACGATCCTCCTTGGATCGCCTCCTGCACTGACTCCACCTCCACTGGCTCCGACTTCACTTCCACTGGCTCCAACTTCACTTCCACTGGCTCTGGCTGCGGCTCCTACTGTGGCTCCTCCGGATCTGGGTCGTGTAGCTCGGCTCTGTCTCGGCTCAGTCCGTCTGTGCTGTCTCCAGTTCCCAATCCTCTGGATAGAGTGGGCCAAGTACTCACAAGTGCACTTGAGATGAGCCCTAAGGCATGTGAACTCAAATCACGAGACCTCTGCAGCTCTGAGCCGTCTCGTCGATAGCATCCTCTTGGCGATAACATATCTGGTCGGTGGGTGATCGTGGCATCCTCCTCCTCGATGGGCTCCGGTTGTGGCAGTGTCTCTCGTGGGTGGTGGCTGAAACATTATGCCATCCAACTCTCTGGGGTAGAGTGCAGCAATCGCCTCATCGCCGATCGCGATGTCTCCTGAATCCAGCGTCAAATGACAACCTCTTGGCTTGATCACGGATCGTGACGGCTCGCCTCGCCCTATCGGCGTGAAGTGATAGTGGCGTCGGGCAATATCAATCTGCCCGATCCACGATAGTCCTCGGTAGATCGGCTGTCATATCCTCCAAGCGGTGCATCATCGCCAAAGCTCCGCTGGCGTGCCCTCGATCGCTCACCAAAAGTGGATCATCCTCATCCCAAAGGACACTCACGTGAGACTCGGATATTTTAAACACAGCAAATATGTGTTAAGTTCAGCAAGGGTATGAAAGAAGAGAAGGGATAAGTCGAGATTGAATTATCATCTTGGCACATTTTAGCTTTTAGAAAATAGTTCTATCCTCACTCGACCATTCTAACTAAGGGCGATCCTCTGGATCGGTATGGCTCGATACCACCTCTGTCGGGACCCGAATTTGCAAATCCGGACCCTCGTGTTTCAGCACTAGTCGAGGATCACGCTAGTGCACACAGTTTCAACATCGGTACATATCACGGACATATCCAACGAAATAATAAGTACTTTAATTAAATACTCAAACTAGTTGATTGACCTTATAGTCAAGTTACAAAGATCGCCTCTGGCGAAGGATTATTAAAATATTCAAATCGTGGAAATAAAATAAACACGTGGCGCCAACCAATTTGCCACGAACAGGCCCATGGGCTCGCTCCTAGTTAAATGGCTCCTCGATACTCCTCCTCTGACGGGGTTGCTTCTTCTTCAAGCTGAAGTTGTGTTGTTGTGGGGTGAGTACTTTGAGCACTTTCGCAAGTCATGCCTGAATGCAATTCTAATATTCTCGTGCATGGCTTAGTACAAAGGATAGGCTATGGTTTATGTGCGTACAACATTCAAGAATAACGATAATAATTTGCAAAGCATAAAAAGATAATAAGAATAGTAGCTTTCACAATATTTCAATTGTAAATCACATTTCCATCCTATGTCAAGTTCCTCATTACCAACCCAAGCATTTTCCATAAACAATTCATTTTCATGAAAATCTAACCCTTGGCCGTAATCATGAAGCGATGCTCATTACTGTGTAAACACGGCTATTCGAATAGGTTGTACACTCTGCAGAGGTTATACACTTTACCCACAAGATCAGTCAAATACCACCAAGGCAAATAACCGTAGAAGCCTTTCCAAAGTTCCATCTAAACTTCGATCTTGCCGCTAAGGTTTCAACACTTTGGAGGGTGGTTACCACACCGGGGCCCCCTCTTGCGCCATGTGAGTTCTCATTCCGCTTCTCGGGCCTCACACCACCACAGCAGTACCAAAGAATAGATTTCCCGGTTTACTCACTAAGCCCGTCCCATTACGGAGCTTGTGGTTGTATGGAGGACTCGGTTCAAATGCTCAAGGTTAAGTCCTTAGTGGCCGAAGAGCAAGACTAACCAAGTGTGATCTCAATTATCCAAAACCAATAAAAACCAAATCTGACCGCCGATTGCCACTCTTGGCCCACGAAACAATCTTGCCATTTGCCCCAGTCTAAATCATTTTTCCCACCGGTTCTTTACCATTGCACCACGTGCCATCATCATCTCAATAACACATGTCTCATTCACAAAAACACGTTCCATATCTCATTAAGTCAATATTTGCTTTGGTATTCCAAAATCATGAATTGTCACGTGGCGAGGCTAAGCATACTACTTGGTCTACTTAACCCATGTTGGCAAATTATTAATGTCCAACTATTAATCCATAACCTAGGGTGACAAAGGATTCATGGCCTACAATTATATACGACAAGGTGGCATACTGACAACTAGGTATTTAACTAGTCCCAAAATTTATTCAAAGTCATTTCTATCAAATTAGCATGCAATAGTTTAAATCAAAGTAATTTTTCTCTAATAGGTTCAACATGATCAAACACAACTTGCCTTCAAAAAGTGCTGGTTACGGTTCTGAGCTTGCTCTGGTCGAACTTCTCCTCGAAACCGTCGGGGACTTCAACGTCTCTGCGTAGCGTATGCACAAAACAATAAAATAAATAAACAGTAGACAAACAGTGCTAAAAATTCAATTAAAATTCATAAACAGAAAGATATCAATTTTACAAATTTATAGAAATTGGAATCACTCAAATCGGAGTTAAAACGCAAAAGTTATAAGCATTTGAAGTTTCAAAATACATTTTAAATCAATAAACCGAATTAAATAAACATTTTTCTTTTCGGAAAATAATTATTACGTCATCCGTGACACGTGTCGCCACCAGAGAGTGACCGTGGCCTTCTTCGACGTCGCACTGACGCTCCGTGATGGCGTCGCGCAGCGTCATTGTGCGTCGGCCGACTTCGGCTATCTCAGCGACAAGTGGGTCCCACCATGACGTCGGCGGTGGCGTCCACGCACGCGTGCGTCGCGGTACGAAATGGGCCCGTCTTTGTCGGCGTCTCGTGTGAAACGATTCGCAGTCACGGTGACATGTGGGTCCGCCTTGTCGGCGTCTCATGCCGATGAGAGTGCGGTGCCAGCAGGCAGAGTGGGTCGCGTTAGTCGGCGTCTCGTGCCGGCGAGCGGCGGCGTTATCTGGCGACCCTCGGTTGCATCTAACGGTGGAAATTGAAGATGAAGTTCACTATTCCTAAAGCGGCGTGGGCTCACCTCGTGATCGGATCTGGATCGTCTGGTGTGGCTTCGTGAACCGGCGGCGATCTGTGGCAGGATTCGGCCGAGAAGCGGAGCGAACGTGGCAGCGAGCGTTTTCGTGGTCATCGGCGTGAAGAAGTGACCCTCCGAGCGGCAGCGAGGTGAGTCCGAAGCAGTGTACGAGGCGGCCGGAGAATAGCCGTGAGCAGCGCAAAACTTCGGCGGTGACCGGGAACTTGGCGAGTCGTGCTGGTGGCGTCTCGGGGCGTGATGAGTCTGAGACGGATCACGGCAATAAAAGCAAAAATTGGGGTGTTCTGAGGACTGAAGCGTAGAAGTAGGGACATGTTCTCTACCGTCCACGAGTAATAGTACATGTTCGCGACAAAAATTATTAGAGATGACAACCTTCTTTGTCGAGTCGAATACTCTACCGTTCACATGTTTAAAAAACCAGCGAATGACCCGTTGGCAAATCTCTAAGTTGCTATAAACCTTGACGAATCGGTGTTTTTGGTGACGAAAACCTTTTTTCGTTTTTTTTGGTAAAAGCATTTTTTCGGTTTTTTCTTGGGAAACATTTTTTCCGTTTTTTGGGAAGCGTAAACATTTTTTCGGGTTTTTGGTAGTGGAAACATTTTTCCATTTTTTCGTAAACATTTTTCGGGTTTTTGGTAGTGAAACATTTTTCCATTTTTTTCGGTGACAAAAATTTTTCTCGGAAAACGGAGAAAGGACGAACGTAAAGCGAGACATGTTCTCTACCGTCCACGAGTAATAGTACATGTTAGCGACAAAAATTATTAGAGCGACAATCTTCTTTTGTCGAGTCGAATACTCTACGTTCACATGTTTAAAAAAACCGGCTATGACCCATTGGCAAATCTCTAAGTTGCTATAAATCTTGACGAATCTGCGTTTTTTGTGGAAAACTTTTATCGTTTTTGGTAGAAAACATTTTTCCGGTTTTTTGGTTGAAACATTTTTTCGTTTTTTGATGTGAAAAAATTTTTCCGGAAAAGCGGAGAAAGGACCGACGTAAAGCGAGGACATTTTGTTATTTTTTGGACCTATTCGCTATCGAAAAATTAGAAAATGGCTTTTCGCGATTTGAGATTAACGGGAGGCTTTTAGTAAAATACGCGCGAGGACCCAAGCGAAGGAAAAAAAATATTTTCGTCTCACAAAAATCGCGAAGGACCTATCCGCAATTTGAAAAAACAGAGGGCTTTTACAAAATTGCGAGGCACCATGGACATGATGGTCTGCTCTCGAAATCTTCCTTTGTAATAGAGTTGATATATACTACATGGAAGAGATTTTTTTAAGGGCCGTAGCACCTCTTTTAATTTACAAATCTTAGTCTTCCTCTGAACATAATTGCAAAAATAATCTCCTTCGATCATAAAACACATGCAAGCGCCTCTTGTCACTTGCCACCCATATGTACCGGGGTAGGCGCTATTGAGTTAGGGTAATGCGAGAGTAACCTACCGTGCTCGGGCACCATAGTAGGCATCACCGCCATACCGAGCCACCCTTCCATGACAGCACGTCCTGTCAAGCCACCCTACCGCATTAGATGTAGGCCGTGGTTCCAAATCCCTGCTACGGTACATGAGCGCAGCAGGTGAGACATGTCACTTGTTGGCGCTTCTGTGAACGGAGATGAGCTAAATTTAAAATTACGTTCGTACAAAAGCTAGATTGAAACAAAAGGTACAAGGAGACTAGAAAAAGCTGAGAACTCTACTACATGCGGTTGGATGTAGACTAGGCTAGCCTTCTGCCACTGGTGATCCTGCGACGAGGGTCTTGCGGTCTTCTTGCCTGGAGTGGAGTAGAATAGTAGAACTTCACAGAGCCTCCTCAATTAGCAAATGTGACAGAAATGATGTTACTGTCGAGTCAAGAAAATAACAACGAAATTGGGGGAATGAAGATCCGGTTGTACCTACCTATAGTGCTCGTCATATCGAAATAGTAATCACATATTCTCTACAATAAAAGTATATATATGCACACTGTACAGTTATACAGCAACGTAACAACAAAAACGATAGGGTTTTTTAAAATCAAGAGAAACTCAACTATGGTCACTACTATAGCTTCCTGAATCCTTCACTTCCAAGCATCCCATGATTATGCAATGTGCAGTGGTGAAACACTGAAGAATGCGGCAGCCGCGACCAAACCCCAAGCACTTCGACGTACTGAAATCAGACGAGGGGCGCTGTAAAGCCTGGGCAGTGTGGCATGCTATAGAGACATATATCGGCTTACCTATCTTTTACGTGTACCTTGTAGGCTTGTACGATGGTCTTTTCGACTTCTACAGGAAGGATGTTAGGGCCGTCACAACCTTCTCTGGCCTGCATAACATGCGAGAAGCGTGAATGATAAGCGGAAGCATATGACGTACAAGAGCTAAAGGTTAGCAGGTGTGCACATAGTGTCAAGCACCTAACTATCGTGATTTGCGAAACTGTGTAGTGTACATGCATGAATAATAAGGTGCAGGACACAAATCAACTGACTTTACTACGCTACTCAAAACAATTACCAGTCCTCTTGCGGCATATGACCAGCTCCTTCTACTGGCTCCAATTTTACCACGTCAGGATTACCTTTCTTGAATTCCTCAGCTATCGAGAGCGGTAAGTACTTATCAGATATTCCCCATGCAAGCAGTACAGGTTTTTCCCAGCTGCAGGAACTTACCAAAAGATGTTTCAGCACAGGAAAACACTTACGGTCACTGATTTACCTGTCTAATATTGATTGTCTGTATTGGGAAAAAAGAACCTTTTGATACTGCTGAGCCATATTAGTGCTTAGCACGTCTTACCAACATAGCCTGTCTGTTTTAATTAGCGCAGAGTCTATAGCGTGTAAAAAATATGGGTGCTTGGTTGTTTGGATAAGTTTACCTATTGGATGAAAATCCAGCCGAAATTCTACTCAATACATCTTGAAAGTTGGCTTTCCTGGCAGCTTCAAGCAATGCTAAAAAAACATAAGAAAGTCAGATGTTAAGGTGTCAAACAATAAGATTTAGTAACTAGAAATTCTGCAAATAGATTGTTACGTTTATTTCAGAAAATATTATGTTTATAGACGAGAAACATACCAAATAATTCTGAACGTTAAGCTCATAAATAAGTAATTTAGTAAATTTCAGATTTGTAACCTGTTGGGTTCTATTAGTTGTAGTTCTTCCAACGAAGGTTAAGGCAATAAACTTCAGATGCTTTATTGAAAAAGCATATGCAAATAGGAAACTTGGTATCCAAGAGACAGTGTGATAACCATTGCTAGGATAACTTTCAAAATAGCAGGTTGGTGAGGTCAATATGCATGAATATAAACTTCCGAAGAAAATTTCCCAAGGGAATACAGCTATGAAAATTTCTCAAGGGTGAGCTGGTGAGGTATAATATAATATAGCCATGTCAATGCATTGCTTCAAGTGATTAAAATTACTAAAACTTGGTTAAATAATGTGTGGTGCTAGAATTTGCATTCCCTTTATCAGGAAAAATGGATTCTCTAATTTGATAAGACTTAGTCATATAGCTGGAAAATTATTCAAGTCCATTCCATGGCTGGATACAATACAAACTGAATGTAAACAAATCAATATATATATATATATGACATAATGAAAACGTGATTAGGGGCTAAGGACTAACCAAATCCAGGAGCACCACTAGATAGATACGGTAATCTGTATACATCAGCCTTCTCCAACTTCAGCACATAACTGTCAAGCAAGAGGACAATATTTCCAAATGAAAATTTTGGGTCAATACGCAAATTGAGTAGTGTGCTACATTGATGCTGAGAGGACACGACTAGTATAGAATAACATCATATGGAGAATGAACAAAACTTTTTATCTTCTTTCAAGTAGCATGAACTTCAACAAGAAGCAAAGTGGCATAGTGATAATAGAATTGGCATGGCATAACGAACAGAGTTTCTGTGACAAGGATACATACGGGCTACCTGCTTCAATGAATCTTTCAGCCAAAACAGCATTTTGGCAAGTAAATTCACCAAAAAGTGGCAACCTGCATTGAAAGATTCGCTCAGTTTGCATACATAAGCAGAAATATTGACTGCAAAAATTCAAGAACATCAATTACAACACAAGTGAAAAACATTGATTAGAAAACAGTGTAACAGTACACGGTCCATTTGTACTTGTATCAACTCTTCACTTTATAACACAACCGGCTTGCATAAACTATATCTTGGTTGAAAAATCAAATTATACAGGGAAAGATGAACATCATTACACCAGTAAAGTAAACAAAGCAGATAACATAACCATCCTGAAGGCATTTTATACAGAGTACAATAGTGCAATCATAAACACACAAAACAAGAAATACAAAATAAAATGAAGCACATATGCGAACTTAAGTTGAATTTAGTTGCAAAGTCCATAGGATTATATGCTTGAATTCACAACGATTCAGAAATTAGAAACATAAATAGCAGACCTTAGCTGATTAAACAATCCAGGCACTGGAGAAGAAACAGTGAGTGGACTGTTAAGAATTGCTATTTTAAGAACTTTGCTTGAGTTCTTCAATGCCCATGTTAGCCCATACGAGCCTACAAGAAATCCTACAATGAAATGAAAGAAAAGATTCACACAATTCATATGAGAACTTCTGCGAACAAGGATTTTCCTTAACGTTCCACATATGTACCTGGACAACTAAGAAGAATGGTTTAGTGATATTTAAAGTACCAAGAAGTTCATCAAATGAATTATGGAACTCCTCTTCTGCAAATGATACAACTTACATGAGTCCTTAGCAAACTATAAGGTTATAGACATTTTCCTAACCTGTGTAGTCGAATCCATAACCAGGCTGTGGCTTATCACTGAAACCAAATCCTATCCAGTCAGGAGCAAAGCAATGATAGCCAGCATCTGCCATCTAGTAAGTTCAATAACTGCTTAGGGGATAGAATGATTGATAGAAACAAAAGTGGCAGTGTGATTAGTAAGTTTATATTGAACACAATATTCAAAAGTAAACCCTTGTTTTTCTTTAATACCTTATGTAAGGTCAACCATTTGGTTCTCAAAAACAAAACAAAAAAGACATGTTGCGGTTGTTAGACCGTCGCAAGGCACTATGTAAATCATGTATGGCTCTAAATTTTCTAATGAAAAAAGATAATCTCGATAAAAGAACCACATACAAATTGCATAAGGCTACGGAAAAAATACTACATCATAGTTATCAATACTACATCATAGTTATCTTTCTAATTAGACAATTCAAACTACCAAAACTAGTAGTATTTGTTGTTGAGCAATGCAAATTAAGTGCAACTAACTGCTCAATAAGTTAGGTTTAATCCAATGGACTACAAAGTCAATGAACTAACCTGAGACATAACCACGCGATAGCTAAATGACTGGGTTGGAGCACCGTGAATAAACATAATAGTCCCCGCCGTGCATCAGAGGAACCTACAATTGTATCACCATAAATATGAAACAAACAATTGCACTTTTTTTTGGCACGGAAAATTGCGTGAGGATTGTGTTTACAGAACATGGACTATATATATTTTGATGATCCTTTGGTTCATTTTTTTCAGCAATGCAATTAGTGAAGAGCTTGGTACATCACATATAAACACAAACTAAAACAACAATTATATAGCGTCAGCAACAAAGCACATAGGAACAAGTTTTGTTTTCACTTTTGATGTGACAGCTTTGCAGAAGCTGAGGGATCGCATCACACAAAATAAATACTTTCAATTCCACAAAGGTCTGCGACAATCCATCATCTTCATAAACATGACATCTGGTTTTACTCTTCAAGGCCAACTGGCATTCACACAGTGCAAACTACCTTGTCCATCGGTCACCATGTCAATGTGCATCCAACGTTGTCCTTACACTTACCGGTTGTTTTCCAATAATGTCATCTCACCAGCACAAAGATGAACAAATAGTACCTGTTTCCCTCACAAACCATCTCAGCTTTCCTGATTTCACAGTCGAACCGTACTCTCTTCCTTTATCCTCTGTCCTCTGGACGCAACAAGGTTAGTCATCAGTTAAAATGCCTAGCAAGAAGGATCAAACAAGAGGAGGCAGAGGAAGGGAGGTTAGCGTTACGTAGAGCATCTGGCCGACATTGCCGTCCTCGGCGGGCGACGCCGGCAGCTGGATGGCGCTGCGGCTCGAGGGTTGTCCGTCACGAATCCGAACGGGTTAAACGCCGGGTCCTCCTCGGTCCGCTTTGTCGGCGTCTCATGCACTGATGAGAGGTGCGGTACAGCGACAGTGGGTCCGTTATCGTTGCGTCTCGCGTGCAAATGAACGCGCGTGGCAATACTGGCGACCCTCGGATTTGCATCTAACGGCGGAGAATTGAAGATGAAGTTCACTATTCCTAAGGCGACGGGCTCACCTCACGGCCGGATCTCGATCGTCTAAGTACCGGCGGCTTCGTGAACCCGGCGACGATGCTGGCGGGCAGATTCGACCGGAGACGGAGCGAAGACGAGCCGACGGCGTTGCGTGGTCATCCGGCGTGAAGAAGTGACCTCCGACGCGCTTGACGAGGTGAGTCCGACGGGTGGTACCGGGCGACGGCGAGAATGACCGGCATATGAGCAGCGCAAGAAACTCGGCGGGTGACCGGGAACTTTGGCGAGGTCGTAAGGTGGAGGCGTATGCCCCAAGCGTGATGAGTACGGACGGATGCGGCAATAAAAGCAAAAATTGGGGTGTTACAGGACCTGAACGTAAGAAGTAGGGACATGTTCTCTACACGTCCACCGAGTAATAGTACATGTTCGCGACAAAAAATTATTAGAGATGACAACCTTCTTTTGTCGAGTCGAATACTCTACACGTTCACATGTTTAAAAAAACCCGCGGCAATGACCCGTTGGCAAATCTCTAAGTTGCTATAAACCTTCGACGAATCAGTGTTTTTTTGGTGACGAAAACCTTTTTTTCGTTTTTTTTGGGCGGCGAAAACATTTTTTCCGGTTTTTTTTTTGCGGCGGAAACATTTTTTCCGTTTTTTTGGGAAGCGTAAACATTTTTTCCGGGTTTTTTGGGCGGCGGAAACATTTTTTCCATTTTTTCAAATAAAACATTTTTTTTCGGGTTTTTGGTAGTGAAACATTTTTCCATTTTTTTGGTGACAAAAATTTTTCTCGGAAAAACGGAGAAAGGACCGAACGTAGAAGCGAGACATGTTCTCTACCGCCCACCGAGTAATAGTACATGTTCGCGACAAAAAATTATTAGAGACGACAATCTTCTTTTGTCGAGTCGAATACTCTACACGTTCACATGTTTAAAAAAAACCCGCGGCTATGACCCATTGGCAAATCTCTAAGTTGCTATAAATCTTCGACGAATCTGCGTTTTTTTTGTGACGAAAACTTTTTATCGTTTTTTTTGGGCTAAAAACATTTTTCCGGTTTTTTGGTCATGAAACATTTTTTCGTTTTTTTATGATTTAAAAATTTTTCCTGAAAAACGGAGAAAGGACCCAACGTAAGAAGCAGGACTGCTTTGTTATTTTTTGGACCTATTCGCTATCCTCGAAAAATTAGAAAATGGCTTGTTCGCGATTTGAGATTAACGGGAGGCTTTTCCGTAAAATACCGCGCCAGGGACCCAAACGCGAAGGAAAAAAATATTTTCGTCTCACAAAAAATCGCGAAGGACCTATCCGCAATTTCGAAAAAACAGAGGGGCTTTTTCGCAAAATTGCAGGGCACCACGTGGACATGATGGCTGCTCTCGAAATCTTCCGCCTGTAATAGAGTTGATATATACTACATGGAAGAGAGATTTTTTTTCTGGGGCCGTAGCACCTCTTTTAATTTACAAATCTTAGTCTTCCTACGAACATAATTGCAAAAATAATCTCCTTCCCGATCATAAAAACACATGCAAACGCCTCTTGTCACTTGCCACCCATATGTACCGGGGTAGGCGCTATTGAGTTAGGGTAATGCGAGAGTAACCTACCGTGCTCGGGCACCATAGTAGGCATCACCGCCATACCGAGCCACCCTTCCATGACAGCACGTCCTGTCAAGCCACCCTACCGCATTAGATGTAGGCCGTGGTTCCAAATCCCTGCTACGGTACATGAGCGCAGCAGGTGAGACATGTCACTTGTTGGCGCTTCTGTGAACGGAGATGAGCTAAATTTAAAATTACGTTCGTACAAAAGCTAGATTGAAACAAAAGGTACAAGGAGACTAGAAAAAGCTGAGAACTCTACTACATGCGGTTGGATGTAGACTAGGCTAGCCTTCTGCCACTGGTGATCCTGCGACGAGGGTCTTGCGGTCTTCTTGCCTGGAGTGGAGTAGAATAGTAGAACTTCACAGAGCCTC
Organism: Guadua angustifolia; assembly: GCA_036346375.1. Classification (NCBI taxonomy): domain Eukaryota; kingdom Viridiplantae; phylum Streptophyta; class Magnoliopsida; order Poales; family Poaceae; genus Guadua; species Guadua angustifolia. The sequence goes on along the minus strand of CM070507.1, from coordinate 4,555,402 downwards.
CTCAATTAGCAAATGTGACAGAAATGATGTTACTGTCGAGTCAAGAAAATAACAACGAAATTGGGGGAATGAAGATCCGGTTGTACCTACCTATAGTGCTCGTCATATCGAAATAGTAATCACATATTCTCTACAATAAAAGTATATATATGCACACTGTACAGTTATACAGCAACGTAACAACAAAAACGATAGGGTTTTTTAAAATCAAGAGAAACTCAACTATGGTCACTACTATAGCTTCCTGAATCCTTCACTTCCAAGCATCCCATGATTATGCAATGTGCAGTGGTGAAACACTGAAGAATGCGGCAGCCGCGACCAAACCCCAAGCACTTCACGACGTACTGAAATCAGACGAGGGGGCGCTGTAAAGCCTGGGCAGTGTGGCATGCTATAGAGACATATATCGGCTTACCTATCTTTTACGTGTACCTTGTAGGCTTGTACGATGGTCTTTTCGACTTCTACAGGAAGGATGTTAGGGCCGTCACAACCTTCTCTGGCCTGCATAACATGCGAGAAGCGTGAATGATAAGCGGAAGCATATGACGTACAAGAGCTAAAGGTTAGCAGGTGTGCACATAGTGTCAAGCAACTAACTATCGTGATTTGCGAAACTGTGTAGGTTACATGCATGAATAACAAGGTGCAGGACAAATCAACTGAATTTACTATGCTACTCAAAACAATTACCAGTCCTCTTGCGGCATATGACCAGCTCCTTCTACTGGCTCCAATTTTACCACATCAGGATTACCTTTCTTGAATTCCTCAGCTATCGAGAGCGGTAAGTACTTATCAGATATTCCCCATGCAAGCAGTACAGGTTTTTCCCAGCTGCAGGAACTTACCAAAAGATGTTTCAGCACAGGAAAACACTTACGGTCACTGATTTACCTGTCTAATATTGATTGTCTGTATTGGGAAAAAAGAACCTTTTGATACTGCTGAGCCATATTAGTGCTTAGCACGTCTTACCAACATAGCCTGTCTGTTTTAATTAGCGCAGAGTCTATAGCGTGTAAAAAATATGGGTGCTTGGTTGTTTGGATAAGTTTACCTATTGGATGAAAATCCAGCCGAAATTCTACTCAATACATCTTGAAAGTTGGCTTTCCTGGCAGCTTCAAGCAATGCTAAAAAAACATAAGAAAGTCAGATGTTAAGGTGTCAAACAATAAGATTTAGTAACTAGAAATTCTGCAAATAGATTGTTACGTTTATTTCAGAAAATATTATGTTTATAGACGAGAAACATACCAAATAATTCTGAACGTTAAGCTCATAAATAAGTAATTTAGTAAATTTCAGATTTGTAACCTGTTGGGTTCTATTAGTTGTAGTTCTTCCAACGAAGGTTAAGGCAATAAACTTCAGATGCTTTATTGAAAAAGCATATGCAAATAGGAAACTTGGTATCCAAGAGACAGTGTGATAACCATTGCTAGGATAACTTTCAAAATAGCAGGTTGGTGAGGTCAATATGCATGAATATAAACTTCCGAAGAAAATTTCCCAAGGGAATACAGCTATGAAAATTTCTCAAGGGTGAGCTGGTGAGGTATAATATAATATAGCCATGTCAATGCATTGCTTCAAGTGATTAAAATTACTAAAACTTGGTTAAATAATGTGTGGTGCTAGAATTTGCATTCCCTTTATCAGGAAAAATGGATTCTCTAATTTGATAAGACTTAGTCATATAGCTGGAAAATTATTCAAGTCCATTCCATGGCTGGATACAATACAAACTGAATGTAAACAAATCAATATATATATATATATGACATAATGAAAACGTGATTAGGGCTAAGGACTAACCAAATCCAGGAGCACCACTAGATAGATACGGTAATCTGTATACATCAGCCTTCTCCAACTTCAGCACATAACTGTCAAGCAAGAGGACAATATTTCCAAATGAAAATTTTGGGTCAATACGCAAATTGAGTAGTGTGCTACATTGATGCTGAGAGGACACGACTAGTATAGAATAACATCATATGGAGAATGAACAAAACTTTTATCTTCTTTCAAGTAGCATGAACTTCAACAAGAAGCAAAGTGGCATAGTGATAATAGAATTGGCATGGCATAACGAACAGAGTTTCTGTGACAAGGATACATACGGGCTACCTGCTTCAATGAATCTTTCAGCCAAAACAGCATTTTGGCAAGTAAATTCACCAAAAAGTGGCAACCTGCATTGAAAGATTCGCTCAGTTTGCATACATAAGCAGAAATATTGACTGCAAAAATTCAAGAACATCAATTACAACACAAGTGAAAAACATTGATTAGAAAACAGTGTAACAGTACACGGTCCATTTGTACTTGTATCAACTCTTCACTTTATAACACAACCGGCTTGCATAAACTATATCTTGGTTGAAAAATCAAATTATACAGGGAAAGATGAACATCATTACACCAGTAAAGTAAACAAAGCAGATAACATAACCATCCTGAAGGCATTTTATACAGAGTACAATAGTGCAATCATAAACACACAAAACAAGAAATACAAAATAAAATGAAGCACATATGCGAACTTAAGTTGAATTTAGTTGCAAAGTCCATAGGATTATATGCTTGAATTCACAACGATTCAGAAATTAGAAACATAAATAGCAGACCTTAGCTGATTAAACAATCCAGGCACTGGAGAAGAAACAGTGAGTGGACTGTTAAGAATTGCTATTTTAAGAACTTTGCTTGAGTTCTTCAATGCCCATGTTAGCCCATACGAGCCTACAAGAAATCCCTACAATGAAATGAAAGAAAAGATTCACACAATTCATATGAGAACTTCTGCGAACAAGGATTTTCCTTAACGTTCCACATATGTACCTGGACAACTAAGAAGAATGGTTTAGTGATATTTAAAGTACCAAGAAGTTCATCAAATGAATTATGGAACTCCTCTTCTGCAAATGATACAACTTACATGAGTCCTTAGCAAACTATAAGGTTATAGACATTTTCCTAACCTGTGTAGTCGAATCCATAACCAGGCTGTGGCTTATCACTGAAACCAAATCCTATCCAGTCAGGAGCAAAGCAATGATAGCCAGCATCTGCCATCTAGTAAGTTCAATAACTGCTTAGGGATAGAATGATTGATAGAAACAAAAGTGGCAGTGTGATTAGTAAGTTTATATTGAACACAATATTCAAAAGTAAACCCTTGTTTTTCTTTAATACCTTATGTAAGGTCAACCATTTGGTTCTCAAAAACAAAACAAAAAAGACATGTTGCGGTTGTTAGACCGTCGCAAGGCACTATGTAAATCATGTATGGCTCTAAATTTTCTAATGAAAAAGATAATCTCGATAAAAGAACCACATACAAATTGCATAAGGCTACGGAAAAAATACTACATCATAGTTATCAATACTACATCATAGTTATCTTTCTAATTAGACAATTCAAACTACCAAAACTAGTAGTATTTGTTGTTGAGCAATGCAAATTAAGTGCAACTAACTGCTCAATAAGTTAGGTTTAATCCAATGGACTACAAAGTCAATGAACTAACCTGAGACATAACCACGCGATAGCTAAATGACTGGGTTGGAGCACCGTGAATAAACATAATAGTCCCACGCCGTGCATCAGAGGAACCTACAATTGTATCACCATAAATATGAAACAAACAATTGCACTTTTTTTTGGCACGGAAAATTGCGTGAGGATTGTGTTTACAGAACATGGACTATATATATTTTGATGATCCTTTGGTTCATTTTTTTCAGCAATGCAATTAGTGAAGAGCTTGGTACATCACATATAAACACAAACTAAAACAACAATTATATAGCGTCAGCAACAAAGCACATAGGAACAAGTTTTGTTTTCACTTTTGATGTGACAGCTTTGCAGAAGCTGAGGGATCGCATCACACAAAATAAATACTTTCAATTCCACAAAGGTCTGCGACAATCCATCATCTTCATAAACATGACATCTGGTTTTACTCTTCAAGGCCAACTGGCATTCACACAGTGCAAACTACCTTGTCCATCGGTCACCATGTCAATGTGCATCCAACGTTGTCCTTACACTTACCGGTTGTTTTCCAATAATGTCATCTCACCAGCACAAAGATGAACAAATAGTACCTGTTTCCCTCACAAACCATCTCAGCTTTCCTGATTTCACAGTCGAACCGTACTCTCTTCCTTTATCCTCTGTCCTCTGGACGCAACAAGGTTAGTCATCAGTTAAAATGCCTAGCAAGAAGGATCAAACAAGAGGAGGCAGAGGAAGGGGAGGTTAGCGTTACGTAGAGCATCTGGCCGACATTGCCGTCCTCGGCGGGCGACGCCGGCAGCTGGATGGCGCTGCGGCTCGAGGGGTTGTCCGTCACGAATCCGAACGGGTTAAACGCCGGGTCCTCCTCCTTATTTTCCCCCTCCACCGTCTCGTCCTTGCTACTGCTCGCCGCGACTATCACATGCCCGCCCCTCCCTCTCGCTCCTCCTCTTCGTAGCCTCCCAGCAGCGTTCGCGCCACCGCATGAGGAGGAGAAGGCGACGCCGCCGCTGCATCTGGAGGCGGTGGAAGCGGAGGGCAGGAGGAACCGAGGAGAGAAGGAGGCGGTGCAGGGGCAGCAAGGCATGGCGGGGATCGGCGGGTGCTGGATTGGCCGGGTTGGTGTCCGGCGAAATGTGGCCGCGAAATACTTCGGTTGGTGCAGCGGCGTCGAGGAGGTCGAGCCACGGGACGGAAGATTCTGTGGATTAATGTGGGGCCGACGGGCTACTCCTCCTTGTGGCTCGGCGCCACAACTGCAGGTGCGTCCCGTCTCGAACCAAATGTACTTCACACATACCGCAAGTGCAAACTGTGCAACGTGTACGGGCCCTTACGGGTTTATGTGATACGACTGCGCGCACTTTTTAACGGAATATAAGTTATATAAACTTTAGAAGACAAATAATTATTATCTTCTCTTTATTTATACTTTATATTTTTAAATTATTTTTTGAAGCCATAGTTTCTTTCTCTCACGTGATGCTCCCAATCCGGCTATGATCGTCTGCAACCAACTATGTTGTAGGATTTTTTGCAACACAAGATTTTGTTTCTAAGGGGTTGTTTGTGTTTTATGACAAATTTGACTGATCAAACCTCACCAAAATTTTACTAAATTGGTTACCGATATTTTGGCCAAAGATAGATAAAAAAATGAATTAGAGAGTCAATGGAGAAGGAAATCTTATCAAAATTTAGTCAACATTACTAAAATTTGGTAAAGCACGCATAAATAATTATTGGAAACAAACCAAACCAATCCTAAGTCTCATATCTTTTTTAAGAATGCAAATTTCACGAGTCAAAATTCCTGATAATTCCTGAGTTTGAAATTTCTAGAATTTCCCGAATTGAATTTTCCAAGGTTGAAATTTTCCGACTTGAAATTTTCCCAATGTGAAACTTCCAGGATTTATTTTTTTCTTGAGGTGAAATTTTCTCATGTCAAAATTTCTTGAGTTGAAATTTTTCTCCAGGTGAAATTTTCTAAGTTCAAATTTTTTGATCTAAAATTTTCTTGAGTTAAAATTCGCCAAGTTGAAATTTTCTAATTTGGATTTTTCCAAGTTGAAATTTTCTAAGTTGGATTTTTCCGGTTGAAATTTTCCTAGATGATTTTTTTTTCAAAATCGAGTTGATATATTAAACTAAGTTGGAATTGGAATTCATTTTGAATTGAGTTTTTTTTTATTTTTTTTGTTCAAATGGGAAAGAAAACGGTTTTGAGGACATCCACAATAGTAATGCCACGGAAAATCCGAACAATAATGGTCCAACATGCGTGAACTTGTCTAGATTTTTTTTCCAAATACAACATAAGAACTGACCAAAGGTTAGTTGCCTAGATAGCTAGTTGTGCCCCTAGTTGCCTAGGTGAGCTAGTTGTGCCCCCAACCACTAGGGTTCAAGTCTCGATTTGAAGTCTCGATTTAACACTAGTGCTCACTTTCTTTTAATAGTGAATATTGGAGCTCCTAGTGTAAGTTCAAAAAAAAATGAAATCAACCTTTTCAAATACATCATGTAAGAAATCGCTAGCTCCGACACAAATGGATGAAATGGCATTGCCCAATGTGCTAGTGGAGCTCCATGTGGAGCGCTCACCTTACGTGTGTACAGGATGGCCGGTGAGGCCGACCATAAATTAGCTTTACCCTATACATACAGCTTTCGAATCACTGCTCAAGTAGGCTTTCAGAAAAAGAAGAAAAAATAAAGAATCTCTGCTCTAGTAGTCCAGTGAATACAATTGAATTAAATTATCCAAAAATCTGTACTAGAAAAGATTTCATTAATGATAGCCCTTCAGTCACAAATAGTTATCGTTGTGGACATAGGTACAGTGAAACTTATTTGGTTTTATAAATATATTATAATATAAATTAGTGATCAAAGTTATGTTCTGAAGACTATGTCAATATCAAAAACAACATCTATTTGTGATCGAAGGGAGTAATAGTGAATCAGCAATGCAGGATAGCAATAAACAACACACAATTATTATGAGTTGTGATTATTGGTAAACTTGCCACCAGGGCAGCATCAACTAGAACATGGAATCATGGATCTCAAATAAACTAGACAGTAGGATTTTTATTTTACAGAAATTTGGAGGAACTATTTACAAAGGAAAAAAAGGGTTCTATACCAAGTTGTCTAGCATGTAATAGCGAATAAAATCAATCTAACAAAGTCATCCAGAATGCAGCTTGTGAGAGAGCTATGATTCACCGATGGCCTGAGCGTTTCCAAAACTGGGGTGATGACCTGATATGTTGTGAGAGCCAAAGAGACCGTCTGATCTTTCAAAACCATAGTGATGGTTCCTGCCTTGGATGCAGCAACGTTGGACGCCATGCGCCAGGGGGAGCAAGACTGCTAGATGACCTTTTGTGTCCTGAAGTTGCGGGGACATTGCTCGTATCACGGCGTTGGCCAAAAAGACAATGTTGCTGGTCAGTAGGAGTACCATTGTTGTTTCCATGACCCAAGGAGCTGAAAAATCCTGGCGCGGGTACAGGATGAGGATGCCAAGGAATGAAGCCTTGATCTGCTAGTACAGGAGGCGGATGCTGAGGAAATAAGCCTTGATCTGATAGAACAGGAGGATGCCGGGGAACGAAGCCTTGATCTGCTAGTACACGAGGATGATGCCGAGGAAATAAGTCTGGACCTGCTAGAGGGCGCTGAGGAATGAAGCCTTGATCTGCCAGAACAGGAGGAGGGCGCCGAGGAATGAAGCCTTGATCTGCCAGTACAGGAGGGCGCCGAGGAATGAAGCTTTGATCTGCTAGTACAGGAGGAGGATGCCGAGGAAATAAGCCTTGATCTGCTAGTACAGGAGGGTGATGCCGAGGAAATAAGCCTTTATCTGCTAGTGCAGGAGGAGGATGCAGAGGAAATAAGCCTTGCTCTGCTGGTACAGGAGGACGATGCCGAGGAAATGAGCCTTGATCTCTCAGTGAGTTCAAACATCTAGGAGGTATGTGGGGATGATGTTCATGGATAAAACCTTCTATTTTCCGTGGACTATGTGACCTCAGAGTAATCGGAAGAAATGCCCCTAATGGTGCTTCAGCCCCTGCAAGCGTGTTCAAAGATGGTAACGGTACTTTTATTGAACTGCTTTTATTCAGTTTGTCTCGATCTAATTCCGGGAAGTGCCACTCTGGCATGTCTTCATCATCGATGTCATCCTTATTCCTGAAGCTTTCTGTTTCTGTATTGCAATGAGATACTGGGTTCATTATCTCCTTTGACACCATATTTGTGAAATTTCCTTGTGCCACAACATTTTCACAAGGCTCGATGGCTTCAACTTGAATGAATGAATGTGATGATGGCTGGAATTGTCCACCTGACTTGTTATCAGGTAACTTAGGGAGCATCAGCCCATGGAAAGTTCTTGCTATCTCCTTGTTGAGTGGATGAACATTAGGTTTCACCTCAGCAGCAGAGACAGTAGAAAAGTCAAATTCTGGCAGTTCATCTTTATTGTCAGGTCTGTGTGTACCATAAGAATCAGGCTGCAGCAATAATGGATGAGTCTGCTGCAGTTCTGATGACTCTGCAGCTCTTGATGCATATTTTTGCTGTGTCATGCTGCCAGAGAAAGCCTCCACCATATGATTCTGCATAGTTTACAGAATAAAAGTGTTCAGTAGATTAACACCTGCTACCAAACAGAACCGATTGTACGAATAACTCAGGTGAGTAAGATAAAGAGACCTTTTCTGGAGCTAAATCAGAGTTGATAGTTCTCTGTGGAGCATCTAGGGACTGCAGTGGCAAGCTGTGAAGATCAGTTTTATTAGGTTGAAATGCCGAAGTGAAATTTTGCATTACTGGATAATGTGAAACAGGATGCCCCACTCCCAAAGATCCAGAATGAGAGTCTGTGATGGGCTGAACATGTTGTCGAAATTCTGGGTTTGTCAATAGGGGCTTAGGAACTTCATGTGAAGCCAACTGTAATGGTGGAAACTGTGATTGCTGGCATGCTATCACAGATGGTACTTTGATCGGTGTAATCGGAGGTGACTGTGGGAATAGGGTTGATGCTGATTTGAACGGTGCCTTTGGCATTGCTGCTTCTGTAGGGTTAACGCGTTCACCAGTAATCTCAGCATGCCCACACCGAGACGGCAAACCTGTTTGACAAGTAGATAGAAATAGTTTAGCAGTCTTCATGTCTATGCAATAATGGATGATACAAGCTTACCAGCTGCCACATCTTGTGTTTTCACATAAGTGCCCCAAATTTCTTGTATTTTCTCAATACTGCTCTGAATCTTGCTTATGTTTCTACCAGAAATCATGTCAGAACTGTTGGAGCATGGTGTTGCTTGATAACCCTCTGAACATGGTACTGAAGTTGGAGACTTTGCTCCAACATGAGACGCGCAAGGAGGTTCTTTTCTAGTTTTAGACTTATTATCATTAGAAATTTTTAACAGTGGATTTCGACGCCATACAATGCAACCCATCAATGAGTCTTGATTTGTATCAACGGCTGAAATGCCTTTAAAGAAACCATATTTAACAAGGATTGTTATTACAGCCTCGCTTCTGGGGCAGACATAGAGACTGGTACCATCACAGATCTCTGCAAAACCAACCTTCTGGCTCACTTCAAAGCTCTTGGCAGCCTGCATGAGTGAGTGTCTTGAATAAGTTAGATTCAACGTCCAGAAAGTCCATACCTGCTAGAGATCAGAAATGGAAAATCAAATGCCTGTAATACCTCCTTCATTCCCTTTAAGCCAGCTTTTGAGGACCCAACCTTCCAGCAAAAAGAAATTACCTATATGTACATGTAATGGAATATTAATTGCAATGTTACATTAACTGGTACAACATGATGATGCAACATGAACTGCCATATATAAAAGACAGAATTCTCAAACTATTGGATAATCCATTTTAAATTCATCAGCGCACAAAAATAAATAATCCTAAAAAGGGAAAAACTTTGAAACACAAGAAAGCGGGGTGAGTAATTTGTAAAGCAAAGAGAACCAGTTTTGCATTTGATTAGAAATGAAAATGGTAGAGTTTTCCACTATTAGGATTTATTAATATGTCAGCAAGAGAATAGATAATAGAAAAGAAGAAAAGAATTTTACCATCAATGACCGGTGTTGAGAATAAGGAAGTTCCTGGAGAAACTTTTCAAATGCGTCCAATTTCACTTTTCCTTTGATTTCTACGATTTTCGGCCATGTAATATCTTGGATTTTTTCTCCACTACCAAGAAAACAAGCAAAGACTTACTTAATGAGGAAAAACTTCTTTCCTGAGCAAATATCCGTCATTCACAAAAATAACCTGCTTCTCAAGTTTAAGAAACAAATATATTCCCAAAGCATAATTATTGAGGAACAATATCCTGTGATCACCATATCATCATCAAACTCAGTCAACTCACAATACAAGAAAACGGCTAGTAGAACTAGTAAAAAAATAATTGAATTACCAGAACATAGCATCGGATTAGTTATGGTTTAGCAGACAAACAACATAGGAATATCTGAGCAGCACAACAAATGGACTTCAAATCTGATCTGGCTGGATATCAAGTTTTAGAAAAATCGATGCACAATTGATATTGGTCCTAGAGATCTCTATGTGCATGGAAATTATCCGCTAGTTAGCTAGTACTCCCTCTGTCTCAAAATATAAGGCGTGGTTTGACTTGGCACAGTCTCCTAACATATACTTTGACCTTTGATTTCTCTTATCCAATATCATTCATACAAACAAAATCACTATCATTACAAAGTACTTTCAAATACGAATTCAATGGTATCACTTTTATATCACAAAATCTTTATATAGTTAGACAAATCATTGGTCAAAGATTTCAAAATTTGAATCTTGAAATGCGTGCGCGCCTTATATTTTGGGACGGAGGGAGTATATGTCACTGGTACCAATTTGAGTACAAGAACAAAATTCCACTTGTACGCATGGAAATATTGACTATCTGATAACTACCTGTAAAATTGCTCAAAAATCGTATGTAAATTTATGTCACATATGTTAGACAGTATCCTTGCCACCTTATATAAGAGATTGCTTGTTTGCCTTGTATAGATATTGCCTTATATAGATTTTCCTTCCATACCCTCTTGTACATGTATATATACTGGCCCATTAGCCTCATATTAAATACAAGTGCTAATCATAACATGGTATCAGAGCCAAATTTTTAGGGTTAGGTTTTTTTTGCCGATGTTGTACTTGCGCCCTTGCCTGTTCGTGCCTGCCGAAGCTTCCACCTCCAACCATCGAAGCTCCTTGCAGATCGCATCTTGTTCGGATTTGAAATATGATTGGCAAGCCAGATTGAAGACAGCCTTTAAGGTCCGGCTCCAACTATAGACTCCGGCTTCGACTTTTGCTTCTGTTGCTTCCAGATGTCGACCTCTTCAGGTTCTTCTTTGGGCACCGTCTTTGTTCCTCACTGCCCGGTTATTTTCGATGGCCTTAATTACCGAGACTGGGTTCTCCAAATGCACCTTCACATGCGTGGTCAGCATCGTGGGAGTTTCTTATAGGCGAGCTATCATATCCGCCTCGTCCTGCTCCCCCTGCCACATCTATAATTCTAAAGAAGGCCGATGATGCACCTCGATAGAAGGCCTCTGATGACTATGTTGATGTTGTAAAGTCTTTTCAGACTCAATTTACTGCATACAAGACATGGATTGATGAAGATGCTCGTGCATCCGCTATTTTAGTTGCTAGCATGGAGGTGCATCTCACTGGTGATATTGTTGCTCTGTCTTCAGCAAAGTTGATAAGGGCACATCTTCACGACCGCTATGAGCCTGCTGGCGATTATTTGTATCTTGCTGTTGTGTGACAGGAACAGTCTCTACAACAAGGTGATTCTACAGTGGATGAATTCTATGCACAGATGTCCTTGGTGTGGCGCTAGCTTGATTCTCTTGGACCAGAGGTTTGCCGCACCTATCAGTGTTGCTAGCATCAGCATTCTCACTTGGAGCTTCATCGCATCTACGACTTTCTGACATGGCTTCAGGCTGAATTTGAGCAAATTCGTGCCCAGCTGCTTGCTCGCCATTCTTGTGTGACCTTGTTGGACCTTGTTAGAGACCCTTGCAGCTATTCGTACTTAGGAGACTTGTCTTCGTGGTACGGGCCTGCTCGTATCTCCTTCAGCTCTGGCAGTGCCTCATGCTACTCCCCCGTCAATGGCACCTACTCCAATGTCGACTATTGGTAATGGAGGGTTTCACTGTACCTACTGCAACAAGAATGGACATGTGGAACAGTTCTGCTATCGGAAGAAAAAGGATCTTGCTCGTCGAGGTGGACGCCCTTCTAAGGGCATTGGACTCCTAGGCGCCTCCCCTCAGCAGGCCTCTGTTGGTTCTGACTCCACTCAGGAGATTCTTGCACTGTTACGTCGCATGGCTGCCTCTGCACCGTCATGTTCTGCTAGTTCTGCTACTCAGTCTTCTAGTGAGAGACCACATTCCTCCTCATGAGGTATCACATCATGGATTCTTGACCTTGGAATTTTTTTTCATATGACATCTGATCCCACGAGTCCATTAGTCCTCTTGCCGTCTTATCACTATGCAAACCGCGGATGGTACCTCTTTTTCTGTTGCAGGACGAGGCACTCTTTTGTCTACCTCTTTTCATGTTCTTGTTGTTTCTCATGTTACCAAACTGACTATGCAGCTCATATCCGCTAGTCAGCTACTGATCATGGCTGTCGTGTTATTCTTGATTCTGACTCTTGTGTGTTCAGGATCGTCGGACGGGGTCTCTGGTTGGTACTGGCCCTTGCCGCAATGACACTCAGCGCCTCTGGGAGCTTGAATGGCTTCATTTTCCTTCCGCTGCCCCTGCCAGTCTCTCAATCTCCTCCACTGCTTCCTTCTCCATTGCATCTTCTACCGGGTTGTTTGCTCAATGGCATCACCGTTTAGGGCATCTTTGTGGGTTACATCTGTCTTCTTTAGTTCGTCGTGGTCTTTTAGGATATGTGTCTAGTGATACCTCTTTAGACTGTGCAAGTTATAAGTTTGGTAAATAGCTACAACACTCCTATCCTTCCAGTGAGTCTGTATCCTAGCGTCCCTTTGATTTTGTTCATTCTGATGTTTGGGATCCGTCTCCTTTTGTTTCAAAAGGGGTCATAAATATTATATTCTTTTTATTGATGATTTCTCTTGCCACATTTGGATATATTTTATGTCTTCTCGTAGCGAGGTTTTATCCATCTATAAGAATTTTGCCACTATGATTCATACTCAGTTTGACTCTCCCATTCAAGTTCTTCGTGCTGACTCAGCAGGGGAATATCTGTCCGGCGCCCTTCGTGCTTTTCTTGCTACACAGGGCACTCTTTCTCAATTTTTCCTGTGCTAGTGCTGGTGCTCATGCTCAGAATGGTGTGGCTGAGCACAAGCATTAACATCTTCTTAAGACAGCTCGTACTCTTTTACTTGTTTCCACTGTTCCACCTCATTTCTGGGTTGAGGTTGTTTCCAGTGCCACTTAATTAATATTCAGCCTTCTTCTGCTCTTTAGGGTGGGATTCCGGTGGAGCGTCTTTGTGGCATGCTTCCTGATTACTCTAGTCTTTGCCTCTTTGGGTGTGTGTGCTATGTCCTCCTTGCACCTCGTGAACACACCAACTGACTGCTTAGTCTGTTGAGTACGTTTTTCTGGGATATAGTGCTGAGCATAAGAGATATCGCTGTTGAGATCCTGTTGACCAACGGATACGGATCTCTCGGGATGTTACTTTTGATGAGTCACGTCCCTTCTACCCTTGTCCTTATTCTACTCCAGCATTTCTTGTCGAGCCGCTTTCTTTATTGACTTTTCCTGATACTCCTGTTGTCACTTTTTCTTCTCCACGGTTGGCGTCTCCTTCGCCAGCCTCTCCACAGGAGTCTTTACCTCCTGTGCCTCCTCCAGCTATTTCTTCTGACATTGTTCCTTCTTATGCTCTGTACTACACTTGTCGCCAGCGAGTTGAGGATTCTTTTCATGTGTCATCTTCTCCTGTTGAGTCCTCTTCTTCCGTACCCTCCTCCTCACTATGCTCTTTGCTATCGTTAGTCTATTCAGACCTCATGAGCGCCTTAGCTTTCCTGGTGCTGTTCTTGCTGAGCCGACTTCTTACCGCGATGCTGTTATTCATTAGGAATGGCAGCATGAGATGGCAGAGGAGCTTGCTGCCCTTGAGCAGGCTAGCACATGGGATCTTGTGCCCCTTCCTCCACGTGTCCGTCCTATTACATGCAAGTGGGACTATAGGGTTAAGACTCACTCTGATGGTTCTCTTGAGTGCTACAAGGCTCGTCTCGTGACATGTGGTTTTCAGTAGGAGTATGGTCGTGATTATGATAAGACTTTTGCTCCTGTGGCTCATATGACCACTGTTCGTACTTTTTTTGCTGTAGCTTCTGTTCGCGAGTGGTCTATCTCTCAGCTTGATGTCAAGAATGCCTTTCTTAATGGTGAGCTACATGAGGAGATCTTTATGCAGCCATCACTGGGGTATTCTGTTCCTGCGAGCATGGTTTGTCACCTTGTGGACGGACTCTTCTTCTTCTCTATATTGATGACATGATTATTACTGGAGATGACTCCCAGTATATTACCTTGTGGACGGACTCTTCTTCTTCTCTATATTGATGACATGATTATTACTGGAGATGACTCCCAGTATATTACCTTTGTGTAGGCACATCTTAGCAAGCAGTTTCTTACGTCTGACCTGGGTCCTCTTCGCTACTTTTTTGGGATTGAGGTCTCTTCTACACCTGAGAGCTTCTTTCTATCCTAAGAGAAGTCTATTCAGAATCTTCTTGATCGTGCTTTTCTCACTGATCAGCGCACCGCTGAGACTCCTATGGAGCTCAATGTTCACCTTCAACCAACTGATGGTGAACCTCGAGGATCCTACTCGCTATCACCATCTTATCGGGAGTCTTGTTTACTTTGGTGTCACTCGTCCTAACATATTATATCATGTTCATGTCTTGAGTCAATTCGTTTTTGCTCCCACACAACTCCACTATAGTCATCTTCTTCGTATTCTACGACATCTTCGTGGAACTATCTCTCACCGTCTTTTCTTTCCTTGCTCCAGCTCCTTTCAACTCCAAGCATACTTTGATGCTACCTGGGCTAGTGATCCCTCATATCGTCGGTCTCTTTCTACTTATTGTGTTTTTCTTGGTGGTTCTCTTATTGCTTGGAAGGCTAAGAAGCAGACGACAGTTTCCCATTCGAGTACTGAGGCTGAGTTGCAAGCTATGGCTCTTTTGACAGCAGAGGTTACTTGGCTACGGTAGCTGCCTGAGGACTTTGGTGTTTCTGTTTCTACACAACTCTTTTCTCTAACAGTACAGGTGCTATTAGCATTGCTCGCGATCCCGTGAAACATGAGCTCTCCAAGCATATTGGTGTTGATGCTTCCTATGTGCGGTTACAGTTACAGTTACAGTATCAGAATGTGGCTCTTTAGTATGTACCTTCAGAGCTTCAGTTGCAGACTTCTTCACGAAGACACAGACTAGAGATCAGCATAGTTTTTATCTCTCCAAGCTCAGTGTTGTTGATCCACCTTGAGTTTGAGAGAGGGGGTGTTAGACAATATCATTATTACCTTACATAAAGATTGCTTGTTTGCCTTATATAGATATTGCCTTATATAGATTTTCCTTCTATACCTTCTTGTATATGTATATATACTGGCCTATTGGCCTCATGTTGAATACAAGTGCTAATCATAACAACATACACTGATATAGTAGTATGCAGTCAAGATGTTGTAATAGTGAAATTGGAACCAATTTAACATTTTATGACTATGCTCTATAGTCTGTGCAGTAATTAGATGAAAAGCAAGTTTTGCTTGAGTTTGACTAGTTTCAACTTCATTGCTCTTTCACTACCAGTTGGTTTTAGGACAATATGTCCCCTCCGTACCAACAGGAAATGAACAGTTTACCCCTCTGGCTAATTAGGAAAGTGCTGCCTGAAGGACCACAACCATTTGATATTCAAGGCTTCAACACTAATTAGTTTTATTAAGGCTGCAAAAGGAGAATTGAGTAGTTTTGAGGATAAAAGACAGTTTCTGAAGAACTTAGAAACATAGTTGTAAACTTCTTTTGATCAATATGCTAGTAAGGAAATATTAGTATGATCAAGTTAATGTCAGATGTATTAAACCTAGATTCTGGTTGTCTTTTGCCTGACTGCATTATGAAAGACTAGTCCTCATCTTCCACAGGATTATAGGAGTAGTACATCATGTGTAGAATATTTATTTTAAATGCCTAGCATTATTCTAGGTAAATGAAACTGAGACGGGAAACGAGGATATCTAAGGATGAGGGGGGTTGCTAAACGTTTAAAAAAATTATCCAAACAGGCCCTAAGTGGTTATGCCATATAGAACTCTGAGAACAATGATTCAAGCAAGTTATTGTTTTGACAGATCAAATCACTGCAAAAGAATTAACATCTTTCTGAAATTTTATCAACAATTTAGCACAACTTGAAGCAAATAACTGTGTTAGCACCCAGATCTTCAGGAGGCAGGAACAGTGGCCAGGCAATAATCAGTCCAAAAGTTCAGTTTGATCGACGCAGTATTTTCTAGTGTTCCAAACCATTCATATAGTACTTCAGCTTTCAAAAGCATCAAAACTTTTCTAACTCCTCAAAAAGGCACTTAAGCCACTGCTAAACACAAGTTTGGTGAAATTTTGTATCTTTTAAGCGTAAATGAACAAACTTTCATACACATCTAGGGTTGTAAAAGTGCTCATGGCTTGTGCGCTAGTTGGTATCAGAAATACTGCATCAATTAAGGGTGTCATGCTATTTGTCTCAAGCTAAGAACAAGACAATGAGACAAGATTATGCTGAACCAAGGACAAGAGTAATGTTAAAAAATGCATTCAAAGGCATATATACGGACGCTCTAGAATCATCAGGCTTAGCAGACATGAAATTCACCTTTTGAAGAAGGCAATCACAGACACCTTGACAGAGCTACTCAACTGGATTGTACCATCCCAGAGGCTTTCGTAAATCGAAGGAGATAGCTGGCCAACAACTGACTTGATTTCGTCGGCCGAAGAATGAGAAGAAAATGTACTAGAAATATCAGCTGCCTTTGTAGAATCCTGCACGTCATGCTTTATAGTTTTATAGCTTGTTATACCCTCTTTCTGTTGAATTTTGTCACTGGATCTCAGAGAAGGGTGGTTCATAGCCACATTACCCTGGACAAAATTTTCACAGCTAGAAGGTGGCTTCTGAGCCACCGTTTTCCGTCTCTGATCTCTTAGTTCTGTGTCCTTAGCACAACTGTTGCCAGGTTCTGTTCTAATTTTCACTGATTCAAAAGTGCTTAGTGGCTGCTTAGGTTTGTTTGGCATTGTATGATTTGTACACTGGGCCTTCAATGCAGAAAGTGACTGAGAAGGATCCAGACATTCCATCATGTGGTTACTTGTTGAAATACTGCACAAGTGGGCTTCAGTTGGTTGGCATTGGCTAGCTGTACAAATAATGCCACTCAGCTCTGGAGGGCGTGATGGAAAATCTTGAGGGGCAAAAACATTTGAGTTATCCAAAAAAGAGTTGAAACCAACTGAATTTTGTAGACATGGTACTTCACCTACATGAGTTCCTTTGGCACCAGCGACTACCAAAGATCCATGAGAAACAGCAATATTACAGCCACTGTGCTGAACAAGGTCAAAATGTTTCCTTTTTCCAGACGTATAAACCTGAATGGTCCTGTTCGGGGAATCACTATGATTCTTCATCCTTTCCTCTGGAACAGTAACGTTGTTTGGTTTTTCGTTCCACACTGTTGCAAAGGTGGAATTAAACCAAAGCGCAACTGCAGGTAGCAGTAATACCTGCAACGATAATGTAGCTAAAAGATCGAGCCTATCAAAACATAGGGAATAGGAAAGGCTCAAGCATCAATATTGGGATAAGAGTGTGCAAAAGTGGCATCTTTACTAGCAAGCTAATCTACATGTAAACCAGATACTGAAAATTGCTCTGTACATTCAGATGGTTAGATAGTGAGCACCAGTTCATTAATCATTACTGACTAAATCCATGCAGTGACAAAGAATGCTTCAAGCTCCAGAAGTCGATCTCCTTTGCGTGTACCATGCCATCCGACTCACTAACCAAAATGTTCATATGCAGCAATATTTACTGAACTACTACTAGCATAACATGTGGCTGTTTGCAGCGCTCGCCTCTAAACCTACAGGTAGTAGAGATCGAGGCACAAGAGAACTACAGAACTAGCATGTAGAACCAGTTTTCACACTCCATCCTACGTTTGACCCATTTTGGAAGAAAACAAAGAGGGGAAATTTTGGGGAAACTTCGATTGGACACCAATCCCCGCCAAGATTATATGAACTCTATATCAGCGGAGAAAGGCGGCTAAGAGGCGCCAAAATCTGAAGAATATTTGAGAAGAAACTCGTGGAGAGATCGGAGAAGAGGAGGAAGCGCGGGTTAATCACCTGGGATGGAGCCAAGGGTTTTGGGTGCCGAAGTGTCGACGCAGGCGGCGGCGTCGAGGAGGCCAAAGGGTTGCGGCGGACGGCAGCCGTTGGACGGAGGAACTAACGCGCGCCAGTCCGAGTCACATGTGCAGGACGGTCGGTCGGATACTCGCATGGGGAAAGGCGGGACTGCACGTGGGCCCGCCAAACCCCCTCCCCAATTCCTCTTCGGTCTCACCGACAGGTAGGCCCTACCTGTCAGTGACTACGTCCCTTCTGTCTAGGGGTGGGCATTCGGTTTTTTCGGTTTAATTGGTTCGGTTTTTTCGGTTTTAAAATAATTCGGTTTTTCAAAACTGAGAACCGAATTTCTCGGATAAAAATAAAAAACCGAACCGAATTAACCAAATATTTCGGTTCGGTTATTTCGGTTTTTAGGTTACAAAATATGAATAACACTAGGTAAATTAGATTTAGACCTTCTCATATTGCAACACAAAGTATGGATAAACCCACACAATATTCATATATAATTACAATATAAGCATAATAAAACATATGAATATACTAAACATATGCATAAATGTATTATAACATGTGAATTATTTAGTGGTTTTAGGAAAAATACTATAAAAATAGTATTGTATATGGGCTATTCGGTTATTCGGTTATTTCGGTTTTGAAAGCTTAAAAACCGAACCAATTTAAAACCGAATTACACAAAACAAAATCAGGCAAAAGCAGAAATAACAGAAATAATCGGTTAATTGGTTCGTTTTGATTAATCAATCAGTTTCGGTTTAAAAATGCCCACCCCTACTTCTGTCTCGCGACGCGTACGCTATGCACAAATGTTTACCTTACATACACAAATGCACAAACAACATGGGGAAGCGGCTTTCACAATCAAAACATATTGTCTAACATGTCTACCAGGGAAGTTCATAAATTCCAGGGAGAACCAACTACACTAAGGGCTTGTTTGGGAACAGTATTTCCCGCCGGGATCCCCTCAAAATCCCTGGGCTGATGTACCACGGGAAAAATTTCAACGGGCTAGCTAGATGGGCTATTTGCGAGTCCTACGCGACGGTTTTTTCACCGATGCAAGCGAATTCCCGGGGTTTGAAAAAAACTCCAAGCCCTCGTGAAATTTTATCCTCGCCTCGTGGCGCCCTCATAGGTGACTAGGGTTTCGCCGCCACGACATCGCCCTTGTTGTCCTCCATTGACGCCGCCCAAAACCTTCGACCGACGCCACCTTCTTCGTCCCCGCCTCCGATCGACTCCCCCCACTCTGCGCCACTTCCCTCCGCCAAGGTAAGCTGCGATCTCCACCCCTTATTTCAGACCTTCACTCAGTTTGTGGTTTAATCATTGGAGTATCCTCAATTCCTCTCCTCTCCCCTTCTCTGGAGTATCCATTCCCTCAAGCGCCTCACCTCCTCTCCGATCCCACCGCGAAACAAGGGCTCGCCATGGACGCCGCCGGGCGAGGCCAGCGAACAGCGGGATCGAGGTCCGCTAATCCTGCAGCTCGTGGCGATTCTCGAATCTCATCCACCAGATCGACGGCGGCGGGAAAGGTACCACTCTTCTACTCCAACTTCCTATCACCATGTTGTGCTAAATTCAGCGTGCCTTCTTTGTTAGAACCGTGGTTGATCTTTAGGCTTTCAATTTGTATGCGAGCAAGGGTGTGTGTAGTTCAGATTGTGTACGCATGATTTGAAAACTTCACTTTTGTTTTGTGCGAGGATGTGAATGTGCACACATAATGGAAATTATGCTAGGGGTTTTGGTTGGAATTATAGTTTATGTTTATCACTCAATCAACCTTGAAATGCACGTGAATCTGTGATTATAACTCGAGCAAACTTTAAATGAAGCTAGGGTTGGTGGGTGGGCCTTGCTTGCCTTGCCCCGTGTGATGGCGCCTCCCGACTCGGCGACTCATGGCCACCCGTTGCTTTCGCCGCCTCGCCGCCTCCCCCTCGGCTCCACCCTGTGGACATTTTGAAATTGGTTCAGTGAGTCTCTATTGTTGGTGATCGGTATAGTTGGCCTTGCAGATGCTATTTGGTGTGTAATAATTTAGCTTCTGGGGTGCATGAAATAATTTAACATTGATTTTAGAGTGACAACAAACCTTCGAAATCTTGATGTGTTCATTTCTGCTCACTTATGTTGCTAGTGAGTATATTTGTAAAGCTAGATTAACTATAAGCTAGTCCAATTACCTATACTCCCATTTGAAGTAATCCAATACTGAACCGATGCCTATGTCCTATATTTTTGGAATATCAACTCAAGATCTGCTGTTGTCTCTTGGGAATTTGTATCATAATTTTGCTAGCACTTGATAACATGTTTAGACTTACGTGTCCAGCGGGCTAACAGTTTCTTTAATTTTATTCTTGGATAGGTTTGGAGAAGAGTTGTTTGTCCGATAAAATGAGGCCGTTTCAGGGGAACCTTGATTATGATGCTCACCGGTCTAAAATCGGCGTCTTTTCAAAGAAATATGGAAGGGTGGAGCGAGTTGACATGAAGTCAGGTAAGGCTGTTCATTTCCATTGTGTTCTTAACTTTTAATTTATTTATACATGTTATGGATGCATAATTTGTTCTGTTAGAAACTGCCACTTGTTTAGCACCTAGCGACAATCTTACCGTGTAAAGACAAGTTTCTGATTCTTGCTGAATTTCTCAATTTTTATATCGCAGATGCCGAAAAAAGGTGTTGAATGGAGCCCTTGAAGATGACCAAACCAGGATATATGCTTGTAGGACTTATGTTATACATGCTTCATATGTGTAACCAGCAGTACAATCTTGATCGATGTGCTAGTATTGTTACGAGGATATGTTATTGATTGTCCTGTGCGTGATATGTAGAAGATGTTCTGAATCAATGATCCTTGTGGAGATGTGATTTGTTTGTGGTGTTTAATTCCAGCCTGCACAATTTTCATGTGCCCGACTGAATTGTAGGATCAGTTTATGTGATGTTTCATGATAGTCATAATACCACACAATCTTGTTGCAAATTTTCTATATTTTTTTCTGATTTTTTTGAATTTTTTTGGATGGTTGGGATATTTGTCCCTGTTTGTTGCCAAATAGGTCTTGGAGATTATTTCCCGGAGGGGAAGATTTATCCTGGGTTATGAAAAGCCATTGGATTTCCCTCCTGGGATTTGTATCCCTGGGTTTCTACTCCCTAGGTGCCAAACGAGCCCTAACCAGATCCAGGATTTAGAACAAGGGACAGCACAAGACTATATACTATTCACTTTGGTATGTGTGCAATTAATGTAATGTCCAGTAGTTACATACTACTAATTATGTCAAGCATATATGTTGTTACGATTAACTTGGAAATGTGCACGCAATTCTTTTCTTACAATTAATCTAAATGACTTTATTTCGGGCACTAATTAAAACATACCATGTACTAGGGCATGTTACAAAATATTATACAATAAATTATATTAATTTGTGTGTAAACTATCCCGCTAGATACGTTATCAAGCTGCTGGCATATATGTTGTAGTCATACCATTGTTGTGGCGCATCTGTTTAGAGATCAATTTTCAATCCAACTTTAGATACAATGCATTGTGGATGCTGAAAGTTCAAGTTCCATTAGTTTGGTTTTAGTGTTAATGACAAATCTAATATTAAGACTAACTCTTTGATAATCATAATATTAATTAGTCTCAATTGTTAATTAATGACAAATCGTTTTATGAGACTAACTCTTTTGTTAAGCTTAACTCTTATTAGTCTCTTTTGGATAAAATTATAAAATTATCAAAGGAATGCATTCAAATAACGCATAGTATATATATGGTTGCATTCTTTGATGTCGAATATGTTATGATTTTATTGATAAATCTAAGTGTGAGACTAACGTGTTTATTGAGTATATTTTTTAGTAGTCTCATGAAAAAGAAAAGGAGAAATTCAAAAGGTATGTATCTAATGCAACTTTGTTATTTCTAAATATATTCTTTGGATTCAAGATAAAGGGTGAACTCCACCATTGTTTTAACCTTAAGATGTGCATTTTGTTTCTGACTCCATATATACATGAATGCACATATTTAGGGGGTCATGCTTTACCTTGATGTTTCAATAGTATTGATCTAATTCATCTTTCTATATCAAAGATCATTACTTTGAAACAAACTCTTGAGTATATATATAAAACTTGTGTAGCTGTAGTATACTCATGTTAATATAGGACAAACTCCAAAACAATATCAAAAATTGAATATGTACATATTGATTCAAGTTCAATTATATGTATGCACACATTTAACGGAGTTTATTCTATAATCAATGGTCTTATGAGTATTGATCCATTTCCACCACTCCATATAAATTAGATCATTACTTTTAAATTCCATCGAATTAAGTATATAAAACTTATGTAGTTAATATATACTCATGATAATTTAAATTCAATTTAAATTGTGTTCGATTGCTATTCAATCAACAAAGAACTAATCATGCGTTGACGGTTCACATTGTTGATTCTAGGGCAATTGAAAATTCTTTAGTATAATAAAGCATTAGTTACATCAAAATACTTAAGATACTTTTAAATCATTCAAATTGATTAGGGTTGTGCTCAATCGATCAAGGGGACATCTATTATGTGTTAATAGAGTGCAATTGATGATTGAGGTAACCGTATTTGTTAGACTAATAATCTTCCATGAGTTATGAAGTATGTTGAGTCTAAGATAATGAAGAATCGAGAAGAAATCATAATGTGTTGATGAGTTTCGAGGATGAATCCCGAAGTGAAGTAAAGTTAGAAAAGGTTCATCATGTGTTGATGAACAAGAAGAAAGGATTTGGCTTGAAATGAAGATGGAAATCATAAAAACTCCAAGTGGTTGCGAGAAACAAATGTATAACTAGCTAGGGCTAAGGATGTGTCCCTAGTCTTTTACTGGTCTCGATGCTAGGATGAGAGACCGGGTTGCTAGTATAGGTTACCATACTATTAAGAGTGGTCGAGTCTTATAGCTTAAGCGTTATCATGTGTTGATGAATTTAATCCATTCACTCTAGCTCACTCTCATGTTTGGATTTTGCATAAGCTAAGTATTTGCATGTGTTACAAATAAGGGAGCTCATTCTTATTTCTTATTGAATCTTAATCGATTTGGTTTTTATATGGAGCTATGGATTTGTATATGTTGTAAAAGGGAGATAGTTCATGTAATTTGGTTTATGTAGTTTTTGCATAGAGCTAAGTTTTGTATGCGTGGCAAAAGGTGAGAGCTCATGCATCGGTGTTTTTGCTTGTGATTTGATCATGTGTTGATCATCACAAAGGCTAAGATAGATTTATGCTGTGTGTTTAAAAAATGAGTTTTTGCAAAATATAACTTAATCGAATCTTATCTTGGAGTATGTGATTAGAATTTGCAAATATATTTTACAAAATTATTTTGATCGAGAGGTTGTGAGAGAGCAATAATCTCATGTACTCTTTTTGTGGCTATGCTTAAAGAATTTACGGTTGGCTTTGCCAAATCTTTTTCTCTCATCGTGGTTGCTTCAATATCGTTATTTTGGTTCTCTCTACGAGATTCATCTTATTCGTTCTTAACACCGTGCACGCCCGTATCATATCTCACAAAAACCCTTATTCGATCCAAGGGCTACTGCACGAAAGAAAGAGTGTGAGCATGTTACATTTGGTTGTACCCTACCACAAAGTTCAAGGAACTACAACATAAAACAAGCAAAAACATTAGATAGGATAGCACAACAACTACAAACATCCACTCTAGGAAAACTCATTCACCACAGGGAGGGACCTATATTCAGCTTAGCAAGAGCCCCACTGAGCTCAATGTAAGAGTAAGACTACGGTTATAATAATAACTACTCTATTAAAGCCGGTGGGATTGGGGCTCATTCGGCCGGCCACGTCACCCGGATTTCGGCGCCCGTTGATCCTTGCGTCGGTCGTCATCCAGCCGTCCACGTCCACCCGGATTTGTGCGTCCGTCGATCCTTGCGTCGGTAATGATCCAGCCGTCCACGTCCTCCATGCGTGCCTCCCCTCGACGGCCTGTCTTCAGTGGTGCCGCCGTGTCTTCGAGAAGCCTCACCCGGCGTCTTGGTTTCTGCGTCTATCTCATTTGCTCCGCATCGCGGCCTCCATCCTCACCCGCCGCTCGGCTCCGCCTCAGCCTTGTTGCCGTCTTCTTCGGCACTTGGTATTCGCGAACCTCGGCGACGCCTCTTCTCAGTTTGTTGCCCCTCGTCGTCTGCTTTTGCGTCGGCTTCCGCATCGGCTCGGGCCTCTTCTCGGTTTAGCCCCTCCGCCTGGGTTTTGTTCTTTCGCGTCGATCGGTCAGGGCCTCTTCTCAGTTTAGCCCCTCCGCCTGGGTTTTGTTCTTCCGCGTCGATCGGTCAGCGCCTCGGTTCCTCGCCTTCGGTCGCTCCGCCGCTTACCAGCGCCGATCGGCATTCTCGTTCTTTGTTAATTAACCAGGTAATTGGTGACTCCCCATCGCTTTGCTCTACGCTTTCAGTTTTTTTTTCCTTTTGTTGGTGGGAGAAGGCTTTTGGCTACATGCTATCGATCTCCTCTTCTCTTCTGTTTCGTTCTGGACAGGCCTAAGAAAAATTGATCATTTTCTTGGTTGCTGCAATCTTTACTGTCCCGGCGACCTAAAATCTCATTCTGAGGCGACCAAGAATTGGTGATTCCTTTTCTTGATTTCCTTTTATCGGATTATGAGATGAGCTTCATGTCATGCTTGTTCCGGTGTCCTCAGAAGGAGGAGGATGACGATGAAGAGCCCAAAATCGTTCGTTGAGTCACCTCAGGTGATGATGCTCCTGGCTCTATTTTTGTGCTGATCATTTTTCTTCTCAATAAGGTACATCTTTGTATGCATGCCAAATTATGAGATGAGCTTGATGTCATGCTTGTTCCGGTGTCTTCAGAAGGAGGAGGACGATGACGATGAAGAGCCCAAAATCGTTCGTCGAGTCACCTCAGGTGATGATGCTCCTGGCTTTATTTTTGTGCTGATCATTTTTCTTCTCAATAAGGTACATCTTTGTATGCATGCGAGATCCTTGACGAAGGTAATGAGTTGACGATGGGCCATCGTTTTTGCTTTGAATTGTTTACGTTTCATTCTCTTTCTTTTTCTTCTCTATTTGGTGCGGCGTCATGAAGGAATGAAAACAATTCTATATAGAATGGGTTGGGTGGTCGTGGTGGCCTTGCTGGTCGGATGCTTGTGCGGGCCTTGTGGGCGGAGCGCCGACGAGGTGTTTGACTTAAATGCATCTCGCGGTCTTTGATAATCGAAGAACTAGAAAGATAGCTATAGCATACAACACCCAGAGAGGACTAGATATTATTTATAGATGGTAAATGTGTCTCATGAGTCCATGGTGTGATAGGATGCTTGCGGCCACAGAGAGGCTTAACAAGAGCGTAAATGCGATTATATGTGTGAAGAGTGGTGTATTACATAATGGCGTCTTTAGTATTTTTGTAATGCCATCAAGATCGGACTAAAGTTATTTAGAGCCACACATCTTCATAGTAAAAGGTCACCCGATGCAACTTTTCTTTAGGTTCATTGGAATCATTGCTTGCCTTTAATTTTTTTTTTTCATATTTGCTAAGCGCAATAAATTTTGTCTCCGCTTTCTTTTCATTTTGAAGACTTAGTAATTGTGGAATTACTTTTCATAATGCATCTCTGTCCTTTTCATTTCTCGTGAATGACATCATCGATGTCACCGTTCGACCTTATGCTTGATGAAGGTTCTAGGTCCGAAAAGCCATACAGATGGCAAAGGGTATTGCTTAAAGTAAGTGGGAAGCTCTTTTCGAGATCACAGAAAACATTGACCCAAAGGTGAGGTTGCTTTTGGTGGAGCATCTTGAATTTAAACAATTTGATGTGCATAGGTCATGTAATTAATGTAATTATGTGGTCATTGTAGATTACAATGGCAATTGTGACAGAGTTTGCTTCCGTGACTGACTAGGTGTCAGTGTGTCCTTAATAGTTAATACTTTTGTTTTTTTTGTTGGTTAATTCTTGGATTACCTTTTGATGATTGAAACTAAATGAACTAAAATGTCGAGGGATGTGTAATAGTAGGCATTATTTCAAAGATTAAATTTTGTCGAGTACTCAATATGTATCAAGTGGTCGCCGATTAGCATTACTCTTCTAAACGGTCATATGTTGGCATCAAGACTTGTGGATTTGACATTAGCACTTCAAATGTGCTTAGTTTGAACCAAAAGGGTGCTATAATAATTTTTTCCCCAAAGATATTTTAATTGTTGTTAGAAAATGTTGCAGTACTCAATATGTATCAAGTGGTCCCCAATTAGGATTACTCTTCTAAGCGGGTATATGTTGACATCAAAGACTTGTGGATTTGACATTAGCGTGTGAATCTACTGAGAACATGTTGGCGATTTTTAATGTTATTAATCTTACCATGTGCATTATATTATTTTTGCATAAATATTTTTCGTTGCATATTTAATATTTCTATTTTTTCTCTCGGCCTTTCCAGCTTTACCAATATCATCGCTATTCCCCTCTTGTATTTCATGGTAAGCAAATTCTATCCTAATACAGAGGTATTGTTTTATTTTTATTCATGTGTTTGCAAATTTGTATAGCTTCGTATGAGATTCAACGAAACAAGATCAAAGTAATAATTACCTGTCAGCATTTCTTCGGTTATTACACTACCTAGGTTACGCTGCTATATTTCCTTCGTTTTTCTTTTTTTCCCCTGATCAGGGAACATTTCCATTTCCCATTACAGATAACAGAAACAAGGAGTATTATAAGAAAGTAGATAGCATTACCCAGATTACACTATTTTATTTCCTTTATATCATACAAGAGAATAAAAAGTTCTATTTGTAATGATTTACAATGTAGTGCTAATTACATGCTTGATGTTACTTGCTTCTTATCATTTCATGATTGCTGATGGTTAGTTGGATGGCTTCCTTGCCGTTTATTTATATATATATCATGCTCCCATAGATTTAAAAATGGAAATACAAATGTTTTTTCTTAGATGCTCAACAAATTCCTGCTTTAGTTCAACTTGAATGGATGCAATATATGCCATTCTAAAGAGCGAACAGTCCTTCTCCTTGTTCCTTTTTAAGATTTGTAATTCACTGAATGTTACTTCCGTCAATTTTCTGAACCGCTCCTACCAACTTCATAGGGATTTAAGAATTTCTGAAACAAAAGAATCATTATTGTTCCTAGAGTTTTCTATTTTAAGAATTTCATGACTATTTTTCCAACTCTGTGATGAGCTTCTCGTGGCAACTGCTTACCGCTCCATAAAGTACTTGTTTCAACAGTTATGGTCTTGTGAAATACTTTTCCCAATAATTATGGTTTCATAAAGTGCTTGGTTCAACAATTACAGAGGATTTCGCTTTCTAATTAAATGCGTGTTTTTCACTCCTTTTTTAGCTTTCAAGAGAACAATTCATTAATTGATTTTCGTATGTAACCTAACAAGATCTAGTTGATAACATGATTATTCTATATAAAAATTATAACCAGGTCACTAACTCTGGCGAGTTGATTAAATGTTTGTAGACCAAGCCCTCCAATTGGTGAGGTGATCAACACAAGAGTGGTGCCTCGCTTCATTGAGTTCCTCGATCATCGGGACTATCCTCAACTCTGTGTATCGTAACAATCTCAATAATCCAATCACATTGATTTGATGAGTAATTGTTCTCTCCTCATTTTTCTTATATATTTATGTGATTTGCCTCTTTTATATTTCAAAGTTGCCAACTTGTGTGCAAAGAAAGACTAGATCTGAAATTTGGGCATTTGTTTATGTATCAACAAGTTTATCTATCATGTTAGTCTCTGTGCTTAACAAGACCAACATATGGAATATAGCTTAGAATATTTTGGTTGATGTATGTTGGCAACTTTATCACTTTTTTACTGCTCATGAAGTACTATATTGGTTAAATAAAACATGAACTCGACGCGGCAGAGATCTTGGCTACCATATTCTTTGATTAACACTCGTCACCTTATGAAAATGGAGAATCAAATGTAGCCAAAAGTGATTTCTCTATTCTAGATTTCTACTCGCTCTAGCAACTAATGGGCGACTACACTCTACACTACAGTGATGATTTGTGTATGCCTCGGCAATTTGAAGTTCTTATCCTCTTTTCATTGTCTATAGTCTTCGGTATTAGCATTGTGCTAACGGCAAGGCATGTGAGGGTGGGAATATCTTGCTGGATTGAGGGCCTCGGATTTCAAAGTTGATAGTTTAAAAGTTTTGGCATACCTTATATACGTATCTATTGAGCACATGCTTATAACCAATTGATGAGTAATTGTTCTCTCCTCTCATTTTTCTTATATATTTATGTGATTTCCCTCTTCTATATTTCAGGTTGCCAACTTGTGTGCAAAGAAATACTAGATCTGAAATTTGGGCATTTGTCTATGTATTAAGGAGTTATCTGTCATGTTACTCTCTGCGACTTCGCTAGGCCAACATATGGAATATGGCTTAAAACATTTCAGTTGATGTAAGTTGTCGACTTTATCGCTTTTTTTGTTCTGTTCATGAAGTGCTATATTGGTTAAATAAAACATGAACTCTGACACATGTAGGAGATCTTGGCTGCCATATTATTTGATTAGCGCCTGTTAACTTATGAAAATGAAGGATAAAATGTAGACAAAAATGATTTCTCTATTCTAGATTTCTACTCTGCTCTAGCAACTAATGGGCAGACTACACTCTACACTAAAGGTGATTGTTGTGTATACCTCAGCAATTTGAAGTGCTTATCCTCTTTTCATTGTCTATAGTCTTCTGGTATTAGCACTATGCTAACGGTGAGGCATGTGAGGGTGGGAATGCAGTGATAGGATTCAGGGCCTCGTATTTCACTGGTTAGCTGTTGGGTCACCATTACTCATTGCTCTTCTTTAGCATAAATTTACGCGACGCTTGTTTCTTATTTTACTTATTATTGTAGCTTGGTTCTTACCTAATCACTAGGGCAGCTTTCATGTTATTAATTTGTTTATTTGATCTTGGATTGGCTGTATTATTTTCCCATTTAGTTATCTTGTGCTCCGTCTTTTATCCAATGTTACTTGGGCACCTATGTCCAAAAATTTTTACCGGATCGGACATCTCGAATCTGAGTTGGAGTCTGACGCCCGTGTTTGATTTTGCCTAGCATTCTCATGTCCAAAATATTTTGGGAAATCGGGCACTCGGATTTCGAGTCCGATTCTAATGCTCGTGTCTGTGTCCAAGTGATAATGTCTTATCATTGGTAGTTTGAGATTAGTATGAAAAAAGAGATTGTAAATCATTGCCACGTGAGTCACTTGAAAAGGATCAAATACATAGAGGTGGGAACATGGTGGTGAATTTTTACGATCGTGTTTCCCTTACAAAGGTATATGTTTTGTTTCTATGTCCATGGGTGGCGCTTATGTTACAGCACTAGGATTAATCACCGTTTTTTCTGAAATTATGCAGTGTATGACATGTTTCTCATGCCGTTTAATGGCTGACCTTCATATCTGTGGTAGATAGGGAGATTTTTCTATTTTTAAGGAAGTACAGTTCTGAGGTAATGAAAAGGAAACGTTGTGGCCTGCTTTAGAGTAAATTCAAAAAGGAAACATGTAATTTTCGTGTGCCTCTAATGCAATATACTCATGCATATGACCGGTTGTTAGCCTTTGGGACAATGGGAATTAAGTTTCCATCTCTGTAACTACATGTTTTCGGCTGAACAAAAAAATGGGCCAACGGAAATGATGCCATGCATCATATTTCTGCGCGGGCATGGCTTTGTAGACATAAAACAACAAAACTTTTTTTTTACCAAATGCAATTTCTGATATTGTATTTATAGACATGGAGGAACTAACTCCTGCATTTATACACCAAATAGCAAGCATGTGCAAACTGCATATTTCTCATTTGTTCTACTGCCTATTCGTCTATTACTCCGTCTGTTTGATATACATTGCTTTGTTAGCCTGATGTAGAATAGATCACCATATGTATGTTTTTATATGGTGCAATCATTGATGTGTTCTGCTTTCCAAATACTTCAGTGTATCAAAACTGGTCGCACGCAGCGTAGCGCGTGAAATCTACCTAGTAAATCTCATCTCTGCACCATTTAATGCCTCCATAGGCTGACACGCGGTGCCCCCACTCATCCTGGTCCCGAACTACACATCGCAACCCAGTGGCAGCCCAAGCGCACAAGTGGCCAAGACTATGCAAGACCAAGAGTCCCATTCCCATAGCCAATGTACCCAAAGCTGACGAGAATTGAGGAGATAGATCAATCATTGGAAGTAAAACGGGAAGAAGAGGAGAAACACAGAAAGGAATGGAGCACATGTACACATGAGATCAATGGAGTACATCTCTTGATCATGACTTTGAACGACATAGCCATTGAACAGGTAGATTAATATTAGAGAAATTTTATAGTGCATTACGCTGATAGTATATGATAAGTAGTAGAAATCAGATCTAACATTGATTTGTTAAGTATATTCGTACTATTCTACTGGAGGATACTACTAGAGAAAGATTTATATTAGATGCATTATCACAGACGGTTTTCAAAATCATCTATGTTAAAACTAATCACATATGGTTTTGCTAACATGGCCATCAAAGTTACAGGGTATACTAAGAATTATGCGTGAATAAGTCGATATCTGTAATATGACTAAGTATCGAGCGGTTTCTACCACGAACCGTCTGTAATATGACTAAGTATCACAAGCAATTTGTATCACGAATCGTCTATGATATGACTACGTATCACAAACACAGACGATTTTAATAAGGAATCGTTTGTGATAACACTCATTATACATATTGTTCTAGGGTTTTTGCCCGCCACATAAACTGCCTCAAATTTTTCCTCTCCCTCAAGATCTCCCACGGGCAAGAAGGAGACCACGAGCGTGGAGGTGGTCCAAGGCGGGGCCAAGGCAAGGAGGTTGGAGGCGGTTGAGGGCGTTGCTGTGGAGGCGACTTCATCGTCGAACAGGAAGGCCATAGTGGCATTGTAGTCGGACAAGGGCGGGAGGATGGTGCAGCGAGTTCAGGGGTGAGCACGGTTGGCCATCACTACGAGGCGTAAGGCCGAGGTGGCGTGGGCCGCGTCCATGCCTGGCAACCACCTGTTGGGCATGGCATCCTGGTTGAGGAGCACAGAGCCACTAGGCTTTGCTGGGGTGGCGAGGAAGTATTGGCGCTAACATCAACGGAGGCGGAGGAGCTTGCTGTTGAGGTGGAGAGGAGGATGGTGGTGACAAGGGTGGGCAAGGGGGTTGTCGTCCTCGGTGCTGGCACCGGTAGTCGTCACATGAGTGGAGGGGCGGAGTCTTAGGCGGTTGTGGAGCCTGAGAAGTTACCTCTGGCGTCGAGTAGACTAACGCATATACGATGATTTAATCAACTCCATATTTGATGAAATAGAGAACCGTCAAAATAATCTTGTTCCTACACAAGACCCGAGTGAAAATAGGCTATATATATATTGTATTCTAATTCAGTGATAATGATGAAGTGAAAGGTAAATTAGAACATAACAACTTTCAGGACGAACTGCGGATAAAATTGGATTTTGCTTTAGAATCCATCAATACTTGTTATCATACATGCGAGGAGGTACTTAACTTCCTTTTATACCTGTAAATTATTTCACTAATATGATAATAGACAATGACATATTGTTCTTGATACAAACCGTCTGTGATAACCTATTATCACAAAGCGGTTTGTACCACTTAACCTATCTGTGATAATAGGCTATCACAGATTGTTTGGATCAATAATCGCCGTGATAGGTGTTTCACAGATGTTTTAGATACATGCTTACAGACGGTTTAGAAAACCATCTGTAATGACGTTTTTGAATCGTTTGTGATGATCTTTTCTGTAGTAGTGGGAGGAAGTATAAATAAATTTGAGCTAATACGATCCATTGAAAAAAAAAGAATGAATGATCCATACTAAATTTAGTATATGTAGAAGAGCTCTATTATTAGTAATAACTAAAAAGATGGCACACCCTTTAATTAGTACCACAACATGATTGTTATTATTTCCGGCCTGCATCTACGGTGCATGCATGCTGAATCTCGTTTTCATGCCCGACACATTCTACATGCATGGCAAACAGAGTATGCATCTAGCCGGAGCTAGTTTGCTGTGTTATTGCCGGCCAATGGCGACGATGAACACGGAGCCCGAACCGACCATGCTGGCGGCGGCGGCGGCGGCGTTGGGTATTTGGGGTCGTTTGATGGGCAGTTGTCGTTGCAGCTGTCTAAATATTGATAACAATTGTGCACATCAACAGCGCAACAGTAGCATGTCTCCCAAACTGGCTCGCAAGTCTCCTTCCGACAAAAAGTAATCTTACTGCTATTACTATCCCTTTGATCCAACCCGTCCGTCACGACATAATTTGTCGCGGTATGGTTACTTGTACTCCCATGCTCCTGTAGTAGCCGACGGCCTCTCTCACCTACAAGTGTTGCATCACTGAATTTTCATTGGTACACAACAAGGCACCGTACATACATAGCTCAAACAAGGATCGATGCATATAGTAGAGATTTATTTCTACGCTCATGCACGACAAGTAGATCGAGGAGCAGTATATTGCAGTATTGCTAGTATTCCCCATATATATAGAGAGAGATAGAAAGCACATACAGTGTGTAGAAATGGCAAAGCATCCAAAGAGCACAACGAACAAGGTCACCGCCACATTCATCAGCTGGTTGGCACTCCTCATCTGTTTCACGATTGGGATCAGATTGATTGAGGAGGTGAGGGGGACATGGACGGCCACCTTACGGTATATATAGACTAGCAAGCTAACGCCGTAGTACGTAATTATCCTATGCATTGAAATTTACTTAATGTACAATTGCACCGATGGATATGTTTACGTTCATTATTTAGTAACTTTGATACGTGTGTAATTAATGTAATGTTCATTAATTAGGTACTACTAATTATGTGGAGCATATGAAATACCGTTACAATTAACTTGGATATGTGTATGCAATTCTCTCTCTTACAATTAATCTAAATGACTTTATTTTAGGTACGAACTAAAACATATAATATACTTAGTAGCATGTTACGAAAAAAGCACCGCAATAAATATATCAATTAATTTATGCCTAAATTACTCTGTTGGATATGTTATCAAGCAGCTACTCCCTCCGTCCAAGTTTATAAGGTGTATTTTTTGAATGATCTTGTCCATAAATATAGGGCATATTTCATATTTCAATGCAAATTTAGTATGATATCTTCTCTGTTGAAAGCATTTAGGCCTCAAAAATCCCTCTTGGTTTTGGTAATTAATGACAATCATGTTTAAGAGACTAATATTTTCGTTAAGTATATTCATCATGTGTAAGAGACTAACATTTTCGTTGAGTATATGCATCGGTGTTTTAGTTTATGATTTGATCATATGTTAATCATCACAAAGGCTAAGATAAATTTATGATGTGTGTTTGAAAAAAGAGTTTTTGCAAAATATGACTTAATTGAATCTTATCTTGGAGCATGTGATTAGAATTTACAAATATATTTTGTAAAATTGTTTTGATCATGAGTTGATCATCACATGGCTCAATATTTAATTTTATTGACTCTCTCTATATTGTAGTAACGCTTTTGATCAAGTCTATATGAGGGATTTTGAGAAATCAGATTTTAGACTTGATTGACTACATTGGAGTTTTTGATTTGGTGATATTTAAAAATATCTATAGTTGCTTAAATCTTAAAAAATAGGTGAATATTGTAGCCCTCTTGATAAGCTTCGTATAGAGTCCAAAATCACCTAAATCGGAGTTCGGAGTAAAAAATTATGGGCATTTTGGTGGCTGTAGTAGTGGTATGACCGAGGTTACTCTGATCATACTGGCCGACGGTATGACTAGGGGCATTTCAGCCTAATTTTTCCAGAACACGTGTTTGTTAGCCCGAAAAATTGAAAATAGCCTGGTATGATCGGACCACTCTGGTATGACCGGATTTTCTAAATAACGGCTAGTTTTTACTAGCCGTTGGATCAGAGGCTAGTCATACCGGCTTTAGGGTGGTATGATCGGGTTTTCTAGGTATTTTGTTCAATTTGTCCCCCAACGACTAGTTTTTTTTTGTGAAGGCTATATAAGAAGCCTTGGAGCTGGTATTTGGTAGTTGTTGGGGTTTTGGAGAGTCCATTACTCTTTGTGGTTGAATGCATGTGTTGCACTCTCTAATTTGATTTTTGAGCTAAGAGTGAGTTCTAATTGCATGTGTTGCAATTAGGAGAGGATTGAGAGTCTCTTGTGCATATGTTGCACTTGAGGGAGCTTTGTGCACATGTTGCACTCGGTGATCACCATTATACATGTGTTGTATTTGGTAGAGCTCAAACTAGAGAGCTTAACTTGTTACTCTTGATGTTTGCTGACACCTAAACGACATGTGAA
This sequence comes from Guadua angustifolia, assembly GCA_036346375.1. Classification (NCBI taxonomy): domain Eukaryota; kingdom Viridiplantae; phylum Streptophyta; class Magnoliopsida; order Poales; family Poaceae; genus Guadua; species Guadua angustifolia. The sequence goes on along the minus strand of CM070507.1, from coordinate 4,520,711 downwards.
GGCGTCTTGCGCGGTGACCCTCTCAAGGAAATTGTGAGAAGGCTCGGTAAAGTTGTGAAGGTTGGAGCTCACCAACTCAGAGAGGAAAAGAGCTAACACTAGTAGAATCGAGGTGGGTGCTCAATTCATAGAGCCGGTCCAAAGTAGTTTGGGCTAACCTCAACGTGTATTAGGGGAGACCGGCAAATCTCTGAACACCACGGTAAAATATCGGTGTGTCTCTTTGTGGTTATTTGCAATTGTTATTTATATTATTGTAATTTACATTTCTAGAATTAAATTGCTTGATTGTCTTTAGGATTTCATATTCTTGTTAGAGACATAATTAGCTAGTGCACTTAGTGAGACTAGTTGACTTAGGCTTAATTGTTGAAATCTTAGTTTATCGCTTCCGCATTGATTTTTGTTTAGATTTTAACATAAGGATAAATAGGCAAAATTTTAATTAACTGTAGAAGAAATTTCTAAAGCCACCTATTAACCCTCTCTAATCGGTATTTTTGATCTTACATATGCTCTTACAATTACACCATTGGATACATGCATCATGCACACAAAATATGGATAAGTTTAGATATTAGACACTAACTCAACTCAGGTTGCAATAAAACAGTTTCATCTCCTCTTCCCTTTCGCCGACTTATGCCACACACCCAATGCTCTCATTCCCCTGTCTAAACCAAGAACCCAAGCTTGTTCATCGAATCGGTGCTCAAGAAGGCAACCACGCCCGTCGAATGACTGCCATGGCATCAGTAGATGGGTACGACAACCATGGTGTCCCACCATTCAACGCGCAGCACTGTCACCTGGAGCACTTTTGTGAGCATCTTGGCCTGTCGCAGGCGGCAACGTTTACGCAGACACTTTTCGTTGCGCACAGCACTGTGTTCTTGATTTATAGGCTGTTTGGTTGTCTGGTTTCACGTGATTAGACTCGTAGAAGCTAGAGAATTAGTGTTTGCTTGCTCGTTATATCGTGTAAGCTTGCCTGAACCCACGCATGTAAGATTTCTGATTGGTTGCCTGCGCGCGGTGCGGGGTTAGACTAACACGATGCACAAAGCACTCACAGTCAGACTCGTGAAAAACGAGCTCTATAACTGTTTTCTCGAAGCCATGCTGAAACAGTACAAACTCTCAATAGTATGAGACGATGACCAACCAGCCCCTTACTGTCATCGGCAAGTTCGGCGTTGGCGCACACAAGCTCGCACAGACGCTCTCCTCACCAGGCTTTGCGCGCAAGGGTGTATTGAACTAGAAATGGTAGCGTGCTATTGCACGCCGTATTGTGTGGGCGTGGGAAAAAATCGACGAAAGGACGTAAACGCGATTCTCAACATATTTCTCACTCCGAAAAACAACTGAAACCGAGTTACGGGGGAAAAAATAGAGAGATAGAGTTGTAGAAATATCTCTTTCGACGAATTATTTGGGAAATATTGGAGACCGAGGTGGAAAACCGAGGTGGAAAAATAGTCTAGAGGGAAAAGGGCGAAAAATTATTATAGATGACAACCCTTTTAGAGCTGCACATATATTTCTGGTGACGAGAACTTTTTTCCGGGAAAAACGGAGAAATGACCTAGACGTAAGGAGCGAGGACCTGTTTGTTACGTTTTTGGACCTATCCGCTATCCTAAAAAATTAGAAAAGGGTCTGCTCGTGATTTGAATTTAACGGAGGCTTTTTTTGTAAAAGAGCGCATGAGGGACCCAAACGTGATTGAGAAAAAAAAATCTTCCCCTCACAAAAAATCACGAAGGACCTATTCGTAATTCACAGGGACCTATCCGTAATTTGAGGAAATGGAGGGGCTTTTTCGTAAAAACTAGGCATGGTAGCGTGCGGCTGCACGCCGTGTTGTGTGGGCGTGGGGGAAAAATCGACGAAACGACGCAAACGCGATCTTCAACATATTTCTCACACCGGAAAACAGCAGAAATCGAGTTACGAGGAAAAAATAAAGAGTTAGAGTTATAGAAATATCTCTTTCGACGAATTATTTGGGAAATATCGAAGTCCGAGGTGGAAAAACGAGGTGGGAAACAGCCTAGAGGGAAAAGGGTGAAAAATTATTAGTGACGACAACCTTTTTTGAGTTGCACACATATTTCTGGTGACGAAAATATTTTTTCCGGGCAAAACGGAAAAAGGACCTAGACGTGATGACAACCTTCTTAAAGATGCACACAGCTGTAGAAATATCTCTTTCGACGAATTATTTGGAAAATATCGGAGACCGAGGTGCAAAAACGAGGTGGGAAAATAGTCTAGAGGGAAAAGGGCGAAAAATTATTAGTGACGGCAACTTTTTTTGAGTTGCACACATATTTCTGGTGACGAAAACATTTTTTCCAGGCAAAACAGAGAAAGGACCTAGACGTGATGACAACCTTCTTAGAGATGCACAAATATTTCTAGTGACGAAAACATTTTTTCCGTGAAAAACGTAGAAAGGATCTAGACGTAAGGAGTGAGGACCTATTTGTTACGTTTTTGGATCTGTTCGCTATCCTGAAAAATTAGAAAAAGGTATGTCCGTAATTTAAATTTAACGGGGGCTTTTTCCGTAAAGTACCGCGCGAGGGACCCGAATGCGAAAAAAAACAAAAAACTTCCCCTCACAAAAAATCGCGGAGGACCTATTCGTAATCTCCAGGGACCTATCCGTAATTTCAAGAAACGAGGGGGGATTTCGCAAATGTGGCTAGGCCTACACGTGGACACGCTCGTTGGACGGCAATCCCAGACGCCATATAATGGTTCATATTTTGATACATTTACAGTGTTGAAACAAACATATTTCATTTTCATCCATTAATTCCCTTTACATTTGCAGTGCATTGTGATACCATTTACGTTTCCGATTGCAGTGTTGAATCAAACACTACCTTAGTTCATCTTGAGCAATAGCAGTTGTACATGGACATTCATACCTGCATAACAGTAGCTGAACTGAAATTAACCAACAGCAGATAGTTCAAACTCGATGGAAAAAACTGTCTTGGGCTGTGGACATAGCAATAGTGGGCCGTTTACGTCTGTGGACCTTCACCGTTCTCTTGGGCTACTAACGTGCCTGTTAAACCTCATGTATCCAGGTCGTTTTGAAGCTACCGAGCCTGGTTGAAAGTCAAATGCTCATCCTATGGTGTTGTTTCTGGCACTCGGTGGGCGGCCACCTTGTCGTGGCCGTCGGTCCATGGCAAAATGATCATGATTAGTTTTGTGACACTTGCATATGCGTGATTAGTTTGGTCAATATGGGGGCACCGAGGTAGGGACCAAAGTGTAAATGTAGTTTTCGGCTAAAGAATAAATTTTGCAAAAATACAGGTGTTTCGACAAAGCTCACAAAACCACAGATCTGAGCTCACAAAACCATAGATTTAAGAGACTATTTCACAAAACCATAGATTTTAGAACAAAATATTTCGTTGAGCTACATGTTTTAAATTTGTCGTCGCATGGATTGTGTTCGACAGATCGACCCACCTAGCAATCACATTCTGTTTCGTCGTGTCCATGTTGGATCTCTGGTACTCGTGATGTGTCCATCAAGATGGAAATCGTTAATTATGATGAATAACTTATATCTAGTCTTTTAAGATTTGATCAAGTGTGCTAAATTAATCCTAATAGAGTTAGGATTTTTTTTCATAGCAGGATTCCTGCTTGCTTTGTATTCTGAATGGAGAACCTAAGCAGCTAAGAAGTCACAAACTAACTCATCCAAAACAAGAATGACATGTGGGTTTAGGTTAAGTTATTCTTTAGTACTAGATTCTTGTATAGGGTAAGCATTCGAGTGTCCTAAAAAATTTGAGAGGTTGTGAGAGAGCAACAATCGCATGTACTCTTTTTGAGGTTGTGCTTAAAGAATTTATGGTTGGTTTTGCCAAATCTTTTTCTCTCACCGTGGTTGCTTCAATATCGTTATTTTAGTTCTCTCTACAAAATCCATCTTATTCGTTCTTAACATCATGCACGTTCATGCCATATCTCACAAAACCTTTATTCGATCCAAGGACTGCTGCGTGTAAGAAAAAGTGAGAATATAACACTTGGTTGTACCCTACCACAAAGTTCAAGACTACAACATAAAACAAGCAAAAACATTAGATAGGATAGCGCAACAACTACAAACATCCACTCTAGGAAAACTCATTCACCACAGGGAGGGACCTACATTCAGCTTAGCAAGAGCCCACTGAGCTCAATGTAAGATTACGGTTACAAATCTCATCTCTGCACCATTTAATGCCTCCATAGGCTGACATGCGGTGCCCCCACTCATCCTGGTCCCGAACACATTGCAACCCAGTGGCAGCCCAAGTGCACAGGTGGCCAAGACTATGCAAGACCAAGGGTTCCATTCCCATAGCCAATGTACCCAAAGCTGACGAGAATTGAGGAGATAGATCAATCAATCGAAGCAAAACGGGAAGAAGAGGAGAAACACAGAAAGGAATGGAGCATATGTACACATGAGATCAATGGAGTACATCTCTTGATCATGAACTTTGAACGACATAGCCATAGAACAGGTAGATTAATATTAGAGAAATTTTATAGTGCATTACACTGATAGTATATGATGGGTAGTAGAAATTAGATCTAGCTATTGATTTATTAAGTATATTTGTATTTTTCTATTGTAAGATACTGCTACAGAAAGATTTATATTAGATACCTTATCACAGATGGTTTTCAAAACCATCTATGTTAAAACTAATCACATATGGTTTTGCTAATATGACCGTTAAAGTTATAGGGTATACTAAGAATTGTTTGTAATAAGCTGATATCACAGACGGTTTGTACCACGAACCGTCTGTAATATGATTAAGTATCACAAGTGGTTTGTACCACGAATCGTCTATGATATGACTACATATCACAAACACAGATGGATTTAATAAGGAATCGTTTGTGATAACACTCATTATATATATCGTTCTAGGGTCTTTGCCCGCCACATAAACTGCCTCAAATTTTTCCTCTCCCTCGAGATCTTCGACGAGCAAGAAGGAGACCACGAGCGTGGAGGTGGCCTAGGGCGGGGCTAAGGCAAGGAGGTTGGAGGCGGTTGAGGGTGCTGCTGCGGAGGCGACTTCATCGGCGAACAGGAAGGTCATAGTGGCATTGTAGTCGGACAAGGGCGGGAGGACGGTGCAGCGAGTTCAGGGGTGAGCGCGGTGTCCATCACTAAATTTAGCGAGCATGAATGAATGAATGAATGATCCATACTAAATTTAGTATATCGGTTGAGGGCGCTACTGTGGAGGCGACTTCATCGGCGAACAGGAAGGCCATAGTGGCATTGTAGTCGGACAAGGGCAAGAGAACGGTGCAGCGAGTTCAGGGGTGAGCGCGGTGGCCATCACTACGTGGCGTAAGTCCAAGGTGGCGTAGGCCGCGTCCATGCCTGGCAACCACCTGTTGGGCATGCATGGCGTCCTGGTTGAAGAGAGCATGGAGCCACTAGGCTTTGCTGGGGTGGCGAGGAAGTAGTGGCACTGACATCAATGGAGGCGGAGGAGCTTGCTGTTGAGGTGGAGAGGATGGTGGTGATGAGGGTGGGCAAGGGGGTTGTCGTCCTCGGTGCTGGCGCCGGTAGTCGTCACATGAGTGGAGGGGCGGAGTCTTAGGTGGTTGTGGAGCCTGAGAAGTTACCTCTGGCGTCGAGTAGACTAACGCATATACGATGATTTAATCAACTCCATATTTGATGAAATAGAGAACCGTCAAAATAATCTTGTTCCTACACAAGACCCGAGTGAAAATAGGCTATATATATTGTATTCTAATTCAGTGATAATGATGAAGTGAAAGGTAAATTAGAACATGACAACTTTCAGGACGAACTGCGGATAAAATTGGATTTTGCTTTAGAATCCATCAATACTTGTTATCATACATGCGAGGAGGTACTTAACTTCCTTTTATACCTGTAAATTATTTCACTAATATGATAATAGACTATGACATATTGTTCTTGATACAAACCGTCTGTGATAGCCTATTATCACAGGCGGTTTGTACCACGAACTGTCTGTGATAATAGGCTATCACAGATTGTTTGGATCAATAATCGCTCGTGATAGGTGTTTCACAGATGTTTTAGATACATGTTTACAGACGGTTTAGAAAACCATCTGTAATGACGTTTTTGAATCGTTTGTGATGATCTTTTCTGTAGTAGTGGGAGGAAGTATAAATAAATTTGAGCTAATACGATCCATTGAAAAAAAAAAGAATGAATGATCCATACTAAATTTAGTATATGTAGAGAAGAGCTCTATTATTAGTAATAACTAAAAAGATGGCACACCCTTTAATTAGTACCACAACATGATTGTTATTATTCCCGACCTGCATCTACGGTGCATGCATGCTGAATCTCGTTTTCATGCACGACACATTCTACATGGCAAACAGAGTATGCATCTAGCCGGAGCTAGTTTGCTGTGTTATTGCCGGCCAATGGCGACGATGAACACGGAGCCCGAACCGACCATGCTGGCGGTGGCGGTGGCGTTGGGTTTTTGGGGTCGTTTGATGGGCAGTTATCGTTGCAGCTGTATAAATATTGATAACAATTGTGCACATCAACTGCACAACAGTAGCATGTCTCCCAAACTGGCTCGCAAGTCTCTTTCCGACAAAAAGTAATCTTACTGCATATTTGTTGTAATGGTAAAATTGTTGTGGCCCATATATTTGGAGATCAATTTTGGATGTATCTTTTAGATATCATGCGTGAATTCTCTCAGAGCATGTATAATACTAGGATAGTTTTCGTGGCGTGATACGCCGTGTGCGTTGTTCTTTTCGCATAAACAATTTTGTTTTTTTTTCGGCGGCGTCTTTTTTTAAATCATCATTTTTTTTTTGCATTTATCTGAGGTCCTCTCACGAAGGAACCGCGAGCGTACTAAATCGAAAGCTCCTTTTCATGAAAAATAGCTGATGATCCAAACGTGACTAAGTTTTTTTCGTATGTATTTAGGGTCCTTTCACGAAAGATTAGTGTTTTCCTGAACTAAAAGGTCCTTTTCGTAAAATACCGTGGGAAGGATCTACACGTGATTACGTATTTTTTTGAGGGACCTACACTCGAAAAAAATGAGCGGAGCCGACCGGCCGAGCCGGCCGCGCGTGAGCCACGCAAGGAAGCCAACACAACGCGTTGAAAGGACACAAACGCAATCACGTTTTTTTCGCATTTATCTGGAGTTCTCTCACGAAGGATCTGCAATCATGCTAAATTAAAAAGGTTTTTTTTCGTGACAAACAGTCGGAATGATCGAAACGTCACTATGTTTTTTTTGGTATTTATTTAGGGTCTTCTCACGAAAGATCCGCGATTTTTCTGAACCAGAAGGTCCTCTTCGTAAAAAACCGCGAAAAGGACCTATACGTAATTATGGATTTTTTTAGGGACCTAAACACGAAAAAAAATTTGGGCCGAGCCGCGCGGCCGGCTCAGCTCAAATCGTTGAGAGCACCAGAAGTTTGCCAACATTAGTAAAGGTACTAGAAATGTTTTCGCGGCGTAATACACCGCACGCGTCCGTGATTGCGCTAAAACGAAAGGTCCTTTTTCGTGAAAAATAGATGGAATGATCTTGTAACATCCCAAAATTTGTTTTTAATATATTTAATGTATTTTTGTGATTATTTGAAATTTTCCAGAAATTATTTGGAATCTTTGAGATTAATTTGAATTCAAGCTTTATTGAATTAATTGCATAAAATAAAGATCATACATTTTTGCATAAGCATAAAATCTAAAATTTTGTTTATAATAAAGATATTTGAAAAATAAGAATGTTTCTTTTAAATATTTGCAAAAAAACAGGTTATATAAATTAAGTTGTTGATTTTATAAAAATCTGTACAAGTGTCTGATTCACTAAAAGAATTTTTGCGAAAAATCAATACATCGAAAAATTATGAAACTAACTTCGATAGGTTCAAAATATTCCCTAGTATTTTAGAGAATTTTTCCAAGATTTTTGGGACCATTCTACTATTTTACCTTAAACGCCTTTTCCTCTCATAACTATTCAAATTCCATAAGAAAAAGAACACACGTGAGCTGCACTGTAGATCACCTTCTTCAATCGTGCATGTCCAGAGACAAACCGTCTCTCTCTCTCCCTTCCGCCATTACCACATTTTGGAGCTCCTTAATCATTGCAGTTTCCACTCCTTTAATTAAGCCTTAGCGACTCATTCAAACTCCATTAAGTATTGCTCTAATCCGGCCGCTTCTTCCTCCTCCGTGCACGACGCTCTGGCTGCAGCCATTATAGCACACGACCGAGCTTCCAACTGGTGCTATTAGTGCTCATTTCACGCACAATCAAAGAAGGGATTAAGCCCCACTAATTCACAATGATGTCTAGTTGTTTTTCCTCTCCATGCGTGCACGTAAGGCTTGCAATTAAATCCGGCCATTAAGTTCCTTCATACATGCAAGTAACTGACGTCGGCCAAGATGCAAATTCTTCATGCATGAAATGACGCTGGCCCCCGAGATGCTCATGGCCACGTCCGTCGCTTCAATGCATCGGAGTCTATAAAACGATGAGCACTCGGTTCTATTTTTTTCTTTGCCACTTCCACGGCGACGTCGCTCGTTTGCCGCACCGTGAAGAAAAACCGAAGCTCCACCTCCACCATTGTTGGCCGCCTTGTTCTCTCCGCCTCGTCGCTGCTTCAGACCACCACGCCAAGCGCCGCTCGCGTCATCTTGCGCGCAAGGTAATCTGAAAGTGCATCTAGGCCCCTTAATGATTTTGGTGATTAATGACAACAAGATTAAGTGACTAATGAGTATTTTGAGTATGGTGAACAGATGGATACGCTCATGGAAAAGTCGCTTAAGGAAAGAGGTCCCTCAATTTGAAGAAGAAAAGGCGTCGACTAAACTCAACGACTGCGTATGTATTTTTAATTTTATTTGAGTTTAAGGACGGCCGTACTATAAAGAGGGATAGGGCAAGAAATAGCTTTAGAATGATCTAATGTGCTCAAAGATGAATTCTAGTTGAAAAATGAGTCAATGTGTAAAGTCTAAGGGGCTTTTTGTTGAAAAAGGTTCGGAGTATCCGAATGCATCTTCGGAATGTCCGAGCTGGACCCCTCGGTTGCTCAGGCAAAATTTGGTTCGGAATGTCCGAAACTTGGTTCGGAGTATCCGAGCTAACCCTCTCTGTTGGTCGTGCTCATTTTGGTTCGGAATGTCCAAAACTTGGTTCGGAGTATCCGAGCTAACCCTCTCTGTTGGTCGTGCTCATTTTGGTTCGGAATGTCCGAACATAGGTTCGGAGTATCCGAACGAGCCCTCTCTGTTAAGGCTAAGTCCTTTTGGTTCGGACTATCCGAAGGATCGTTCGGACTGTCCGGCAATGTGTTCGATTGCCTAGTTCAAATTGGTTCGGACTATCCGAACATGGGTTCGGACTATCCGAACAGTGTCGGGCTGAAGTGAAAAACGGCTAGTTTTGGGAGGCCTTAAATACCTCCCCAACTCCCACCTACCAACTAACAAGTGCATTCAATTCATTTTGAGCTGTGCTCCCTCTCACTCTTGAGCTCTAGTGTTCTTCCCTCTTGATCTCTTGATTAGCAAATCTTTTGGGGAAATCTAGTTGAGAGTTTGAAGGCTCTAGAGGTTGTGTTTAATCTTGAGCACTTGGTTCATCTTCAAGCGAATTTCTTGCGGATCTTTTACTCTTGGAGGTTGAGGACTCCTAGGCGGCTAGGAGTCGCCAGTGAGCCCCAAGCTCGTGTGGGACGCCGGGAAGTTTGTGAAGGTTGAATCCACCTCAAGGGAAGGATTCAAAGAAAAGTAGGTGAGTGCTTGGTGCAACACCTAGAGGATTAGGGTTGAAAGAGACCCGGCTTTGTGCCGCCTCAGCGAGACGAGGATCCTCAAGGATCCGAACTTGGAGAAAAATCGCTGCATCTCTCTTGTTTGTAAGTTTTCCACTTGTCCCTTTTGTGCTTAACTTAATCTTTTGGGGATCCAAGGGTTTGGTAGCTTTATGCATGAATCTTGGGTGGATCTCATAATCTGAAGTTGCCCTAGCTTAGAAACTTTACTTGGTAGTAATCTAGCCCCTCAAATAACTCAGATCTAATTTTTAGGGATTTCTTGCGAAGAGCGATTCGAGTATCCAAAAGACATTCGGACTATCCGAACCACTCGGACAGTCCGAAGGTACTTTCGGACTATCCGAATAGTAAATTTCCGTTGCGCATTTAAATTTGAAAAACGCCTATTCACCCCCCTCTAGGCGACATATCGGTCCTTTCATAATCTTCGCCGCGAGGCGTTTTATACTGTGCTTTCCTTGTTGTCACCTGAGAACCATCTAATGCCTTTATTACTTTGAAGTGCCGCCTTGGCCAAGTTGTGCTGCCCTCATCATCTCTGTGACCGGCCACCGCCACCAACCACGCTGAGGAGTTGGTCTAGTCTCGTGTCTTTGTCGACCCAGTGCTCTTTCCTATTTCATTGAAGCTTCGCTAGTGTATTCTCCTTGTGGTGACCGAGTCAGGTTTGTGGATGATGAACAGTGCAGCCAAAAATTATCTAGTTTGTACATGTTCTTTTCACTAAATTGTGATTTTTGTCATTCTCGCTACAAATTTGTTTTAGCTCCAAATCACATGCAACAAATTTTGTTAATTAGTGAAAATCAATACCTATCTTCGATAATTATTCTAAAATTTTATAAATAAATTTATACTGTTAAAATATTCACGGAAAGTCCAAACTTACAAATTTTGTAGCTCTTAAACTATACGTCCAAAAATGTCCAATAAATTTTATAAATATTAGAAAATGCTAAATTAATTATCTAGAAGTTTTCATAAAGTTATGAATTAGTTTGATTTGCGATAGTTTCTGAATGTGTGTTTGTACGTTGTTTTGCGTGTTTATTTGGTTCTTTATCTGTTACGCGTAGACGTCGAGCTGTGTGAGGATGCGGATTTCGAGGATCAAGCTCCGGACCAAGACCTAGACCAAGACTCGCTGTTTTACGAAGGCAAGTTATGCTTTGATCATATTGCTCCTAATGTTTTTAAATATTATGTTGATTTAAATTATGCATGCTAATTAAATTATAAAAGCTTTAAAGTAATTTGGGTTTAGTTAAATCACCACTTGTTATCGATTCCTTGTTCCTAGTATTTGTATGCCATAAACCCATTGTCACCCTAAGTTGGAAACTATTAAATTGGTCAATATTAGTCACCAACGAGAAATAGTTAGAACGAAATAGGTATGCTTAGCCAAGCAGTACGCTTTATTGACACTGTTTCATGAGAAAGATAAAATATTGACTAATGAACTATGAAATATATTTTGAGAATGTGACACGTGTGTTGATGTTATTGATGGCACACGGTGCATGGTAACCAACCGGGGTGATAAAATAATTTTGACTGTGGCAAGTGGCAAGTGATTAATGGGGGCAGATGTGGCACATGGGAATGATGTTGTTGAATTTGGTTTTATGAACTTTGGGTAATCTTGCCACGGTCACCCTAAGGACTTAACCTTGCAAGCCTTTGAACTGAGCCTAACATACAACCACATGTCTGGAAAGGGATAGACCTAGTTGAGTATGATTCCGAAGTCTTAGCATGTGAGACCTCATATGGTTTTTGTAGTTGGGGATGTGGAAAGAAGGGTGTAGTGTTTATCGGATCGGTCTTACATCTCTTCAACGGTATACGTTGGCCCTGCACTTCCGCTCCGCAAGAGGGAATAGACAGTGGGGACTATACCGGGAGGTACGCATGCGAGGATAGAAGTTTCGGAAAGACTTTGTTGTGGTTACTCGCCTATGTGGTGTTTAACTATATCGTGTGGGTAAAGTGTATAACCTCTGCAGAGTGTACAAACTATTCGAATAGCCGTGTCCACGGTATTGGACATTGCTCGAGGATTACAGTCAAGGGTTAGACTTTATTAAAAATGTGGTTAGGTTAAAAGATGAAGTTGGTGGAAGTATGGATTAGGATGTGGAAATGCTTTTACTAAACTTCTGGAAAAGTTATTGTTAATTCTACTTGTTTTTACTGCTTTCGAATCTACCTATGTTACTTGTTACATGTTGTTTATCGCAAATTAACCTTTAAGTCATTCCATTGGAATAAGCCTGGCATGTAGCATATTAGTTTGCATTCTGTGCATAGCTTGTTGAGTACCAATGTACTCACCCCTCCATAATCACAACATCAGAAGATGAAGAATCGCAAGCGTTTGAGGAAGAGAAGAATGACGACCCGGCTAACTAGGGGAAAGGCCCAGTCAGTTGCCTGTGGCAAACTGAGGCGCCACGAATAATTTTATAATTCTGCTGCTGTTATTTGTTTACTCTGGACTCAGCCCTGCGTGGCTTAATATTGTAAGGCTGACCTTAAGGTCTTAACAGTTTGATTTGAATTAAATACATTATTGTTATTATTTCCGCTGTGTATGTATGATGGTATTCATCTCTGTTGTATCTGTGAGCACCAACGTGATTCTGGACTGGTGTATCACACAGAGTGTTCAGAATTCAGATTTCAGGCGCGACAGATCTAAACGTAATTACGTCATTTTTTTGGCATTTTATTTAGGGTCCTTTCACGAAAGTTTTGCTATTTTGCTAATCTAAAAGGTTCTTTTCGTAAAAAATTGCTGAAAGAAGCTGTAATGACCCCCATTTTCACATCAATGCAAAAATGGAAATTTCATGTGCACACAGTACTAGTCCCTGGATCAGTAGCTAGTACGCACATTTATAACATTTGGAATCACAACCACACATTATATTAATTGAGCGGAAGTTAATATACAAGAAATTTTACAACTCAAAGAATATAGCTACAAATGAAACAAAGCCTGGTAGTGTGCCCATCCATCCCGCAGGCAACTGACGAGGCATAAATCCCCAGAAAAACTCGTTATCATTCCCGAATCCTGCGTTGAATAATTTCATCGAGCTGTTCTGAATCTTCTCCTAAAAATATTAATTAAGCAAGGGTGAGTACTTGCGTACTCAGCAAGACTTTTGCAAAACCTACAATATATGCAGGTCATATCAAAGAAAAGGCTTGTATGGTTAATTTGCATAAAGCTAGTTTGCAAAAGAATTTACTGAAGTATAGAACATAAATGGAATTTAAGTAAAAGCAGTTTAATATATAAATATGAAAATTTCACAAACCTCGGTTCCTTTGATCATCTCCATGAATCAATAATAGGCATCACATGTCCATCCGAAATAATTCTTTTCCAACAAGGATATTCAATCCAAATCATGATGCTCGACAGCATATATCAAAATCCACATTTTGTAAAATAAAACGCTAACTATGTGATGACTTTACCAAGTACCCATAACCGCGGGTGCGGCTAATCGATTAGTTTTACACTCTGCAGAGGTGTACAGCTTTACCCACAAGACATGATTGACTCTTTGTGCAGATCATTAGCACACTTCCTTTGGTGTGCCGCAGAGGGTCATGACGTAACCGTTACATTACTTAATCCTAGCTTTGCACCAGCATGGTGATGATCTGCTATGGTAGTGCAAATAATCGTCAATGATCAGCATGCAGAAATCGTCTTGATACCTTGTGAAATCGTGAACCCATAGCATAGCGTACACCTACGAACAACCAGTCACTGAAGAAGTCCGTAATACTCCAGCCTACCAATGTGTAAAGATAGTATTAAGTAACTTAATAGGTTAAGAATGTCCCATACCAGTACTTGTGGTTGTACGGTTATCTTGGCCTGAAAACAACCCATAGCTCGGTCATTAATCCGATACGGGTAATACTTCACCCTACACTACGTGCAATCCCTTCTGCACTCCAGGCTATTGCCAATAATTGCCCGCATCAATATTATAATTTTATTTTCATTTTTAATTAAAATAATCAAAATCACCATCATGTCTCAACATGTGTAAGAATCATCATCATGCCTCAGCATATCCAATTATCGTCTGATCAATGTCTCAATCATATCCAAGTATCATATAATCAGTGTCTCAATTTGATGTATACCAAGTCTAAAGCATGGCTAAGCAAAATTATTAAATATCGTGTATACCCAGAATGACATTATATATTGTCTAACCATGATTCTAAGGTATCAAGGTTCACAAATTCATTCATATCAAGGAGGTTTCAGGAATCAACAGGTATAAATACCATTTCCCACAATATAGCAGAGTTTAAAGAATATATGTGTGCAATAAAAATATTAAATGAAAATATTTATAAAACTGGGATCAATATGGTTAAAGGGGTGCTTGCCTTGCTTAATCATTGCTTACGACGAAGTTGAGGTTGTGACTGATGAAGGCGACGATGCTATTGGAAACGTTGAGTTCTACACGTCGATCAACGGAAATATAGCAAATAGTATATTTTAATAAGGGCAAAAAGAAAGTAGATAGTAAGAACAATTAAAGATTCTTCACAAGTAACATGGATTGCTCTTTATGAATTTATTAATTTTATTTTACGAATTCAAGATGCAAAAATAGTTTAAGATTAAATAGATATGATCATTTCAGGCTTAAGGTGAATTCTTACCTTTAATTAGGATTCAGATTCAAAGCAACATTTAATTAATATTCTAGTTATAAAAAGCTAATATATTGATTTAAGCTATTAGCATTATTTATATGATATTTGAGAAGGTTCTGGTGATACAAATATCTTAATTATTGATTTCTCATTTATACTTAGAGTTCATTCATTCATATTACGGTCTTTAGGAATGTGAGCACTTAGAGTTATTAAGCTAGCAAGATTAATATACTAATCATGTTAAAATAAGATTATCTTTGCATAATATGGTAGTCTGTACTTTGAAGAGCACTACTAAGCTAATTTTATAAGTTTTAGGATTTAGATGAGGCATTATATTCATCGTCGAAAAGGCTTATGTGACATTGTAAATCTTACGTTATACGGAATCGGCAAGAATAGGAAGCGAATGATTATCACTTAAGGTTTTTGAACTGATAAGATTAATATGTAAACCTTAATGAACTAAGAATCTTTTTATAGAATACGGTAGTATAAACTTTGTGGAATATTTCTAAATAGGTTTTATAGGTTTTAGCATTTAGACGAGTTATTTAATCTACTGATGAAATAGTCTAAATGATCACAATTATAATATTAAATCGGCCAAGTTTTATTTTAAGTTTGCGACTACATTACACAAGATTCTCTATTCATTTTTCTGGTATTAGTAGAGTACAATCCTAGAAATATTTCAAAACTATTTTTACATTATTTTAACTTTAATTCTAATAGATTATCTACTTATTTATTGTTGTAGTTTACATTTCCTTTTGATAAAAGAATGCAAATCAGGTCTTATCTTAAATACTTTTACATGTATGAGTCTTTGCTGTTTCTAAGAACTTATTGCAAATTATTTCATTATTTTATGAGCTATTATGCTTTTATTTTTGTTAATGGTCATGCGAAGTTTTTACTAGTAATCATAAGGCAAATAGGTTAAATTGAGTTCAACATTTAAATATTTTTGTATATTTAAGTTTATTATGGTTCCAGAGGGACATAAAAATTTGTTTTAAGGATTTTAAGAATTATATTGTCTATATGTGCAATAATGTCCATAATAGTGTGTTTATCCTATTTCAATTTTTAATAATCATTCTATGGGTCAAAAATTAAATATTTTTGTAGATTTAAATTCACCCTGGTATATTCATCATGTAAATATTTATTTTATCATTTTATGCTTTATGATGCACAAGCTTTATTAAAAGACCATATTAGGGTTCATTTGAATTTCAATTTCAAATACATTAAACCAAGCATGATAATTAAATATTTTTGCATATTTATATTCTTCTGGATTTTGGATGAATATAAAAATTTGTTTCACTAGAATTGGATTAATATTGCAAAGGATATTCATGTTTGAATATTTAATCCGGTTGGAAAATGCATTAGGAATTAGAAATACGCTTTCTTGATTTGAATACGTCTTTACCAATCCACTGGAGCTCTTCCTTGCGTCACTGTCAACGGGGACCCGCGCGGCAGTGAAAGAAACAGGGGAAGCGGTAGGCCTCGACGGCGAGGGAGCTCCGGCGATCTTCCGGCGAAGGCAAGGGCATGGGAAGGAAGAGCTTGGCGAGGTGCTTCCGGCCCTGGAACCGATTCGGCCGGGGAGAGGACGGAGCGAGCTGCCGACGAGGAGGGGCGGCGGCGCTAATGGCTACTCGGTGGAGAAGAAGAACTAAGGCGCGGGAGATGGAATGGGTTGCGTTTTCAGCATCATGGAGTCATAGTGATTCCATTTTGGTGTTTATTCCGGCCGGAGAGTAGCCGAGGAGCTCTGCCACCGTTCGCCGGCTCTGGAGAAGAAGGGGCAACGGCGGCGGCTCGATTTCACATGGAGAGCTCAGGAAGTTGTTGAGGTTTTTTATCCTTATCGATTGGTGATTTTAAGGTTTAAGTTAATTTGAAAATGGATGATAGTATCATAAGAATTGCGAGTTGGTTTTGAGCTTCTGAAGCTTTGGCCATGGCGGAAGAGAACGGGGCTTGGGCGATTCGGCTAGGGGAGAAGAAGAAAGAGATGAGGGGAAAGATGGTGTGTGACTCGGTAATCAGCTGGGCGCAATTTATAGCCGTGAAACGGATGAGCTCGGCCGGGTTGCGCTTGGCTTCGGATGGGAGCTTTACCAGGTGCGATGAAGGAAGAACAGCGGCAGTTCAAGTGGGCGCAGGGAGGTTGGCGTCGTCGTGGCACGTCCTGGTGGCTTGGACGGTGCCTCAGGCGATGAGTTGCGGCGCCGACTGAAGGAGGCAGAGGCGGCACGGCTCGGCTGCTCGTCTCTGGTTCTCTGCGTGAGGAGGAAGAAGGAAGAAGAAGTTGGAGACGTCGGATGGTTGACACGTGTAGATCCAACGGTCAGGTAAAAAGGGCGGCTCACAGGATACTGAGGTCTACTTGCCCCTCGATTTGAATCATTCAATTCGACCCAGGATTTTATGAAACTTTTTACAGAGGTTGATCAAGCAAATATAAGGGTTCAGACAAATTTTGAGATAAAAACTCTTTGTATATATTTTATTAAAATTCTGACAATATGCACTGCACAGAGTCTCCGATTCTGTTTTTGATTTATTAAAGTGTCTTAATGAATTTATTTATTTTTTAAAAAAATTTTCAAAAGTATTTGAGATAATAATGCTTCTGTAAAATTTTAAGAATGTTATATTCATTATATAAATTATAAAAATTCTAACATTGTTATTTACAGCTTTTACTAGTTTCTGTTTTTGAATTTATAAATGATTTAGATGTAAGTTTTTATTCTTGATATTTTTACCAGAGGTATATATGGTTATTAGGTTGGCATGGTAAAAATATTAGCTTGAGGATAGATCTAGAGATTTCTATTCAAATTTGATAAGGTTCAAATCAGCTTTTTCTTATTTCATAATTATCACACGTTTTCTTTTTATTTTCATTGTTCAGATTATCTTAATCATCATGATTTTATTCTGGAGAGATCTTGGATGCTCTGGAATTTTAATATTATTTTTGTTAATGTTTTACTTTTACTTTCTTACTTTTATCATTTTACCATTTCAATGCATTTAGCTTTTCTTTTTAAAAGCAAAAGCTCAAGTAAATGTAAGAGAAATCAGAAATACAAATTCAAATCAAGATCACATTTTAAACTCATTTTGATATTTCATTTGTTTTGATAATAATAATGATTTTGAGTTTTGAAATCTTCCTTTTCCTTAAGATTGAAATGAAGAAAGAGTATTGTTTAAAATCAAAATCTTGATTTCAATTAGACTTTTAATTCATTTCCATTTTTAAATATAAAACTTTCATTTTTATTTATTTTTGAATTTAGAGGGCTATTACAGAAGCTACACGTAATTACATTTTTTTAGGGGTGCTCGCAGAGGGAGGGCACGAGGCGCACGATGCTGCGTCCGGCAACAAAATTTGATCCGAATTTTTTCTACCAAAAATACAATTTCGTTGTTCTCGGCGGTGTTTTTTTTAAATTGACCGCGATTGCACAAAATCGAAAGGTCCATTTCGCGAAAAATAGCTGAAACGATTTAAACGTAATCTTTTTTGGCATTTATTTACGGTCTTTTCACGAAAAATTCGCGATTTTGCTGAACCAAAAGGTTCTTTTCATAAAAAACCGCTAAAAGGATCTAAACATAATTACTAATTTTTCTAAGGGGCATCCACGGATGATCGATATGTGGCATAGCTCCTTGGCCATGAATCCTGCCATCTTTAGGATATGTATAATTAATAGAAACAATTGTTGTTTATATACTCCTTTGTATCATTTGAAGACAAAACAAAAAATAGTTTCTACAACAGAAGATATCTTGAGGTTATTTTTACGAGATTCTACAATTTTTTAATAATAACATGAAAATATGTTTATTATAGACAATAACGCATATAATAGTGTTTAATGTTATCTATATGGTTGCCTCTTCATAAAGATGGCTATACTCTCTCTTTCTTGTCTCTTTTATGTTAAAAAATCTTAGTAATAAAATATATAAACATGTACTACCATTGATGCATGCATATATCTACTGTCATGTGCCGAAAAGAATTCGGAGCTCCTCGCGCGCTGCCGTACACTCTCCCGTGTCCTCGACCAATCAGCGTCGTATCCGCGTCTCACCGTTCAATGAATCGTCAAGCGCCATCAGATCCGTGTCTCCCCAATCCCCATTCGATGAACCATAAGGCCTCATGAGATTGATCCTTCCGGACCCTTCCACACGGCGCGCCATCCTCCACTCTGTTGCTATCGACACCTAGGCGATCGTGACCCGAGGTGTCAACCTGCTCGCTCGCAGGTAACCACCACCTCCTCGTGCTGCTGACCGCTTCACTCGACAAGGCCATCTTCAAGGGGAGAATTAATGATTTGTCTTATTTTTCTGGGTCTAAATAATTATTTATCCCCTATATCTTATTGGCATGTAGCTTTAGAGTCTACATATCAAAAAGACATCATGTGGTAAATAATTAATGGCAAAGAAAAAATAGGGTATATCATCAATTTTCCCGTCTTCAAGGCCCTACGTCTTCTGGAATGGACACAGGCCATTGCAGGGTCAGTTACTTCATCCTTGCTTCTTTCTTCCTTTCTCTTGCTTGCTGCAATCGACTTGTGTTTGCCATCTGTTTTATTTGGAATAATTGATGATTTACCCTTATTTATTTGTGTCATTGATCATTTGTCCTGTGATGTCTCACTGACATACGGGTGTTAGGGCCACATGTCAATGAGATAAACGGGGCAAATAATCAATTGCACCAACTAAAATGGGGGCAAATGATCAATTCTCCCATTTTATTTTTGCTTTGCTACTTGCTTTATTTTTGTTGTTGCATTGTCTAATGTTCTCGTGCTCCTCCAAATCACTAGATCCCGGTCGTTCTCTTGCCCAATTGGTCCGAAAATTTCGACTATTTGGTGTTTTCTGTTTGGGGGATGTTATTCTGCTCTAAATCAGAGATCTTAAGTTCGATTTTTCCCTAGATATGCAAGCTCACTAGCCGTGGCCGCGGGATGCTCCTCCTCCTTGTCGCTATTGTTGTAATCTTCTACTTCCTCTTCTCATCACTTGTCAGTAAAGGTGGTGGTTATCTTGCCTCATGTTTTATTCCTATTCCCTGTGACTGTTATTGTCAATAATTCCGGGGTTGATTTATCTGTGTACATATGCAAGTTTTTAGTTGAAGTTAGAGTTCGGTTATATGGTTAGATCTGAGTTACATGTAGGTTGTGTTAGCCAATTTGAAGTCGTCCATATCTATGAGTTCTTTTAGGGGCTGATGTGGGATATGGTGATTTGAGTTTAGTTCAGCAGTGTTAGAGGTCACTTATGCTTATCATTTGTAGTGATGTTGGGTTGATTGAGTCATTGCCCTTTTTACTGTCTCAATTTTTTGTGTTGTTGAGGTGCTGCTCCTTAACTGCTTCGAGTGCTATGCTCCATTGATCAGAAGTAGGCATTAAGGCCAACACTGGTCACCAAATAACGATTAATGCATTAGTTAGTCTAAGTAGCAGGGTATGATCTCTACTTACATTAATGACTATGGTTCATTTCTGGACTTTATGTTGGAAGATTTGCATATTATTTTAGTTAAAATTAGGGGATTTTAGATGTTCTTTTCTGCAATTTTAAAATTTGCAATATGAATGTGCTTTTCTCAGTCCATGTGAGCACTTAACTAATCTGATATGCAACTACCTCCCTTCAGGCGAACTAAACTGATATGTCACTACCTCTCCGAGTGAACTAAACTGATATGTGGATATAGCATTATTTGTTTCTATAGCACAGTTGTAGCTTAATCATCTTTGGTGGTCTAATTCTTCGATATTTTTATCTCTGATGCAACCACGGCAAAGTTCGATTTCCGCCATCTGCATGTTAGATGGGTTATTTGTGGGCTTCTAATTGTGACTTCTGGAATTTGATCATGTGGGTTGTGGACCTTATGATGCCTATATCAATCAATTTTTCTCACTCTCTCTACAAAAGGTATTTTGAAAAAATATTATTGTGCTTGCTTAATTCCCCAACGAGAAGTATTAATATTGATCTGCACAATTAAATATTATATGACATTTGAATTGGTTCAACATCCTAAGAGAGGAAATGCACTTTGATTGTAACATGACCAAATTGTTCTTTGTGATATTATCTTAGCTATTCTTGGAGTATGTCCAATTCAGTTAAGTCATCTTCTTGGATACAATAAACTATTGGCTCCAATCTTGTTTGTTGATCATAAACATGCTTATGAAAAATAGGAGTTTAATTTTTTTCCCTACATAATTTTTTAGGCATTTAGCAAAAGTATTTCGCTGTTTACATTGAGAACATTGCTTAGCATCCTGGTTATCAGTGTTCAGAACATTTTTAGTGTAATGGGCAATTATATCAATCCCTATTGTCTTTGAGGTAAACATTTCGAAATCTACATTTATCATCAGGCCAGTATTAAGCATTGGGGCTAGTATTGACAACTACATAAACAAACCAGGTTCATCTGTCTTATTTTTTAGATGTACTTAGGTAGCATAAAAGTCCAAGATTTATCACTCAGGATGTTATTGTTAGAACTTAGAACACTGTATTTGCGTTCCTTTTTTTACTAAAAGATTAGCTTATGGTTGTTCCTTTGATCAGCTACCTTGTTGCAGTAATCATTTTGCAATGCTTATGGAGCCTTTCACTGTCCATTGTGGATATTTATGCACTTCTTGTCAGGCGTGCATTGTGGAACCCTAAGGTTGTATGTATATTTACCATCAAAGATGGGGTAAGTCATGTCTTTCCAGGCTACTCAATAAGAAAATCATCCGTTATTTATTGTCAGTGTGTGTGCGCATGCTTAATTGCTTACTGGCTGCTTAATTAGCTATCCAATAATCTGATTGGAAATACCAGGATTGGTTTAGGTGTTGCTCCGGGTGGACCTTATAATTGCCACTTTGTTTTAGATGCAATAGCTTGTTTTAAGGATTGATTTTAGTATTTCTATATGAAACCAATATGTTGGAGCTTGAATGAATGCCCATCCATAGAAATTTGATGGTTGTTTAAATAGGTTCATTTGATTATGTTTGTCTTAACGCTTTTAGTAGGACACCAGACATCTACGTATCAGCTATATAGCAACGTAGGTCTCGATGTTCAAGACCTTAGGTTCCTTAATCAAACTTACAAAAATGTAAATTGTGGGCTCCTGGTGATCAAAACAAGGAGAGAATTGGGATTGCTTCTTTATTAGTCAAGCGGTTTTTGCAGAGTATACAGATTACAAGATGATTATAATGATAGTAGGATGCTAATGTTAAATGCTAGATTAGTTGCTAGATGTGCATGCAGATTACTAATGCCAGATTCGCTCTGTCCTTTGATCAGATATCCTCAATAGTGTGGATTGCCCCTATTTATCCTGGTTGAAGATGCGATAGTTGTTCTCCAAAAGGACGTCGTGTGACCGAGAGGCGTCTTCTCACCAAATGGTATCTTCTCGCCAAAAGGTGTCTTTTTCAGAGATAACTTCTGGGTGATTATGTATACTTGTCAGATAATTATCCGTACTGTGACATGTGCGGGGATAATCGCTTTTCCCCGACCAGTTCATTGGTTGGAGTGACTATTTCACTGGTCAGCGACGACTAGTGTGAAGTAAAGGTTTAACCATCTTGACTGAACTTGTGGGAGATCTAACCGTTCAGATATGGATGAGCTTCATTCAATGTATTATGGGTTTTATGTATTGTAGGCCCATTAACTAAGTATAGTCAAGTATAATTTTGAGGTCCCAAGCAAAGGATATGCTTTAAATTCTTGTCAACTAGACACCAAGTCTTGAGAAATAAGAGTTTATTACTCAAGACTTTTCGTCTTCTGTTACTATAGGGTTATGCTCCAATTATTTGACTGATTTAAGTGCTAATAAATAGGAAATATTTGCACTTATCTTGGTAACTGAACCGACATTGTTCATCTTTAATGTGTAAGGTATATAAAGGAGACAAAGGTCCCCTTTTGAATCAAGAAAAGATTACTTTCAAACTCTTAAAGTTGTTTGAGATTCTTATCATTTTCCCTTATTTCCACTACGATGAAGGGTATGATCGATGGAAGATTGTGAAAAACTGAAATATCTGAGGAAGTTTGAGGATAACTCCAATTCTTTCGTACTTTTGGACTTTTGAAGAAAAAATTACTTTCAACCTTCTTAGTTTTTTAAGTTTTTCATATCCTGTCCTTATTTCTTCTCTCATCAATTACGATGAGGAGTATGATTAGAGAAAGGAGTTGAGAAACTTAAACAACTAAAAAGAAGTTTAAGGATAAAACTCTGATTTCTTCGAACTCTAGATGAAAGGCTTTGAAGATGTAAAAAGAAGTTTGAGAGTATCAATCAAGTGTTAGTTATCATTTGTTGAAAAAGCAATTTTGCTCTTTCTTGGAAACCGAAACGGTGTCCAAAAACCGACACAATTTAGGCTATATAAAGGGGAGTAAATCCTCTCGGATTTCTCGCGCCCTTACTGCTTTCAAGCATAGATGTAAATTTCTTTCGTCTTTCGTGACCTAGCTTGGTGAGTTCTACTCCTGATCACCACCTATTTAGTAGCCCTTTTGCTGAGCTCCTGCTACGTAGTAGCTGTAGACCACGCTATGCATGTCGTGATGGACTGTTGCCGTGGCATAGGAGCACGTCAGGCGACACATCTTGCCTGCTGCTGCTTCTGTGGTCACAGGAATAGGGATTAGTTTTACAAATTTGTTTATAGGAGGGCTAAATTTGAAACTGTCATGAACCAAAAGGGCGATGGAATCAAACGATCATATCATGTTATACAACGTCTAAAAAAACCATGTGATACAGTAGCACCAACACCGCCATCTATTAATAACTACGCCCCGCTTCAGCTCCATGTGTTATCGCAACGCCTCACTGGTGGATCAACGCATCAAAGAAAAAATAGGGTGGGACGGCCCGCGGGTGCAGTCCCTACTCATTTGCATCATACTGTTGAGTGTAATTTTTAAGGACATGCTTGGAATGCAGAGTAGAAATAATACACAATAATTTGTGCGGCATGTCCGGTTGAATTCTCTAGAATTTAAAAACTTAGGAATTGTTCAATTATGTGTTCTCGATGCATCACATCAAAAAGAGTACATGCTTTTGGTGAGAGATAGAAACAAAGAAAAAGTTATATGAGCTTGGACCTCATGTTAGATTTTCTCCGAAATTAATTCCTTTGTTCGAAAAGGGACTTGTCTGATGAATGTTTTACACACAATTCATAAAATAAGAATAAATAAATAAATAAATAAATAAATAAAAAGATACTGGCCCATGTGTAAGTCAAATATATTAAGCTGCGGCGTACAAAATTTCTTTAAACAAGACTATGATGTGTGGGCCCCATGGGTTGTGAAATATCTTTCTACACGTACGAGTGCGTGTGTATATTGGGCTCTGGAATCTGGATTCGTTACAAGAAGTATGGAGTTTTGAGTTTCCCTGGCAACATCCGTCGTGCGGATGTGGGAAGTGCCAACTTCCCAACGCTCACTTCCCAGCGCCACCATTCTTTTACTCATAGCTATAAAGGGATACACGGCCCCCGCCCCCCTATAAGAACACGGGCCGGCTCCCCTGCAGGGAAACTCCCAACAGCCACCACAGAAGATAGAAACCCACGGAAATGGCAGCGCTAGCGATGCGATTCTTCCACCGTCCTGTCGGGCAGGGCGAGGTGAATGGTGGCCTCCAGCGGCTGCTCCTCGACTCTGGCGGCATCTTCATGCTAATCGGTACCCTTGTTCTTGTGCACAAGCTGGCCACCACAAGCATGTCTGCGCCCAGCAACGCTGAGCTCGTCTTCATCGCCTTCATCCTCTGGCTGTTAGGCGCAGGGTTTGGCATGCTGTCAGTGGTCGCGCTGCGGTTCCCCAGGCTTGCGGTCGCCGCCTCCACCGTCGCGATGGCTCTTCGTAACTACTTACTTGGCGGTCTCTAACATCCATAACGGTCCGTATCCATATGATCATATCGTCCCTCAAGACTGGGTGTGACGTGGTTGTGGGAGATGATGTCCTTGATATTTTAAATCTTGATCCTACTAGTTGCTTAGGAAACCCTGTGATCAGGATGCGTACTATGCAATAGGTTAGAATTCTATATATATGAAATAATCGGGAGGTTACTTGATGTATGTTATTATCTCCTTAATTGAAAAAAAAATATTGAACTTCTCCGGTTAGCGCTATTGAAACAATCTGAGTGCTTATTGTTGGCAAACTGTTGCTTGATTGCAGTTTTTGGCCTTGGAAATGGATCATAATTCTGTAATAGGACTTCAGAAATTATACTACAGAGTTCTCGTGTTTTTTTACCGCGGGCGACAATCAAACCAGCTAGTCCAGGCTCAGCTAATTCCCTCCTTCCCGCCATGTCGGCCAAGAGCGCCAGTTCTTCAGCCTTCGTGCCTTCCTCTTTGCTAGAGCCTGCATCCCTGTCTAATTGTTTTTTGAAAATGCAAATCGTTTTCCAAACTTCAGGCCCAATCATTTTAGCTATGTTACAATAAATTATTGGGAGAAACTAGCGTTCGGACGTCCGATTTCTATTCATCCTATCGGACGCCTCTTGCAACATTTTCTGTCAACGCGTGAAACATTTTTTTGAACGCTTGTAACATCCGTTTACTGTAGTAAATTTTACTGTTTGTCGAAGGAAAATGTTGCACGCATTATAACAGAATGTTGTACGTGAAGAAAAAAATATTACAGTGCGTTCGAAAATTTCGGACGTCCAAGTACAAGTCATTCCGATAAAAAAAAACATGACAAAACTGTTTCTGATATGTTACAACTATGTATATATGTAACAATCCGGAGGTGAAGAAGTTGTATTCTGTCTCCTCGCGGGGAGCAGCCTCTTTCGACGTGCCGTGGCACGCTTGGCCGGTAACCTCTGGCTCTCCTCCTATGGCGCCATCCCGTGATTCTTGACCGTTGGATCGTGCATCGTGTGGCCAGGATCGAGCACTGAGAGGCCACTTCAATTTCTCGGAACGCCTATCCTGCGAACGTTTGACGAGGAGGCTCGGGGAAAAAACACGTGATTTTGCGAGGATGATCTCGACAGCCGTGCCGACTTCCATCTACACCAAACCCACAGGTATAGACGTAGTTCTCCTCTTCGATCATAAATAGTTATTGTTTTAGATATCAACAAAGTTTTAAAAAAATTTAATCACAATTTTTTACTATAATATATTTATAAAATCTAATAAAATATAATATTATGGAAGTATTTTTCAAAAAAAAATCTACATGTATCATTGTTATGAATTCAATTTAAATATTTAAAAAGATATTGACAGTCAACGTTTCTAGAATTTGATTGCACCTATGTCCAAAATTAGGATGTCAATCGGGCGTGATAGACATGGGTAGTACTTATTTATACCCGTGCCAGCCAACCGAAACCCCCCCCCCCCCGATATACCTACAAAACGAAGAACCTCGCCCATACCTGTTTACCTATCAAACATCAACAATCATTAGGGTCTGATGAAAATCCCCACCATCAAGATTAAAGAGGTATACGATTGTTATCAGTAGTTCAATACATAAGGCATCAAGATTTAACAGTTTAGAACTTATGACCCATTTACATTTATGCTTTAGGATTTGTTTCGGGTGAAGTATATCCATTGGAAAAGACAATCAGTGCAAATGTTGTCACAAGCAATTTTAGGCAGGTTACCAACCAAACATACTAAGGTAAGCATTCTACAAACATAGCTACCACATAAATCTCTAAAATAGACATATGGTAACATGATTACATATCAACAAACGTATACGTTGTTAAGGAATGTTTCCTCAAGAGTCAGGAAGATCAGGCTTCGCCTATCAATATCATAGCTACTCTGATTTTTGATAACTTGTAAACATGGAACATGATACACTACACTTACTTTGCTCGATACGGCATGATATATAAAAGGATGGATCGATTGATCGTGATAATCATGTTTAAACAGAGCAAAGCAAAATAAACAATGAGATCGATTGTGATGAGCTGTGGGCCTTTTAGCTCATCTCCAATTCGATTTGCATTCATACTATCTCGTAGTCCATGCTTATATACATTCCTGCTATCTCATAGTCCATGTCTATATGACTATATTCAATGATATCTGGAGGAGGGATTGGGATCTAAAAAAAAGGAGGGGAAACACATCACCAATCAATCCATCACCTGCCCCCCAAATCTACGAGAACGGAGGAACTAAGGTTTGATTCGAACGAAGGGCTCTTAGACCTACTGCGTGGTGCAACGGTGAGACGGTGTAGACATCTAGCCTCACCACGACGGTCGTTAGGTGGCGCGGTGTCGCTTGGCAGTAGGATTGCCTTCTCGACCTCGTGCTTCGATGGGAAGAAGCGAGCGTGTGCCGCGTGAGGCCATTGACGCGGCAATAGGGAGGCTGGTGGGAATGGGAGGAGAGAGTTGGAAGGGAAGGAAGCTTGGAAAGGAGGTGTTTTGCCTGGGGTTGTGGTCCTGCTTTCTGACTTACGATCTAGCCCGGTACTCCTACATATGTGGAGGTGGACTAGTTGTGACTTCCACTTCCGCTATTTTGAGGTTTAGTGGCCAACAATTGCTACAGGTGATCGTAAGACCTTGACCAAAGCTGTTTTTTGGCTTTGTCCATAGTACTTAGCATGGTATGGTATGGTTGCCACTTTTGATCATATTGGTACGGTACGAATGATGGACCATATCGGGTCTAGAAATTTGGCATGATAGGCAGCACAACACAACACGACTGACTGGGTTGGCCCGACACGAAAACGGTCATTTTGTAAAAAAAAGCATTATATCTATAGCCCAGTCCATTGTCAACCATTTTACCCAGCGACCTAACCCATCATCAAATAGTACCTCTCTCCTTTTGCCTCCTCACATGATCTATCCGACATAGTCGTCATCTCCCCGAGCCTCCGTCATCTCCTCGATCTCTCTCTTCTCGCCCTCTCCACCCCTTCTTCCTACACTACCGCCTCCTCCACCGTCCCACGCTATCCCCTCTTTGTTGTACCCCACCACCTCAGTGTCAAATATAGCGGCATTCGATCATGCCACCGCCTTCACCAATCATCCCAACAAATAAGATGGTAGCAACTAGAGAGTAAGAAGACGGCAACAGTGTTGATCCAGTAGTCTACAGCCATGCCATTGCCAAATCCGGCCTTTTCACACCACATCACCACCGTCCTTGGCCGCCATGTGTGCTTCTCCGATGCTAGCATCTTCCTTGCCTCCAGCCAAGCTACACTATGTCCTCACAACCACATCGGTAGGTGTCTTGCTCATCCTTGATCCTTCAGTATTTTCTGCAATAGCCAAAATGGACCGGGTCCGAGTGTGGACACATAGCACGAAGTTGGCACAGCATGCCTGGACTTGCTAGAGGTGAGTTGGACTTGCACATTACGGTCTAGGCCCACAACCCATTGGACCCGTACTGTGACAGTCTGGCACGACCGAATGCACATGTCTAATCATAAGGCATGTTTGGTATCCCTTATAATATATTAAAGGGAGATTTAGATATTTGCCACTCTTCAATTTCAAACTTTGACGGCATGTACAAATCATGCAATTGGAGTGGCATTTTTTGTACATGGCGTCGAATTTTCACGTTGAAGGGTGGCAAATATCCAATTAATTCTATATTAAACTTATGTTTATGAGGGATGAGGTGATCGGATCAACCCATTCTATTTCTTAAACCAAAAAGATAGGCCAGGTTCGAAACTATGACCGAATAGTTTATTCACCATCTAGTCTCTCAAACCAACTCATATTCATCTAATCAGAATCATAACTTCAACATTGTAGTAGTCAATAATTCAATATATCTTCTTGTACATGGTTTTAATCTTTTAGATAGGAATTCTAGCTAGATGCCTTCCACTCCTCTTAGTTCTCACACATGACGCGGCAATGCTGGTGTGTGATGTCAATCAATTATCTCTCAACACTGTCGTCTCCATTAAAATGACGATCACTCCGAAAAATTCAGTCATTTTTCATACGAACAACTACGTCGATTTTTTAACAGTTACATCTATTTCGAATTATTATTTTAAAATTTTTTGTAGGGTTTTCACTGTGGATGGTCAAACAAACATTTATTATAATCTTGGGTTGTCCAAGTTCGGCCAAGACTAACAATAAAAAATTACCGTAACACAGAACTCATCTCGTAGTCGTGGCGGCAGTACTGTTCTCTGGAGTCGTCAGGACTGACTGCTTCCGCCCGTGCGAGTAAAACGTGGCGAGATCAGGAAAACGAAACAGCCAACCCAACCTCCATAAATCGCGACATGCATGGCTCCCCTTTGCGTAAACGACGCAACACGCGCACGTACGTAGCACCCACGTAGCCTTGACGAGATCCAAAACTCCCTCCGCGCCCGCGCGCGATCGTCCCCCGGCCCGCGAGCACCATCGCAGCATGGCGTCGCCGGACCACCTCTACGGCCTGCGCAACAGCTTCTACATCGGCGCGTACCAGGCCGCCATCGCCAGCAGCCAGTCCGTCCCCGCGCACGCCCTCTCCCCCGACGAGGTCGTCGAGCGCGACGCCCTCCTCTACCGCTCCTACATCGCCATCGGCTCCCACCAGGTGCGCGCGTCCTCCCCTCGCCACACGCGCGCTCGTTACATGGACGCACGCATCACGCGCGTGCGTATGTCAAGTTGCCCGCGCGCGCGGCGCCGCGCCCAGTGGATACTGGCTGGCGGCGGCACGCGCACCGCGGCGCGGTACGTGGCTACGTGCTGACCCGTTGGCCCATTTCATTGGTTGGTTTCAACTGCAGCTGGTGATCGACGAGATCGGGCCAGGCGCGGCAACGCCGCTCCAGGCCGTCAAGATGCTCGCCGTGTACCTCTCCGGTGGCGCCGGGAACAAGGTCTGTTCCATTTTCGTCGGCGCATTTTTATATTCTTGTACTGCTAGCCAATTGCTTCTCCTTTCTTTCTTGTAAACGCAACGCAGATACCTACGTATGTACACAGGCTGCATGTTCCTCTGACTTCTTTTGTGCTTTTGTAATCGTTGTGCAAGGAATCGGCAATCTCCAAGCTTAATGAGCTCCTAGGTGATGCTGCAGTTGGGAGCAATCCGATCCTCCGGTTGATTGCAGGGACTATCTTCATGCATGAACGAGACTATGCCGAAGCACTGAAGCATACGATTTCTGGTGGGACCATGGAACTGTAAGCATTTGTTCTTCCATGCAACTTTTTTTGTTCTTTTGCCATATAATTCAGCCCACCATATACGCTCAATTATATATTTCTGATACGAACTAGTGTAACTGCAGATTTTTTTCATATAGCCAGGACTGCTTTAAAATTCGTGTTATGTTGTAATATTCGGGAAGATTAAAACATCAAGAGCTCGTTGTTCAATTTGATGCTTCAGGCTCGCGCTGAATGTTCAGATCTACATCCAAATGCATCGGCCTGATCACGCAGAGAAGCAGCTCAGGATTATGCAGCAGCTGGACGAAGACCACACACTGACGCAGCTCGCGAACGCATGGGTGGACCTTGTCATGGTAGGCACGTATCTCCCTTGTTACGTGCCGTGATTAGGGAGTTCTTTATGGAAGAAAGGATCATGAAAGAGAGTTGAGTGCTACTGCTTTGCTATGACTTTCGATTCTGTATGTATCTGTATGTATCAGGGTGGTTCCAAGATCCAAGATGCGCACATGATCTTCCAAGACTTCACAGATAAGTACCCAACAACTTGCATGATTCTTAACGGGAAAGCCCTGTGCATGATGCACATGGGCAACTTTGAAGAAGCAGAGGGATTGCTGCTGGAATCACTGAACAAGGTCAGCTCTTACGATCTTAGCTTGCCCATCTGAGCAATACTCCCCCCTCTTTCAAAATATAAGGCGCGCATGTATTTCAAGATTCAAACTTTGAAATCTTTGACCAATGATTTGTCTAACTATATAAAGATTTTGTGATATAAAAGTGGTACCATTTAATTCGTATTTGAAAGTACTTTGTAATGATAGTGATTTTGTTTGTATGAATGATATTGGATAAGAGAAATCAAGGGTCAAAGTATAGTTTAGGAGACCGTACCAAGTCAAACCATGTCTTATATTTTGAAACGGAGGAAGTATCTTGGTCAACATTATCGCCACATGCAAGCTATTGCGTTTCTCAAACAGAACTCCCTGTTATTCTCAGCTAAGGTTAACAAGAAGAGTACTTAATGAAAATCCTCAAATTGTTCAGGACGCCAAGGATGCAGAGACTCTTGCTAACCTCACTGTGTGCAGTCTGAACTTGGGAAAATCTGCATCACGCTATCTCAAGTAAGTGAATTCAGACACTGTTGGCCATTCGAGAAGCCATAACATCTTCGTCGCGATGTATTATCTCTAGAATCTCATCTTGTTTCGCAACATACTTATACCCGCACTTATCACTTTCACATTCAGCATTTCTGGTTGATAAGTTAAAGTATCAGAGTACTGAATGCAAGTCTGGTGATTTTGCAGCCAATTGAAGCTAGCACATCCTGACCACATGCTGGTTAAGCGAATGTCCTCTGCTGAAGACTGCTTCGAGAGAGCCTGCCAAGCGATGGCATGAATTTTGTTGTATTTTCAAATAATTTGCTGTTGGGTAAATCAAAGTAACACTGCAGTCTCATCGGAACCAAGTCAAGCTAATGCTTATGTTCAGTTACTTCAGTTGCAGTTCGTTCGACAGTCAACAAACATGCTGCGTACGCTTGTCAATAAATTGATACCAACAGGATTTTTATTTTGAACAGAGTTGTCTTGTGAGGCATGTGTTAGCTACTGAAGAATCTTTTTTTGTAGGGCTACTGACGAAGCTTTTGATAAATCGGGTTAGAATCTAGACCTATCACATGATGTTCTTCTGATAAGGCAGCGTTTGAATTCCAATTCTCACCTGTGTAAGTGACACTATACCAAAGAGACCATGATCTAGTGGAGTTCAGAAAAAAAGTTTGATAAATTTGTCAACACAACCCCTGAGACTAGTAAGGGTGAAAATGGATATCTGAGGGAGTTTTTTCTTACTTTAGTAGCCCTTTGGCTAATATTTTTTTATTGGAAATAGCCTGTATCTCGATTAAATTGCGAAAATAGCCCCGAACACACGATTTCAACGCTCTAGCAACGCTGAATTTTTTTAAATTTATTTGCTGCGGTTTGAAACTGTTGATTTTTTAAAAAGTTCTGTTGCGCGAAAATTGTTGTTTAATTACCAGCAGACGTGGAGAGCTGAAAATCTTGGATTTCCAACGGTTGCAAACTGCTGTAAAATATTTTCAGCGCGAAATTTTCCTCGGGCAGGAAACTGGCGGCACACGTCTCGGTTTCCAAATTATTTGCCGCCCCGGGATTATTAGCATGTCCTGGAGAACTGGTAGTTAATTAATTTGTATGCACATTCTAATCGATCATCGGTATTATACTAGCTAGCTACATAGGCACGCGCCGGGAATTATTTGTCGCCAGTTTCCCGACCGAGCCGGCTGATTCCAGTGCTCCCAGACCGCTGGAAAATTTTCACGCTGAAAATTTTTACAGCAGTTTGGAACTGCTGGAAATCTGTGATTTTCAGCTCTCCTCGTCCGTGGGTAATTAAACAACAATTACCGGTGCAGCGGAAATTTTTTAAAAAATTCAGCTCTTTCGAACCGCAGGAAATAAATATAAAAAATTCAGCGCTGCTAGAGCACTGAAATCGTATGTTTGGGGCTAAATTTTCGCAATTTTGTCGAGATACAAGCTATTTCTAGCAAAAAATATTAGCCAAAGGGCTACTACAGTAAAAAAAGGCATGTCTATACTCGACGGATAGTACGCCACTCCACTCATAATTAGGGGTGGAAAAAAACTCGAAACTCGTGAGTTAAACGGGTACTCGTAAACTCGACTCGACTCAGTTCGAACTCGTTCCTTAGTAAATCGAGTTGAGCCATGATTTGAACTCGTTTATATAACGAGTTAAATGAGCCAACTCGCGAGTTTAACAAGTCTTCCGAGTCGACAAGTATAACTGTATATGTGTGAGGCGATGATGATAACACATAGCATATCATATAGTCTCAACAGTAATCCTCATCTCAGATGGCAATATCGAGTTTAACGAGCCAACTCACGAGTTTAACGAGTCGAACCGAGCTGAGATTTGAGTATGTTATCTTAACAAGTTTGGTCAAGCCGAGTTGGCTCGTTATCAACCCATACTCATAATCCTTTCTAACAAGGTAACATATCCTATACACACAGGCTTTCTGTGTACACACCGTGCACACAAACTAAAAATGGTCATGAAAAATTATGAAAAAAATTGTAGATGTACTTCATAGATTACTTTACCTATGTATGAAGTTTCAAGATCAAATTCATTATATATCGAGAGTTAAAAAAGAGAAAATTCTGACAAATTTAAATAGTTTAAACTTGCCAGAATTTTCTCTTTTTTGTAACTTTCGATATATAATGAATTTGAACCTATAATTTTATACATAGATAGAGTAATCTATGAAGTACATCTATATTTTTTTCAGTATTTTTCATAACTTTTATTAGTTGGTGTGTACGGTGTATACGCAAAAACTCTATATACACAGAATATGTTACCTTCTAACAAAACTAATTCATATTCATTTCCGATCAATATTATACAGATATCCACACTGATCACATCAGTTGGAATTTATCCGAACCGTTTCCTCCCCTGCCCAAGAGACGTACGAAAACCAGTGACTATACTTGCAAATCACCAGTAAAGTTTAGTAGAAAGAATCAAGAATCAAACTGACAGAATAAGACACAAGAGTCCAACTAATACTACATCGCCACTTCGCCAGTCGCCACACGGATCAGATCCAAGCGACCTTTGGTAACGCTGGAAAATTCTTGTCAGGTCGCCTGCCTCCATCGGAGTCCCAGCCAGCCGTTTCGACTCAGCGTCCGAGCACCTCGAATTACTTACCTTCACGTCCATGGGGGCCCCAGTTAAGACCTGGCCCCGCTATCGGTGTCTGGCAGTAAAGTTGGAGCCATCCCGGGAATTTACTACATCAACGACAACCACTCCCCTGCTCGTGGTACTGTGAGGCGGCAGCGGCGCAGCGGAGGTGGAGCAGGGCGGCCAAGGCGATGGCTCCCAGGGACCAGAAGGTCGAAAGCGGAGGGTGGATCCGGAGGGTGACATCGAGGCCCCGCTTCTCCCCTCCGGCTCGTCGTTCTTCCAGGACGGGGCGTACGAGGACGGCTTCGGCGAGGGCGACGAGGAGCAACGAAGGCGCCGGCGGCGGTTCCTCCTCGACGGCCGCTCGCAGTCGAACGCCACCTCCCAGGTTGCGCTCGTCGGCGCCGACCTCTGCCCCATCGAGAGCCTCGACTACGAGTACCTCCCCCAGCTTCCCAATATGAGGCGATCCGCCTGCTTGCTTGATTCCGTTTGGTCTTGACTCCATCGGTGCGGGATGGGCGTGCAGGTTGATCGAGAATGACGTGTTCAAGCAGGACTGGAGGGCGCGGGGCCGGGCAAGCATCCTGCGCTACGTTGCGCTCAAGTGGGCCCTCTGCTTCCTCGTCGGGGCCCTCGCCGCCGGCGTCGGCTTCGTCGCCAACCTCGGTGTTGAGAACGTCGCCGGCGCCAAGTTCGTCGTCACCTCCAACCTCATGCTCGCCGGCAAGTAAGCAGCAGTACAGAGGTTTCTACTACCGAATCGACTGGAATCTAGGTGTGGGATGTGGACATTTGGTGTCGACTCAAAATTTTTTGGTCAGGCACGGGTCGGCGTTTGCTGTGTTCCTGATGTCAAATTTTTGGCTTACGATGTTCGCGGCGGTGCTGACGGTGTACGTGGCACCGGCGGCGGCCGGGTCCGGCATCCCGGAGGTGAAGGCGTACTTGAACGGCGTCGATGCCCCAAACATATTCTCTCTCAAGACTCTGGTGGTGAAGGTAGAGCAGTTCCTATGGCTTTCATTCGTGTTGTTTCCTGGCATAAAAGTCTCCTTTAGGGCCTGTTTGGTAGAGTTCTAGATCTTAGCTTCACATGAGATTTGAAACTTATAGACTAAAATGAAGTGAATTAAGTTTATATTTTTGGTCTAAAATGTAAACAACATGATCCATTTAAACACTCTTAATGTACTCACAGCTTCCGCTCCACAGATCTGATGGAGCTTAGATCCACGGATTTGGTGGCGTTGGAGCTCTACCAAACACACTCTTAGTGTGACACCTTGTATTGATGATGGCTGACACTTTAGTTGGCTCTTTGTTTAACCTAAAGTAATGAACTGATTGATTGATTTCTTGGTCTGTCATTTGAGGGCAGTACTGCATCAGAGATATTTCTAATCTGCTTGTTCGGCAGTTTTATGGGATTTGCTGCAGTGCTGTTAAGGTGTAATTCAACATCGCATGAGAGATGATTTACTTAGATATGATCAGGTCTGTATGGGCTAGGACATTATGTCCATAGAAATATGGTATAGTATGGAGTTATCCATAGAAGAGTTGGGACATATAATAAATTGTATGGAATCCTGCCGGGACGTCCAGGTCTGTCTATCCTAGAACTTATTTGATGTTCATCTTGGAACCGTTCTGTTGGACATGTATAGGCTTGTAGCTTCAAGTTAATGTACAGTTATCTACCTGCCTGTAACTTTAGGTTCATTTCCAAAGCCAAGTATAAAGTCTGGCAATTGGTACTGAGTTCTGTGGCATCCAACGTTTCTGTTTTTACCCTTAATTATTAGTTACCTCAGTGAAGCTCTTCGATGGTTTTAGGGGATAAAGAAGCAATCTGAGAAATTGTGGTCTTGTGATATGATGCATAATTTTTAGTGTAATTTGAAGTGAGGTTTGTATGGGACACGGGCATTCTCCATTTTGACATGTCTACCTTATTCCACTTGAATTTGGGTACAAGTAGGAGATGCTGAAAGGGCTCTGGATTATATAATTGACTCCTGCAACTTTAATGAAAAGTGAACATGGCTGCAGAGCCATCGGAGAGCTCTTGTAGCTAGAAAATATGTTGTCTGCATTGGAGAGAAGTGATAAATTATCATCCGAGAAGGTCACCATAGCCCTTTCCTATTAATCCAGTAACTCTATATTGATGGAAAATGGTTTGGAGCACCAAGAATACAAGTGCTAAGATTTAAAAAGTAGGCATCGTTTTGCAACATCTTTGTAGTTTGTATGGAATTGCCACATCATTTGGTTGACTAAGCTGGCACTGTCTTCATTTTTGTCCGAATTTTGTATTTTATGGTTTCGAACAGGTTGTGGGCTGCATTGCTGCAGTATCATCATCACTGCATGTTGGAAAAGCTGGTCCTCTGGTACACACAGGTGCATGCATTGCATCAATACTTGGTCAAGGTGGGTCACGTAAATATCACATGACATGTAAATGGCTAAGGTGCTTCAAGAATGATAGGGATCGGAGGGACCTTGTTACTTGTGGTGCTGGTGCTGGTATTGCTGCTGCTTTCCGGGCACCAGTTGGTGGAGTCCTTTTTGCCCTGGAAACAGTGTCGACATGGTAAAAAACTTTGAAAATGCATGTGGTGACTCCTTTCTGTTATTCTCTTTCTATTATTAATGTGGAGCAAAAAGTTTAACTAACGGTGAAGGCTTCCATTATTTGAAGTATTAGCACTTACATCCATGAATTGCCTTATTTGTTGATTAAGATATTAATGCCCCCACGAGCTGAGAAATGTAGAACCATGGAACTTACTTTGCCAGCTTATAGTGAACTATAGGTTCCATGCTTAAGGGTTAATGACTTTGAGTTTTTTTTTTCTTTTTTAAGTAAGGAGAAGAGTGCTCCACCCAGTGGCAAAATTTTAAACTCACTGCACAATAGAGGATATTAGGCAATTCCATAATAAATAATGGTTCTTACCATTGGTACTTTTTTTAAAAAAAAAAGAATTTGTATTTTTTCACCACTTTTCATTTAAGTTGTGATTAAAACTGAAATAATGAACCACCACTCCTTATTTGATCTGTTCATACGAGAATTTCTGACATTTGTTAGACTAGGGGTGTGTTGAGGGAACAAAATATTTAAAAGCTTCTGCAAAAATGGTACCCTTCATTACAAAGTTTTTGCATAAAATACCATTAGGACATCTTTTTGTTGCCTGTGCAGGTGGAGGAGTGCCTTACTCTGGCGAGCGTTTTTCACAACAGCAATGGTTGCTGTTGTCCTTAGGGCATTGATAGACTTCTGTAAAAGTGACAGGTGTGGCTTGTTTGGGAAAGGCGGCCTTATAATGTTTGATGTGACTTCAGATTACATCACCTACCATTTGGTCGATTTACCTCTGGTAATCACTCTAGGTGTTCTTGGAGGAATACTAGGGAGTTTATACAACTTCTTCCTGGACAAGGTTCTTCGTCTCTACAATCTTATTAACGAGTAAGTACTGATGTTGGTTTAATGTTAATGATCTTCACTTCTGTAATTTTAACCGTAGGCACTCCATTTAGTAAAGCTTTCCCTGAATACATCACTTCCCTGTACTGTTATCTCCTATAGATGTTGAGAATCAATAATTAAAACTGTTCATAAAATGGCAATGTGCACCTACTGGGCCATTTATAGATACTGAATAGCAGCTGTCAATTAGACTCATTTACCCATTCGAAAAAACATTTTCCCCAACTTAACATGTTGTCTATTCTCTTCAACTTACTTTCAGGAAAGGGCAAATTTACAAACTGCTCCTGGCTGCAACAGTCACCATCTTGACATCCTGTTGCCTCTTTGGCTTGCCCTGGATTGCTTCTTGCAAACCTTGTCCAACTGACACAGAAGAAGCTTGTCCATCAATAGGGAGATCTGGTAATTTCAAGAAGTTCCAGTGTGCAATGAATGAATACAATGACTTGGCTAGCCTGTTCTTCAACACCAATGATGACACTATTAGAAACCTCTACAGTGCTGGCACCGATGATGAGTTCCATATATCTTCGATCCTTGTGTTCTTTATTGCATCGTATTTTCTGGGCATTTTCAGCTATGGCCTTGCTTTACCATCTGGCCTTTTTGTGCCAGTTATTTTAACTGGTGCAGCTTACGGTCGTCTGGTTGGCATGTTGATTGGTTCACAATCAACCTTAGATCATGGTCTTTTTGCGGTTCTTGGCTCTGCTGCCCTTCTAGGTGGATCAATGAGGATGACTGTCTCAGTTTGTGTTGTCCTTCTAGAATTGACTAATAATCTGCTTATGCTTCCTCTGGTTATGCTGGTCCTTCTCATATCAAAGACTGTGGCAGATTCTTTTAATGCAAATGTCTATGATTTGCTTGTTAGATTGAAAGGTTTTCCTTATCTTGAAGGGTATGCTGAACCCTATATGAGACAATTGTCGGTTAGTGATGTTGTAACTGGTCCTCTACAGACATTCAGTGGCATAGAGAAGGTTGGCCATGTAGTGCATGTCTTGAAGACAACTGGCCATAATGGTTTCCCTGTGGTTGATGAGCCACCATTTTCAGATACTCCTGTGTTATATGGTCTAGTTCTTCGAGTCCACCTGCTTGTAATATTGAGAAAGAAAGATTTTATCCGTAGTCGCGCTGCTGCAACATTAGGTGCTTCAAAGCATTTCTCACCTGATGATTTTGCTAAACGAGGTTCAGGAAAGCACGACAGAATTGAGGACATTGAATTAACTGTAGAAGAAATGGAAATGTTTGTAGACTTGCATCCATTCACAAACACGTCTCCTTACACTGTGGTTGAGACTATGTCTTTGGCTAAGGCTCTCATACTTTTCCGTGAAGTTGGATTGAGGCACCTTTTGGTTCTTCCAAAATCCTCCGAGGTCAGTGATGCTGTTTGCATATACATTATTTTGCTGTTTCAAATTTCAATGACTATTTCTTAAATCTAGTCGGTACATGTATCACTATTCGAAATTATACTTATCTCTTGTGATCAACTGATAAACTGTTGACTGCTTAATTTCTATCAATTCAGAGGGCACCTGTTGTTGGCATATTGACAAGACACGATTTCATGCCTGAGCACATATTGGGCCTGCATCCTTTCCTCTTCAAGAGCAGATGGAAGAAGGTCCGATTTGGCAAGTCAGCGTTCACCAACTTCTTTTGATACTTGCAAGTATCTGATGATTCGTGCAAGCGATACAAGGATCATTGAATCAATATAGCCCCAAGGAGAGGAAAAATACTTGTATGCACAGAATAATCATCCAAGAGGATCATGTAGAATTTCCGTGAATAGTAGTGAAGTACTATGTTAACTGGTAACAAGATGATAGAACTTGAGTGGTAGTTTCCCCAACCCCATGAATCCAGCTAATTGTATTTCATTCGCAGTAGTTTCTTTCATTGTATCACATCACAATGTAGCAACACAACAGAATACACGAGAGGTTCCCATTTTGAAAATTTTTACATATAATTTGGGCTATGAATCACGTCACTACAATAGTACCAAACGATCAATCATAAGTTCATCTTGTGTACTACTCATATGTGTTGAAGTATAAGTGAATTGTCCACCTTTCCTCATCAGCTTAAGCTTTTGAGTGAACTGGCTGGTGCATGCAACTCAATATGGTATCAGAACCAAGAGGTCTCGAGTTCAAGACCGGTTGGCGCAATTTAAAAAAATAATTGCAGTTGCTTCTATTCCGTTCAAGGCCGTCGTGAGATGTTGAGTATAAGTGAATTGTCCACCTTTCCTTATCAGCTTAAGCTTTTGAGTGAACTGACTGGTGCATGCAACTCAATAATATGTAGCGTAGACTACGCTAGGAGAAATACTCCCTTCTTGGTGGACCAATGAGAATGATAATAACAACCTCGCTTACTCTACTCCCAAAAACATAAACTTCAACACTTATATTAGGCCATCCCTGTTTGTCAGCATTGTCTTGAACAGTTCTTCCAGGTGGTGTCTGGGATGTTTTACACCAATGCATTCATACAACAGCATCGGTGGATGCATACACATGGAGAGAAGAGACCAGCGATCAACGGAGGGTTGCTTTATGTTATTACAAGGGACAGGGGCGGATCTAGAAAAATAGATTATTAGGGTCGTTGGGGTTATTACAGTAACTTGTAGCTTATATATAAGGGCCCGTTAAATTTTCTCTTGCTCTGACTTCCCAATCGGAGCGATGAGTCTAGCCGAACGGACGGGCTCCCGCAAAATTGGATCGAAGATCGAGTGGAGCGCTCCTGCGATTTTGAACTAGACTTGAGGAGCTACCTTTTGGTTGATTCCCGTGAGAAGCCGGTGCATCCAAATGAGAATACCCCTTCAAGTTGGTAGTATTTACCCGCAAAATGCCATCGCTAGGTTACCCTGCTCCCAATCCCATTCGCACGCCACAGAGGCTCCTTGGTCGCCCGGTCTCCATTCGCCCCCAATCCCCATTCGGACGCGCCGCCGCCTCAATCCGTACCTCGGCGTCGCGGCGCTTGCACGGCGACGCAGCGGCGACCAGCGTCACGACGGCTTCCACGGCGGCGGCGTCGTCCCGGCGGCGGCCCACAAGCGGCGAGGCGGCGTCCACGGCGACAAGCGGAGAGGCGGCGTCCACGGCGGCAAGCGGCTTCCACGAGCAGTGAGGCAGCTGCGACGGTGAGGTTCTTGTGCTTTCCAGATTTGAGCAAACCTATTGGTTCTTGTTCTTTACTAGCTGAATGAGGTATGAATTTTGAGGTTGAGGTATGTAGGTTGAGGTATGAATCTTGAGGTTGACGTTGAGGTATGTAGCTGAATGAGGTATGAATCTTGTATTTACTAGCTGAATGAGGGGTTGAGATATGTAGGTTTTCACTAGTGAATGAATCAATTTGTTCAAAACAAATTTTCAAGAGAAGAAATCTTCTATTCTACAATATCATCGCATATCAAGGTATATTTGTGTATAAGCGTTAGGCTTTACTGAGTTATGAATCATGGATTTTCATTCCAATAGCAGATAAAGGAAACATCTCTCGGTTCCGCCGATAGCATGGAGAAAACAACCATTGAGAAAACAAAACTCTTTTAGGGACAAGAGAGAACATTTGTTACAAGGGTCTGGTAGCAGGGCACAATATAATGGATCATATACACAAAACCCTTTTAGATTTGAGTTAACAGTTAAACAAATCTGCATCATTGCTGGTATATTGATTTTGGTCTTTTGGGCCATGCATCATGGTTGTTTTCTAAACTCTGTTAAAATGCTTGTCAATACTCATTGATAGATCTTTAGCTCTGTGTTCAAATGATGGGCATAATTCCTCAATAGCAATATCAGTTAGTGTTAGCTTAGAGACATCATAATGACCTTGTCAAGATGCAATATCTGAAAATGCCAAAAGCATATATGTTAGACCACGCAAGGAACATGGAAAAATTTTTTATCAGTGATCACATATCTAGGCATATGTGTTATCCCTGTTGTTTCATCCCCTTTATGGTTTGTTTTGTAATTCAGGTTTTAACAGTTTCTGAGTTCTTGCTGTTAAACCAGAAGTTATGTTTCCATTTCCTTTTGTAAATTTCAGTCTATAATCCATCCTCATCTGAATGGATACCATGGTCTAAGGACCCAATTACTTACATCCAGTATATCATGTCCATGTACGTGATGGTATACATGAAGACCACTAGGCTGTGATATCAAAGTTGCTGCTTGCTACAATGGCAACTTGTATTTGATCACACACATTCTGTGTATTATGTTGTTCTTTTATTTCATTTATTACAATGGTATTGTTTTACAGCTTCATGACGATCTCCTCATGAAGTTTCCTCATTAAGTCGGGTATATGATACATGGTCTAATCCAGATGGCAGGAAATGCTGAGTGGATGATGAGAAAACTAGGATAGTGTGTGAGTTATTTGTTGAACAAGTTAGAGCTGGAAATCGTTCAAGTACCCATTTGAACAAAGTAGGTTACGTTGCTGTAATTGCCAAATTTGAAGAAAAGACTGGGTTGCAGTACAAAAAACAACAATTTAAAAACAAATGGGACAAAATGAAGATTGAGTATGGTATATGGAAGAAATTGTTGAAAAGAGAGACCGGTCTTGGTTGGGACCATGCGAGGGGTACACTTGACGCCTCCGATGAATGGTGGAAGAATGCAAATAAGGTGAGCACTCATTTTGTATTGCATGCATGAATATTTGGCTGCAAATTTCTATTAAATTCTAACATTTTTGTCTCACTGTGACAGGACTTGAAAGGTTGTATCAAGTTCCAAAAGAGAGGTCTTCAAAATGAGGAGCTAATGAGAGAAATGTTTGAAGATCTTCGAAACACTGGAGAGGACCACTGGAATCCTTCAGGGGATTCTCTTCAACATGCATCCACTCCTATTGATATAGAAGAGGATGCAGATGAGAATGATGACAAAGACAGTGATCAGGAAGATGAGTCACATATTGCTAGCAAGAAACGAAAGAGAGCATGTGGTGCTAGCAACGAGAAGAGGAAAAAACCAAAGACTGGTGGAGGACAGTGGATGCAGGACCAAATGACACGCATTGTTGAGTGTCATGAGGCGACGACTGCATCTTTCGAATCATTCACTAAAAGAGAAGACCCCCCGGGCCTTAGCATAAAGGATGTCATGGCAGTAGTGAAGGACTGTGGTGCAGTGGCTGGGACTAATGAGCATTTCATTGCAACTGAACTATTTACCAAGAAGGCTGAAAGGGAAATGTTTATGACCTTGGACACTGCAGAAGAACGATTTGGTTGGCTAGCACGGAAGTATGTTGCCAAGTATGGGCATTAGATAGCCATACTTGTGTTGTATTATTCAGACTTTTATTTGTCTTTGAGACTTTACCAATCTACTGTAAAACTTGGATATTGATGTTGCTATTGTGATATATTTATGTTGCTACCTTGATATATTGATGTTTTTATATTGTAATTTTTATTTTCAGATGTCTTGTGAAAGTGAAAGTGGTGGGAGTGATGATGAGGATGATCTCCTAGTAGAGTTGATGAGGCGACGACAACAGGTCATGTCGTCCCTAACATGTGTTGCGTCTATCATGACAAGTTATTTCTTAAAGTATTATGATAAAAATGAATCTAGAACTTCACAACTAAGTGGATATGGTTGGGTGATGGAAACTCTGAGAACTCCTGGAGAAAGTCACAACATGTTTCGCATGAACTCTAGACTTTTCTACAAGTTGCATGATCTTCTTGTGAGTACTTATGGTTTAAAATCTACCTCTCATATGCACTCAATGGAGGCACTTGCTATATTCCTATATATATGTGGTGGTTGCGAATCAAATCGAAGGGCACAGAATCGATTCAAGCATTCTGGTGACACAATTTCTCGAAAATTTAATGAGGTGCTACTGTGTGTTGTGAAGACGTCGAAGAATTTTATACAACCTAAGGATCCCAATTTTTCTACTGTTCATAGTAGAATTAGGGGTGATAATAGGACATGGCCACATTTTAAAGATTGCATCGGAGCCATTGATGGTACTCACATACTTGCAACTCCACCTCCAGAAGATCTTGTTAGATATATTGGTAGATCTGGAAATGCAACTCAGAATGTTATGGCTGTTGTTGATTTTGACATGCGCTTCACATATACATCTATTGGTCAGCCTGGATCTATGCATGATACTAGTGTGCTATATCATGCATTAGATGTTGATAGAGATGTCTTTCCACATCCTCCACAGGGTAATTGTTGTTCCTATCATCTATGTATATTTTTTCCTCATAATGTTGGATTGATTTTTGTTATCTATATTGCAGGGAAATATTACCTTGTTGATGCAGGCTATCCAAATAGGCCAGGGTACTTAGCACCATACAAAGGGCAAAGATACCATGTTCCTGATTGGCGGAGAGGCCCTGCTCCAACTGGTGAGCAAGAACTATTCAACCAATTGCATTCAAGTATTCGCAATGTTGTTGAACGGACCTTTGGTGTGTGGAAGATGAAATGGAGGATTCTCCTAAAGATGCCAACCTTTGATATGCCCAAGCAAAAGATGATTGTGGCAGCCACCATGTGCCTTCATAACTTTATACGTGAAAATGCTATCTCTGACAAACATTTTCGTAGGTGTGATTTGGATCCTAGTTATGTGCCTACAATACCATCTCGATATGCAAAATATGCCATATCTCAAAATGCTTCGGATTCGTCAACATCACAATCCAATGATAGGTCAATGGATCGATTCCGTGATGATCTTGCAAAGGCAATTAGTCAATCTAGGATGGTCTAATGAGCGTATCTTTACTTATTTTGCTATCTTTTGTAATCACTAATATTGCGTATATGGAGCAATCTGCTGTATTTTTTGTTCTGTTGTTGGATGTACCTCACATGTCCAATTACAGATAACAAGACAAGTTATGATCCTGATGCAGATAAGACACTTGTTTTGTACAAGGTAAAGTTGTATGGATAAAGATGGAAATCGACAAAAGAGCTGCTACACATCAAAAGCTGAAAATATTGCATGTTGTTCTTGTACGTGCATAGCCAATGTAGCTGAGAGTGATCTTTTGCTTGTTCTTGAGTTATGGTGAGATGAATGGAAGATTCTCAGTAGGAGGCATGTAACTGAATGCTTCTGAATTGCTGTGTAACCTGTAACTGAATGCTTGTAATGGAATCACCAAAAGTATCAAGCTCTTATAATGGAATCACTGAATTGTATTTGTGCACACACCTGATACTATTCAGTTGCAAATCTTCCCAATTAATTATATTTGTGCTAGATGCTTGTTTCTTCTCCATTGGATGTCAACCATACACCTGGTACTATTCACATTGAAAAGCAAACAAGAACTATGCCACTTTGTGCTGTCATTATGCCACCTGATACTATTCACATCCAGTTTGATAAAGAAATGGCACATCAATCCACTCTGAAATCTGGACAGTCCAAAGTCTCTTCTATCTTCCCTACCAGAGCTACCTCTACAAGAAAGAAGATGGTGTTTAACTTGGATGAGACTTGTTTGAATGATCTGATTAGCATTTAAGGCCAATAAACCAAGGCCCTTTACAAGCATGCCTTGGTTACTGGCTTTGTCTGTCAAGCAACCACATTAAGTCAGTATAAATGATACGTTCTGGTTGCTTGCTTGGTGATGTAAAATGAAGTTAATATATTTGC
Organism: Guadua angustifolia; assembly: GCA_036346375.1. Taxonomy (NCBI): domain Eukaryota; kingdom Viridiplantae; phylum Streptophyta; class Magnoliopsida; order Poales; family Poaceae; genus Guadua; species Guadua angustifolia. Next base: position 4,475,775 of record CM070507.1, on the reverse strand, counting down.
CAAAAAAATTAAGGCAGCATAAATTAGATCTAGTGAATTGGACGTTGTTAGAGCAAAGCTAGCTAGTGGTCTGTCAGCAACCACCAACTGGTGTGCTCAATCACCTACAGAAACAAAAACAATACTTGAGAACTGCAAATCCTGTGTGTATTGCCTTGCATATAGATGCATGTCCTGGTGTGAAGAAGGTTGTTTTCTAAAAATACAAGGGTCAAGTTAAAATACAACTCAGGTTTTACACATAAGGGTAAACTGGACAATTCCTTTAGAATCCCCTCTTTCAAGAATCTAGAGCTAATCAGCAAGCCGAACACTTTCAGAAATTGCTCCTGATTCTTTAAAAGATCAGAATCAGGAGGAGTCAGAGCAGAATCAGGAAGGAGCTGGAACTGGAGCCCTACCGAACGGGCCCTTATATGCTAATAGAATACAATTAGATTTATATGTGATTTTGGCAAAATCATTGGGGTCATTTGACCCCACTAATTACATGCTAGATCCGCCCCTGATAAGGGAGCTCCTCCATGTCATCACTTCGCGCAAAAGCCCTCCAGAAGTTTTGAACTAGTGTTGAGGTTCTTCTACCGGCTCTTCTACAAAAAGACCCTTTGAAAATCCCAAAAATTTGTTTAGGCCCCTCCAGAAATTCTAAAAAAATGTGTTTAAGTCCCCCCGCGCTCTTTTGCAAAAAACACATTAAAAAAACCAAAAATGTGTTTAGGTCCTCCGACCGCCTGTTTTGAAAAGTCAAGCCCATTGTCAAGCCCTTTTGAAAAAAAAAATTCGTGACTTTAGAAAATTTTATTCAGACCCGAACCATACCCTTATACAAAAAAAGTCCTCAAGGTTCCAGAAAATTACGCCTAACTCTGGGACAAAATTCGCCCGATGCGAAATATGTCGCGCGGCTCTACTTAGTTCATAAAATAAAGCCGAGGACTTCTATGGTCAATGCTTCGATCTACATGGCTTTACCCTCGCGTGGCATGGTGCTGCGCGGCCGCATCTTGTAACACTAACAAATGGAGGGTTGCTTTAAAACATTCACAAACGATGAATATACATATTAAGGTACACGTCTAGAGCAATCCACCAGTTTGTCACCAACAAGGCAACAACAAACAGCTGATTTGGACACCAGACCAACAAAAGTAAAAGAAAAACTAGCAGTGTTATTGTCAATCAAACATGCATGACAACAAACCTGAGCATTCATGTAGAACTAGATTTCGTCATCATGTGTTCAGAATAGTTTTATACATTTCTCATATTAGTACATGAGCCAACGTGAACTCTTAGCAGCTTGCAGCTTCTAATCCCTTCCATTTGCATGATGCGAACAACTTGTATGCACGGAAAAAGAAACATATGCCAAGCACTAAGAGGAACTAGTGGCAAAGAACCATCATTTATCTACCAAGCATGAAAAGTAATGGTAGACAAGACCGAAGAGTCCTATCCCCCCAAATATACTCTATATAATATACTCTATATAATAGAGGCTGGGAACGCCGCTCAATCAGGCGCGCCACGTCTCCGGTGCCGTTCGCGCTGCCCGTCCCATTGCTGCCGACGCGGGCCCGTTTCGTCCATTCGCCGTTTCTCGCCCCGCCCCCTCGCTACCATGCCTGGTAGCTGGCCCTGGATTTGGGCCTCCTCGGTTTCATCGTCTCGCTTCGCGTTTCGCTTGGTCCGCCTGCTCCGCCGGTTCTTGCCCTCCGATTCTGCGTCGGTGCGGCCGGCCGCCGCCTTCTTCGGTTCGTGCGTCTTCGGGAGCCCTCCGCCTCGACTGAGGTCGCTTGCTCCCTCCGCCTTTGCGCTTGCTCGCGCCAGTTCCGTTGGCTGCCCGCGATTTCATCGTTTGTCTTCTCGTTTCGTTTCCTCCGCCAGGTGCGCCGCCTGTTGGCCTCCGTTTGCGCGTCGGTGCGGGCGATCGGCGGCTTCTTCGACCCGGCGATCGGCGGCTTCTTCGGCCTGTCCAGCTGCCGAGGACTACGTCGGTGCGTAGCGGCAAGAATCCCTGGCCAACGAGCGAGGCCACGTCTCTGGTTCCGTCGGCGACGCCCGTGCCGTCCTGCGGTGCCGTTCCGTTGCCGCCAGCGCCGCGTCCGTTTTGCTCGTGGCGGTTTCCTCGCCGTCCGTCGCTGCGATGGCTGGCGGCGGCTCCTGGATTCGCGCCGCCTGCGTTTCGGGAAGTCTCGCCCTGGGCTCATCTCGGTTTGTTTGTCGTCTCGCCCTGAGCTCCGCCGATTCTTCATCTCGATCATTCCGCCACCGCTTCCTCTGGGAGCTCCGCCTGCTACCTGCGTTTGCTCTTCATTTCTCCGTCATAGCTGCGTTTGCAACGTGAGATAAGCCTGTGGTTTATTGTTGGTTTCTTCAGGTACCGTACTACCTTGGGGAAATGACTGAAAAGGATGCGCAGGAGGATCGGATCCCAATTCTTAAGGCATCATAGGATCATTTGAAGGTTAACAGTCTGCCATGTCTTATTTGTTGATTTGTTGTGTATTTTATAGTGCGTTTTTAAGGGGGATTTCGGATATGGTACTCCATAATCACATCACCCATTTCTGGTGTAAACCTCATCTGCTTGGTTCTACAGGAGTTCGTGTTTATCTGTGAAGCGTTGAAGCTTATACCGGAGGATGAGCTTGAATTAGCTAGACGCGGCAAGCCGAAGAGCACAAAAGGTGAGCCTGAATTACCTTTCCCCCCCAAAGTATTAAGGATCCACTGAACAATTCGCACTCTACGAGAGAAACACGATGATCTGGGACATAATTCTCTTGTTGAGCCGAAAAAATGTTGGGCATATAGGCTGCTTAACCTTTTTTAAGTCGGTTAATTTCCTGTAAGTTACTATGTCCTCTTAATTCTTGAGCTTAGGTTGCCCGGTTCAAGCGGCAAAGGGCTGCAGAAATAAAGCTTCAAGAGATCATAGAGAGAAAGGAAAGCGTGGGCGATCATTGAGAGCACCTGCTTTATCAGCTCCTATTGAAGCTGGGGAGGAAGATGCCTTGGAGGATGATGGAGAGGAAGAAAGAGTGGTTCGCATCACACATCTGGAAGCCATCTAGCATTGTGTGTGACTTGTTCTAAACGTTCGAATCTGACATTGCTTGCCGAATCATAATACCACATGATTTCTATATTTCAAAATATTCCAAATTGACTATTAGCTTTAATGTACTTACTTTGTTCAGTTCAACAGGAGATAGTTAATTTATTTAATCCTAATGCCTGTCTGGAGTTTGGTGAATTTGATGCATCTAGCTAGATTCTTGAACACTTATAGGGGAGCGATCACATGCCCTAAATTTCCACGTTTTAGCTGATGTCAAGATCATGGGGATTTCTTTTCCCCTTTAGTGCCAGGGTCACCGTAAAACTTCTCCCACTCACTATAAGGTCTTCTAATTTGTAATCCTCTTCGCACTTTCTATGCTATTTAGTTCATCTCTTATTTTCACATGACTACATCAATCTTTTCGGATATTGCCGATGCAAGCTTTTGGGATCTTGTCTATGTGTGCCTCCAAAGCTTATAATGTTAGTCTATTATCTACTTATCTTGTACTTTGGTTCAATAAATCAGTTGAAAATCGAAACTTATGCTATGGTTTTGATTTCTTGTTCTATGCTGCAGGCTTGGCTAGCTACTATATCATTGGCGCTCTGCAAGGTTAGTTTGCTGTGGCAAGACATATTCTTTTATGCTTCTAAGAGTGTTCTTTTCTGTTCTCTAAGTCCGTGCTTGCTTTAAGGATAACATTTGATCCTCAAATGGATTTATTTCTATTTCCCTCTGTAGGCTTTTGATCTTCTTGACATGTTAAAGAAGGAAGAAGAAATGCTTCTGCCAGTAAAAGAAAGACAAGCAAAGGTAAAACTAATGAAAACAAATTGGCAAGTTCTTGTCAGCGCCATCTTTGGTTGATTCCTTTCAGTGGCATATGTTTAATAATCTCCTTTTTTCTTCTGATAACGTGGGAGTTTATGGAGTTTCTGTTTTGTTCATTTTGGATTGGATGTGTTTTTACCTACTTCAGCTTGGAACCAGCCTTAGGCTTTTATGGATTTATTATGAGTTACGATAACTCCCAAGTAAATCATGGGTAGTCATGTACGAAGTTTTACAGTAGTTGTGTTTGACAAACTTTTAGATGGCATTTCTTGAATATGGACCTAAAATAGGGACCAGATTTTTTTCCTCGCGGCGCGGCATCGCGCGCAACCCAACCTAGTACTAACTAGATCGATTCCGAAAGGAGGCCATAGACATCCTAACCTAAAAAAGAAAAGGAAAAAGGAGAATTAGCAAACCATCCAACAAATGGACAACTTAGCGCCTAACAGGTAGCAGCACCAAATTTTCCGGATGCATGGTGACAACAGGGAATCGAATTAGCATGCAAGAAAAAACAGAACAAAATATAGGTGAAAGAGACCACACGCAGAGTAAAATAACCGTAGGTAGCTGTGTCTTCATGAATGATCCTATGTCGCTAATAACCACATCTGATGGCATCCATGCGAAGATGCAATGATCCATGGCAAAGGGGAAGTTCATAACACGAACGCCACATGCATATCCATATAGTAAGGCAAAATACTACATCATTAATTGATTGCATAATCAAGAAGCAGTTTGATTCTGTGTGTATAGATGCACACAAGCCAATTCCTGAAGTTTTTGCCAAATAAATCAGATAGCACTATAATACCCGTATGCACGAAAATGGATCATTGGTGGGCAAGGAATCCATGAAGGAAAAACAATTGCCAAGAGGGGAACTGTTTTTTCGTTATACCAGAGAAATTTCCACCGTGGAAGCTGCGGCACCGGAAGAAATTGCCGCTCGACCTGATTTCGCGCAGCGCCAGCAGGATGGGTCGCAGCTGGTCGGCGACCAGGGCCTTCACGATGACGTTGAACTCTTCCTGACCATTCCCGGTCGGCTCGACGGATTCCACCAGAGGCCAGTCATCTTCGGTCAGCTCCGTCGCCCACCACAGCAAGGGCTCGGAGCCGCGGCCGAGGGGACGCAGGACAGCTTCAAGGTGGTCAGCGCCTGGAGCTTACCGCGTCCCAAGAACGCGGGGGTGCAGGCATTGGCGCACCTCCAGGTGGATCAGCCGATCACCGCGCCGGCAGGGGTTAACTGTAGAGAGGAGGCCATGGTCGCCGACTTCAGCGCCATGGGTTGGGTTTTGGGGATTCGACCAGTGGGGCAGACGGGGATGCGTCGGAAATCAGAACAGTGGAGCCGAGGAGACGTTCCGTTATATGGGCGACCCAGTGGACAAGTGTTAGTTTTGTTTCGCAAAATTACAAATTTTAAAAGAACTTATATCACAAAATTATATATTTTAGAATTGATGGTTTGTTGTAACAGGTCTGATAGCCTGAATTCATATGGTAGCCTTACGTGCGATTGTAACAAGGAATGAGGACGCACAAGGCTAACTGTGGATCCATACTGTCAGACTCGTTACAAAAATAATCAATTATAAAACCTGTAGTTTTTTTAACACAAGTTCTCCTAAAATCTATAGTTTTATGAAATAAGGACGAAAATCTGTAGTTTTCTACTAGCTTTGTAAAGAAACGTGTTGTTTTTATGAAATTTAATTGATTTGTGATGGGTTGGGCTCTACAAACCATTAGTCCATCTTGGATGCTTTCGGTTATGTAGTCAGTCTAATTTTTTTCCGGTTTGGTTTTTATTCAAATAAAATTGCAATTTTTGTTCTCTTTTTAATAGTAGAAGGAATGTAGCTAATACGTGTCATTTGCCATGTTTCCCTGCAACATTGCATCCATCGTGACACGTACCCTGACAAGCGCAGGCCTCACCAGCCTGCCGTGGTATGGGACCACAGTAGGTCCTTTTGCCGGGCCTATGGAGTGCGATATCTCATCGACCATGATAGGCTCGTCTCACTATGTGTAGCGGTAGTGACATGTGCCATTGTTGCTTCTTTTACGGTTAAAAAAGATTAGCTTTACAATTTTGCTCGAACAAAGACCAAAAATACAAAAATAATATACAAAGGGGCTACATAGACCAATTCTTCTCCAGATTTTACCCATGCCACTTTTGAAACAAAAGTAATTTTACGAGAATTTATAGGAATTGTGTAAGAGAGAAATAAGGTGCTCGAAAAAAAATCTGCACGCATCTTATTACATTCTAAATGGGCGTGAAATTCCTCGCATGTCCGGTTTGTGACGATATTCCATGCACGTAAATGTCTTACCTGCACCTTGAAAGAAATGAAAGCCCTCTAGGCTGATTGAGATTTCACTTGATATCGGCCCATTTAAGTCAGTCCCTGTTGACTTTTGCTGTTGATAAAGAATACAGCCATTTTGCGTTGAGCCGACAGTCTCAAATTCACGGACAGCTGGGCTCATACAGCGTAGAGTTTGTAGGAATTATTTTTTTTAATAATACATTTTTTTTCAAAATTTCAAAAATATACCATGGAAATTTTTTTTTACATAAATATACCCGCCAAACCAACCGGCGATAGGAGGCCACGTCGCACGATCAACGGCGCCAAAAACGCCACGTCTCCGCACTGATATACGACGTAGCCTCCTGTCACCCTTTGGTATTTCTGTAATTTTTTTTTCGTGGTATATTTTTGAAATTTTGAATAAAAAATGTATTATTAAAAAAAATAATTCGAGTTTGTAGATTGCAGTCTAGACTTCGGGCGAAAAGTCCAGTGACGCGTGTCTCACCTCCTCTGCATCTACTCACTACACGTCCCCCACCCACACACACAAAACGTATTTTTGACTTTGTACAGGATTAAAGCTATATTAAAATTGAGAAAGGTACGATAAAAAATAACTTAGATATTTTCATTTAATTATCTTAGAAGATGAGAAATAATATATTGAATGGATGGTAATGAATAAATGTATATGATTGAGAGAGAATAAATAAATGTATAGAAAGAAATACCTCATTAAATCTACATGCAAGTCTTATGTTTATAGACAAGACCATTGAAAAACAAGCCTTGTAAACTTAGATGGAGATAATATTTCTTTTAGGTAATGGATGCACACAACCCACGCACACCTCACTAACGTACCACATGCACGTATGCATGCGCGTCCGTTACACACACTAAAAAAATGATTAGAGGTTAATAACTTTGGAAATATACTATCACACTAAATGTACACACTTATGCGTAGGTGTTTTTAAAGAATGGGATGGGGTAAGAGAAATTCCATCCACCCTGGCATCTATTCCGAATTTTCGACATGGCAAGTTGGCGCAGAGTGCCAACGAGTAAAGGTTCCAACGCTTTTGCATCATTGCTATGCACACACCGCAAATAACATATTGTCCCGTTTTAGGTTAAACTTACTTGTCACTCAATGTCTCATTCGGCATCACTGAGCAAAAAATCCACTTGTTATACTTATGGTACAAGACATCTTACTAAATTTTAGATATTTGAGTGATATTCAATTACTCATCGATTTTTTTTTTTTACTATCAAGTGTAAGATATCTTTGGCCTCAAGCTTTTTTATGCTTGACAAAGGCAGCATTGTCCTAGTTCCATTTTTCACTTTTTTCATGAACATTGCTAAAAAATGCCTAGGTGTATTGATATCGGAAATTATATTTTTAGAAAATTACTCCATCTAGCTTAAAAGAATACCATTAAAAAAACTCCTCTAAATTTAAAAGAATATCATTTGCTTGTTTGTGTGCATTAATACACAAATTTATTGGAGGAATAGACAAATATTTTTGGCAACTATAATTTATTGTTATATAATTTTGAAAAAAAATAATAAAATAGTAGCATTATGAAAGAATTCTGAATATGTATATATCTTTAACTAATCCTTGATACAAATAAATCAATGGTTACATTTGAAGACAAAATATCTCTAAAAATGAAAATAAATGATATTTTTTTACAAGAGAGAATAGAGTTTCTTCAACGAGAAATGGGTGTTGTTGCGGTTGAAATGTGCATAAAAAAATAAAGTACACTCTTACCAGCACGTAATTAAGATTACGACACATTATATCATCTCTACAAAAATAAACTAAGATAATACAGTACTGTTCTTCGTTGAATTGGTGATTTGGTGGCACCCTCCCAAGGGACCAAAGAGAGATCACTGCTCGTGGTCGTGGTACAGCAGAAAGTACCCGGAGCACAAAACACGCCTCAAATCGGAACCGATCCATTTCTCCTCTTCCGACTTCCGGAGTCCGGACGTCCCAAGAGATCTATCTACCCACAACTACCACTAAAACACCCACTTTCTCGTGGGCTCCACAACACGAACGCTCCACCTGTCAGCCACATCCGCTCAATCCTTGCCGACTCCTCGCCTCCACCGCGTGGGCCCACCTGACGAAAAGCCAAACGAACCAACAACGCTCCCCTCCCCGCGGTCCCCCGTTCGCTTTCTCTCCTCACGATTTCCGCCCCCTCGTCTCCACGTTTCCCCGTTTTTTTCAAACTCTCTCTCTCTCTCTCTCCTCTCGCATCAGCAGCAAAACACCACTTGTAATCCATTCCAGCCCGTGCTCTCCGGTCGCGCGCCGGCATTGGCCCAGCCGCCTCGCCCCGGACGGAGTCCAAGCCGGCTTGGCTTAGCAGCAGCCGCCTTGGCGCTTTCGCTTTCGCTGTGCCCAGCACCAGATGCGCCTCCGATAGTGGTTGAGGAGGAGGTGGTCTTGGTGGCGAGTTTTCGCTGGAGGAGGAGGAGGAGAGGAAGCGGAATGGGGTTCTGGGTGGGGCTGGTGCTGGGGATCTCGGTGGGCGTCGCGCTCATCGTCGCTTTCGCCCGCTTCGAGAACTCCCGCGCCGCCCGCCGCCGGCAGCTGGTAAGCGCTACATCGACGCGCGTGTTCCCCTTTCTCGGATCTTCCCGATGTGTGATGCTTGCGTAGGGGATTGGGAGAATAACGTCGCGTAGGAACCGAAGCGAAGGCGAATCTCTTGCCTTTTCTGCGGGATTGTTGAGCTATACCCTTGGTAGGTGGAAGGCGCTGAGCTTCCTTGTCGCCGCGTTGCCTTTTTCAGTAGTTTGCAAGAGAAGCTTAAACCTCTTGGTGCATCAGAAAGGCTCGGGTTTAGGCTTATTGCGCTTGCAATTTACAAGCATGCTTTCGCAGCTAAGTTTTTGCCCACAGATAATTGCAAGATCGAGTGCTTATAAGTAAGCCATCTAGTCCATGACTCCATGTAGTGAAATGCTCTTCACTCCCTGTCACTGTGCATAAGACAGTCTTGCTACGCTGTAGCACAAGGGGCTCCAATTCTGTTTGCCATGGGCGGCTTGTGGCCTTGTCCTCGTGATTGCCATTTCACCAATTGCCATCATGGGATTACTTCCATGTCCGTCTTAAACTTTGAGAGCTTCACTTTGTGAACGTTTTGTTCGGTTTGCAACCATACCTGAAACTAGTAGAGGCCTTTTTTTTCTTCTTCTTTTGAATCGAAGGAACTAAGAGGTATTTTCCTATTTATTTGTGCAGGCTGCCACGGTTGCTAGTTTCTCTAAGATGACGGTTGAAGATTCACGAAGGTTACTCCCAGGTGACCTGTGCCCTTCATGGGTTGTTTTCTCGACACAGCAAAAGGTATTTGACAATCTTTAGTTATTTCTCATGCTTCCGCACTATATGTGAACGATCATATGTTGATGGGGGAAATGTTTCAGTTAAAATGGCTTAATCAAGAGCTTGTAAAAATATGGCCGTTTGTGAATGAGGTACGCATTTCTTTCCGTAGGACTTGAAAACCTCGACTGGAATGAAATTTCATATGATTTGACTTCTTTTACAAACATTCTTTTCCTGAGCGTCTTCTTCTTTGGTCATTCGTTGTTGCAGGCAGCATCAGAACTCATCAAAACCTCTGTTGAGCCTGTCCTTGAACAATATAGGCCAATAGTCATAGCTTCCCTCAAGTTCTCAAAACTCACCCTTGGTACTGTTGCACCACAGTTTACTGGTAGGTCTATTCAAACTATTTCACATCGTTCTACCTGATTATATTCTTGATGACATTGAATTCTGCCGTTTATTTGTTGCTTTTTTTTGGTAGGCGAAGTTCATCAACCCAATTTTGCATGTTTTAAGCAAGAGTATAACGCCTGCAAAACAGACAATGTCCATTGCAGTTTGCTGCTGCTGTATATTAGATTGTACACATGGTGTTTGTGAAACCTTTAAAATCAAGAATAGTGGGTGATTACCTCTTTTAGATGCATAGTACCTTTTCAATAAACATAATTGCATCTTATGAGTAAAGAGGTTATCCTAGTGATCTTCATGCTGCTCTTTTGCAGCCTAGCCGTTCATAATGCAAGTTTATTCAAACATTTAGTTATTTTATGATGAGTTTGAGTCAGTTCCTTCATTTATGTGGTGTTTGATTTTAGTTTTATTTTTCATCTAGCTTCACCAAATATTTGGTGTAAGTCTGTACTTGTCTGTGGATGCTAACCTATTAAGTTTTTCCTACTCATTTTGTTTCAGGTGTTTCGATCATTGAGAACAATGAATCAGGTATTGTCATGGAGCTAGTGATGAATTGGGATGCCAATCCAAGTATCATACTAGATATAAAAACTAGACTTGGTGTGGCATTGCCAGTACAGGTGATCAATTTTACTGCTATGTCTTTGGTCTGTAGTGTAAATGCTAGAATATGATGAAGGAATTATACCTAACTCACAATTTACAAGTTTGTTTAGATTTTCTCAATGTTCAAAAAAGCGCTAGGTGGTAGACGGGCGGAGGGGAAATCGCAAAATGGCAGGCTACATCGAAACAAAAAAGTGAAAGACACACATGAAAGATGGAATATAGTCACAAAACATAATCACACATAATATAGTCACAAAACTAAGTCTCACACATAACATAGCCACAAAACTAAGTTGCACACATAATATAGTCACAAAATATAGTCTCACATATAACTAAGTTCCACAAAAGAGTGAAAGACACACATGAAAAATGGAATATGATAAATGATAAGATGTGATAGCATTAAATGCAATGAGCCAACGACCATGAAATAATCAATCCTCTAAAGGATAGAGCTTTCGTGGCAACACTTGTCTTTGTCATCCTCGAACTCAACAACCACCTCTTCCTCTTCATTGCCCTCCTTCTTTAGCGTGGTGCGTGGTGCGTTCGGAAGGCTGTCTTTGGAACATCTGTCGCCCACATCCGGACCTGGTGATAGCCGGAGCGCAGATCGTGCTTAGTGAAATACCTTGCTCGTCCCAACTCATCCAGAAGTTCCTCCACCACCGGAATCAGGAATTTGTCCTTGATTGTCTTCGCATTGAGCTCGCGGTAATCCACACAAAAGCGCCACGAACCATCAGCCTTCTTTACCAACAGAACCGGGGAGGAGAAAGGAGAGTGGCTGGGACGAATGATTCCTTGTTTCAACATAGCCTCACATTGCCTCTCAATTTCATCCTTCTGACGGTATGGATACCGGTAGGGGCGCACCACCACAGGGTCGGTACCTTCAACAAGAGTAATGCGGTGATCACACTGGCGTTGGGGTGGCAGCCCCTGGGGTTCCGCAAAGACATCTTCATAATCTTGCAGCAATTGGTGGATGATCCCTGTTCCTTCCCCGCCTAACAGCATCACAGTGGGGTTTGGCTCTCTCTGGGTGCCCATTAACCTGACGCGGGCTCCCTCCTTCGTGAATTCCATAGACAACTCCTCAAAATTCCAGTGGATATCCCCTAAGGTTCGCAGCCATTGCACTCCCAATATCACATCAAAGCCGTCAATTGGAAGGATGATGAAAGGAGCTGTGAACGACTGCCCCTGAATCTTGAATTCATCCTGAATCTTGCCGAGACATGGCAGGTACGACCCCCCTGCCACTCGCACTTGTTGTGGAAATGGTACTTCTTCTTTCTTCACCGCCTCTTCCCATCTTCCCTAGTCTGCGGAGTAAGAACTCAGAAAGTTGTGCGTGCTTCCACTATCAATCAAACCCAGCCATGCTTTGCCCGCCATGTGCACCGGAAGTTGCATCGTGTTGCCCTGCTTCAGACCCAATGCAGCAATCATAGATAAAGATGCTTCCACCTCCGCTTCGGCTTCTGGATGCCCTTCTTCCTCTTCTTCATCTGCTACCTCCAGATGAAATAGTGTCTTACACTGATGACCCCTCCGGTAGACTTCGTCGCAGTTGTAACAAAGTCCTTCGCTCTTCTTCTCGCTAATTGGTCCATCGTGAGGCGGCGTCGTTTTAACCGAGGTCGCACTACTCGCATGCTTGCGCCGAGTCGCTTTGGCGTTGGGTGAGTGCTTCCGTCAGAAGTTCCCCGCCTCCCCTGGCAAGAACCGGTAGTTGATGCAGTGGCTTTCCGCATTGCTTGTCGGGTCGTGCTCGTGGTCGCATCAAATTTTATCAAGGAGCCGCGACCCCTTCCGGCCGCCGCCATCCCTTGAACGGCTTCCGCGATACATGCGATCCTTGCTTCCGCTTCTCTTGTGAATCCAATCGCTTCAGAGAGATCCCTAGGTCTCTCACGGCGGACATCCGCTCCTAGCGATGGATAACCCAACACGAAAGTTCGACCGATCCGCCTCTTCATTCTTGGAGTACGCCAGAGAAATAAACTCCTCGCATATTCATCCACCCTTGCCGCCGCGCTTCAAGTTCACCAGTCGCCCAATGTCCCGCTGCCGAGTGCCTAGTGAAACGCTAGATGAAGGACTCCGAAAAATCCTCCCAGGAGATCCATACTTCTTCCTATTGCCAATTGTCAAGCACCTCTTGTGCCGCCGCAAGATGCACACTGCTACCTCCACATATTCTTCCTCGTGGATGCGATGTTCGGAAGAACCTTTCGCATCTTCTCAGCCATCCCAGGGGATCATCCTTTCCATCGTATTCTGGAAGATCAAATCCTGGTGGACGAGGTGTCCACTGGCGACTGTCTTCCTCTTCCACGCAGTTCTCTCCTCGCCTCCTTGCTCCTAGCGCTACGCCCTCCTGCGCTCGACCGGTTCGGCCCTGCCCAGGCGCGATGGGTCTTCTGTGCGAGTGCTGTCCCGAGCGCCCCCCCGTGCTGTCTTCTTCCCCATTGGACTCTTGCATCGGGTCCTTCTCCTTCAATAGCCTGGTGATGTTGGCCAACATGCCTTTTACCTCCTTCATCTCCGCTTCCAGGGTCACCAGGCGATCTTCCGATGAAGCTGCCATGCTCCCAGTCATGACCGGCTCTGATACCAAATTGATATGAACCGATTCAGAATGAGCCTGCTCATACAACCGGGTTCCAGGGCGCAAGCCAGATCGCACAAGGCCGATTGCCGACGAGGAACTTGCTGCGGCGGCGGCCGCCTGGAACTTGGCTGTTGTCGGAGCCACCGCCTAAGATAAGTTTAGAGACTTCAAGCTTGCCCTTTATTCCATTGACTGCAACATATATAAAGACTCTGCTGATCCGTAAGGATCCTAACTGACTCTACCCAAAAACAGGGGATAAGAATCTCGGAGATTGACTAACCAAAACATACCCGACTGGACTACTAACCGTTGCCATGCGGCACCAACTAATTATGCCCTTAGACCCACTATTCCTTTTGTCGGTCCGCTCCCTTGTCTGCGTCAGCAGCTCACCGACCGCCCGCCACGCGCTCGAGCGGCACGCCTTCAAGTAAACGCGGTCCAGGGCAGGTCTCGTATCAAAAGCTCTCACTCTTACACTCCTATGAAGTTCAAGTTGTTCACTAGTACCCATAGCTTCATCAAATACTCTCCATGTTATACTGGGCACTACCTCTTCCTCATCCTCGTCCCTAAAAACAATCAATGCATGATTATCCCCTCCCTCATATAGAAATCCTTGAGCTTCGGAAGCATCACAACATAAGAGGACATCAGTGTTCTTCTTTGCCATGATCCTTTCTTTCTTGGACAACAATAACAACATTCTAGCATTGAATTGTATGTAGACTAGACTGTTGAGGTGGGTAGTGGTTAGCCTATTTTTTTTTCTTTTGGTATGTATCTATGAATTGCAAAGTAGATTTAGACATTACATGAATTTGAGAATTGAGACATTACATGAGATTGGGAATTGAGACTTCAGTTTTGAATATTGGGACTCAAGAGTAGAGACTAACCAATTCAAAATTGCTTCGATTTCTTTCACAATCGAAAGAGCTTGAGGTCAATGAGAGGAGTATTAAGGTCATCTTTTGTAAATCCGATGTTTGGCCTCCATAGAGCTTCCACCAAAATGCTATCAATAAGAAAAGCAAGAACAATTTAGTATGTGTATATCTATATGAGTTGATTAACAAGTTATCATGCATTGCAAAATGAAGGCATGAATTAAGCACAAGTTTACCCGGATTATATTTGAAGTTTTGATAGCTCTTTGCAACCTTCTTTCCAAAGGGATCTACTCTATTTTGAAATTTGAGCAACTCCTGATTTACAACATGATCTTGCTTGTCATCATCACCATGATAAAAAATCTCAACACAAAACATTAATGATTCCGTAATATGTTTGGATCCATGAAGATTGCATCATCAACATAATTATAGTATGGATTCAACATGTATGCACTCAAGTCCAATGGAGAATCAAGTCTATCTTTCATCTTCTTCTCAACAATGGCTATAACTGTTATGAATAGCGCTTGTTATATTCATTATGAGGCCGATGGCCAGCATATATAGTTGTACAAAGTGGGAATAAAAGGAAAGCCTATATAAGGCAATATTGTATATGAAAAGCCTATATAAGGCAGTCATCTATATAAGGCAATATATCCTTAACACCCCCCCACACACACACACACACAAATGCAAGACGTATGCAATAGCATTGCATTTGGAAAGGTTGACACTAAAATAGGAAAAAAAATTCCAAAGTCTTGATCTTGAAGTAGTTGTTGTAGCAACCAACTTTTGAAAAATCGAGCCAACGAAGAGCTGAGTCGACGAAGAAAAAGCCAAGTTGATGAAGAAGAGCCGATGGTGGAGCCGAGTCGACGATGGAAAGGCGACGAAGGAGCTGAATCGACGAAGAAGCCAAGTTGACGAAATAGTTGAGCCAATAAAGAGTTGAGCTGACAAAAGAGCCAAGATGCTAAGGACTTAGATGGACACAACGGAAGCGAAAAATAAAAGATTCAAAGGAGAGCCGAAGAGCTAGAGCCGAGTCTAAAGAGCCGAAGCCAAAGAGCTGAGTCGCTGCAGTGAGCTGAGCCGCCAAAAATCAGAGTCAAAAGAGCAGGAGCCGAGAGCCAGAGCCGGATCAGCCAAGAATCATCAAAATAAGCCAGAGCTGCTAAGAAGCTAGAGCCGGATGGACTAAAAAAACATATAAGAAACTAGAGTAGCCGAATTGCTCTGGACTGGAGCCACGAGACTCAAAAACAAAGGCGACCGAACTATCAAAACCACTTTTGAGATCGGAAGAAAATCCGATTTCTGTCTCCTTCACGAGTTAAGTTCTCTGTCTCTTTCACGAGTCACGGGCGAGCGCAAGCCTGCAGCGCGTGGGGTCAAATGGCAAAGCGGCGGACAGAGGCCGAGCACTGGGGCCCCACGATGCGGAGGGGTGCCACAACAGGAGCAGGAGAGCTGGCGTGCGAGCCGAGGACGGTTGCGCGGAATCTGGCGAGACGGCAGTACGGGGCGCTGGGGCGAGCGGAGCTGGCGCCAAGCGTCATGAACGGCAAGACGACAACCTCGTCGGGCTGTGGTGGAGCGTGCCGGCCGAGGCAGTTGGGCTAGCGTGGGATCCGCGCGGAAGGTAGCCCGCACAACGTTGAAGCCGGCTGGCCAAGCGCCCAAGGTGGAAGACGGAAGCGGCTAAGCGGCGTGAGACACCGAGGGTCGAGATCAACCAGAGGAGGCGGCCAGAGTCGCATCAAGGCGACGCGCTTCGGCCGAATGGCGACGAAGGGCGCTGGCGGTGGAGGCCAAGCCGACGCAAGCTGGCGGCGCAGAGACCACATGGAGTAGATCAAGGAGGCCGCCCTTGGGAGGGGAGATTTCTTCTCCCGGGCGCAGCGGCAGCGGAAAAAACGAGGTAATGGTTAGGGATGATGCAAGTGCATGCCGGTAAACCCTAACCTTAAGAACCTAGCTCTGATACCATGTTATGAATAGCACTTGTTATATTCAATATGAGGCCGATGGCCAGTATATATAGTTGTACAAGCAGGAATAAAAGAAAAGCCTATATAAGGCAATATTGTATATGGAAAGCCTATATAAGGCAATCATCTATATAAGGCAATATATCCTTAACAATAACATCTTTGTAGTTCTTCTCCACATTTCCAAAGGCATCCTTAAGCTCCTTCTTTGCCTTAATTAGTTCTTCATATAGAAGAGCCATAGATGGCTTGACATCCCCATCAACCAAACGAAGAACTTGCACCGAAGGCTTAAAAACCCTCAAGCATAGAGCCACACCATTCCAAAAGGCCCTATTTATAGCCGTCGCCGTTGCATCCTTGCCCTTTTTGGTTTTCACATGACTCAAGCTTTCCACTCTCTATCAATCATCATTTTCTTTAGTTCTTTCTTCTTCTCCATCAAGCTTTGTAAAGTAAGAAAAGCGGAAGCAAATCTTGTCACTCCCGACCTTATGATATCCCTTTTCTTTGTGAATTGCCTCATCAATGCCAAGGTCTTGTGGTGCGAATAGATGAAGATAGTGTATACCTTTGCTTGGTCAAGTGTCTTCCTGAACTTTGGCAAGCTGCCAATTGCTTGGAGTATCAAGTTGATAGTGTGAGTTGCACAAGAGCTCCAAAAGATATTTGGCCTCTTGGCATGCAATAATGCCTTTGCTCTCATGTTGTTAGAAGCATTGTCCGTCACTACTTGCACCACATGTTCCGAACCTACTTCCTCAATTGCTTCATCCACAATATTGAATATGACTTCACTTGTGTGTGACATATCCAACATCTTCTTTGATTTTAAAAAACTTGTTCCCATGCTACAATGTGTGCACAAATTCATTATGCTCCTCCTCTTCATGTCCGTCCAAGCATCGGTTATAATGGAGCAACCATTCTTTATCTTTTCCTCCTCACGTCCGTTAGCAAACTCTTGGTTATCAAGAATTCCTCACTCAACAAATTCTCCCGAAGGTCATATTGGGTAGGAGGTTGAAATCGGGGCCAAATTGACCAATGGCTTCACACATTTGCTTGAACTCATCGTTGTCAAGAGCATTGATGATACACCTATCAAAATAATACAAGCAAGAGGTTAGTGAGGTAGCAATCAATGAAAGGTAGAAGATAGAAAGATTTACCTTGTGTATACACCCATCTAGCAACATATTGCCGCACTTGATGTCTTCTCTCTTTCCAAGGAGCCTCGGTAATATTTTGTTGTTGCTTGTCTTCACTGGGCTTGCTTTAGGATCAATAGGACATGCAAACTTGTCCATAGGGCGTACTTTGTTGGGTCCTGAGCTTCCACCCTCCACTCTTCCAACTGATGAAAGATTCACATCTTTTCTAACTTCGTCATTACGGTTTTGCTTCTTCAAGAGATTTTTTGCACTTGTCTTGAGCTTCCTCTGAGGCTACTTTGCATTCAGCAACACTATTGCTAACTTTGCCAACGTGTTGCATAAGACAATAAATCCCTCCCGAGCTCACATAACCACAAAAAATGCACTTCACCCACAAAAAATGCACTTCACTCAGTCCAAGTTGGACGGATTAACTAGAACCCCATAAGCCCATCCTACGTCATCCGACTTCCTCTTAAGAGCCGCTGTGCTCTCATTACTTGTTGCGGCCGATCCCATTGACGACATTCTGTAAATGGGTAATTTTGCAGTGTACAAGCTCAATTCATACCATATTATTTGGTTTTCACCAACTCATCTATTCATCGCCCAACCTAGTAGACATAACAATTCCTATTCAAACCCAAGAACAGCAGCAGGAACAAACATGCATACTTTTCACCATGTGTCAAACACTAATCTAGCAATCCAACATAACAGTAAGTCCAAGTGAACACTTGAGGCAGATCACAAAAATGAAAACACTAGTGCGAAAAACTAAATGTGTTCAGGCAGTATGACTTCACTGATATCAACAGTGTGAATTCACAAGCCATCTTAGTTCGAAAAACTAAATATGTTCAAGCAAAATACCATTCACCAAGATGATGAATATCGCATGCCAAAATGGTGGTATTTCTTTTGGAGGAAACATCACCAGAGGCCTTACAAGGTATAAGGTTGCCATTCTTGTAACACCAGTAAACTCCAAATACATGGACAACAGATAGTATTGTAATCGCAACAAGAATTGGATTTTTTCTCTCCCCCTGCATCAATTGAGCTGGCATCTGTTGTACAATTGCTATGCAATAGTCGGCAGCGCACCATCTCTTAATATGCTCAGGGATAACTTGGAATAAATATATCTACCCAAATCCTATCTTCTTACGGCTAGATGCATATTCGGAAGTAACAAGAGCAACGGGAGTAGCCATTCCAAACCAGTGTTCTGAAGGTAGAAAAAACCATCAGACCTGGCTGAAGACTCGGGCGTTGGCGGCGCGGGAGGCGGGGAGGATCTCAGGCGCTAGTGGTGCAGGAGGCGGGGAAGACGAGATTCAGGTGTGGGAGGCGGGGAGGAGCTTGGTTGCTGGAGGTGGGGAAGACGAGATCCGGCGACCGAGGAGATCCGGTGGCGGGGAGGATTGACGCTTGCACCCGACGGCCGACACTGCCTCAGCTCGGTAACCTAGCCTCCCCCCTTCCCCCTGGTCGTTTTCCCCTCTTATCCCACCTGACACTGCCTAGGCTTTCGCTTCCTCCGCTTTTTCGCCGCCGAGCTCCACCTACTCTCGCCTGCTCGTCCGCCTAGGCGGCGCCTAACAAGACAAAGTTAAATGGTCTGGTTTACTCACCATCAACCTCATCGCATTTGGTGTAAGATCATCAGCCATGTCATCACTATTGGTTGTAAAAGTCTTCTAGCAGCCTGCACATGGCATCATGATTAGTGTGATGGTCCATGTCTTTTCATTACATGATGATACTGTAAATTAAAAAAATCAACTATTATGATGCTATGTATTTCATACATGTAAATGAATTTTATTACTTTTTCCATAATCTTGTGTGTTCTTGCCATATAGGTGAAGGACATTGGCTTCACTGGAGTTTTCCGCTTGATTTTCAGACCGCTGGTTGATGAGCTACCATGCTTTGGAGCTGTTTGTTTTTCTCTAAGAAAGAAGGTTCCTTTGTTCATTGACATGTTCTTCTCTGATTGTTGAAGCTGTTTTTCTTCATTAATCGCATATTTTTTCCTCAAAACACTGTAGGAAAAGCTGGATTTCAGACTGAGGGTCATTGGTGGCGAAATTTCTGCCATACCTGGAATTTCAGACGCTCTTGAGGTTTGTCCATACACTTGTGTTTTATAGGAGAATGTTGGAGTTTGCATTTCCTATAGTTGAGAACTGAGATGGTTTGTCAAACTATCATTTTACAGGACACTATAAAAAATGCTATTGAAGATTCAATAACATGGCCAGTAAGGAAAATAATTCCTATAATTCCTGGAGACTACAGGTAGTTATTGATTGATTCCATGGTGCATGCTTGTATTATTCTTTTGAATAAATCAATGTACCAAATCACATAGGAATGATCATTACTGATATGTGTAACAGTGATTTGGAACTGAAGCCTGTTGGTACATTGGAAGTCAAGCTTGTGCAAGCAAGAGATTTGACAAACAAAGATCTGATAGGAAAATCTGATCCTTTTGCAATTTTGTATGTCCGTCCCTTACCAGATAAAACCAAGAGAAGTAAAACAATTGTAAGTCTACTAATTCCCCTGCCTGTTTGTGTGGTCTGTTTTGGGGATTCTTACTAACTATTTTCATCAACTTTACAGAACAACGATCTGAACCCTATCTGGAATGAACACTTTGAGTTTATTGTTGAAGATGCTGATACTCAGAGTGTGACAGTGAAGATTTATGATGATGATGGTATTCAGGAATCTGAATTGATTGGTTGTGTTCAATTTAGGCTAAAGGATCTACAACCAGGCAAAGTGAAGGATGTCTGGTTGAAGCTTGTAAAAGATTTGGAGATTCAAAGGGACAGGAAAGATCGGGGTCAGGTGAGCTGAATTTTCCGGGAAATATCATAATTCATATTTCCTTTCATTGACCCAAACAAAAAGCTTTAGTTAGTCATATCACTATTCATCGGTGTATTGCAAAATGTGGTACATAACATTTTTCTTGTGACATGACCCCAACAGGTGCACCTTGAGCTACTCTACTGCCCATTTGACATGAAGGATGAGGCTCCAAATCCTTTTAGAGAACAATTTTCGTTGACTTCCTTGGAAAGGACGATGACAAGTACGGAAAATGGAACAGGGAGCACTGATTATAGCAGGTTGTCTTCAAGGAAGAAAAAGGAAATTATTATGCGGGGGGTTCTCTCAGTAACTGTGATATCGGCTGAAGATCTGCCAGCGATGGATATGAATGGAAAGTCTGACCCATTTGTCATACTTTCTCTCAAGAAAACAAAAACAAAGTACAAGACAAGGGTAATTTCTTTGTCAGATATGTACGAACTAGCGATGCATGGATATCTTTTAACAAGTCTAATATCATACTGCCTTTCTCTGAACACACACAGTTAAATTTTCAATGAATTCAGAAAGTTGACCTGTAGTTATCTATATAACGTTGAATGTTTATGGTTGGATAGTAGGAACCAAAATACTTGAGGTATTACAATCAGAAATTGTTTGGTGGAAGCATGTCTTTATTGTTCCTATCATGTGGCTGGCTGCAGGTTGTGAATGAAAGCTTAAACCCTGTTTGGAATCAAACTTTTGACTTTGTTGTCGAAGATGGCTTACATGATATGCTTATGCTGGAAGTATATGATCATGACACTTTTCGTAGAGTAAGTTCTATTGTCTTATTACTGGCTGGGTAATTTTTCAACTGCGAGATGTTTGTGTGGTCTGTTGACTATGTTTTCTGTAGGATTATATCGGACGGTGCATCCTGACTTTGACGAAGGTTTTGATGAAGAAGATTACCAGGATAGCTTCAACTTGGAGGGAGCCAAGACTGGCAAGCTGAACTTGCATCTAAAGTGGTCGCCACAACCAATTTTCCGTGATTCACGAGAAGAGGACAGCTTGAAGTTCAGATAAGTCCAGAATTTGCGCACACATGGGTGCATGTGGTTTTTGTGGGTGAAGATGGGGTGACTGCTGTCCATTATTGATTATTCTGGTTTTCCTTGAAAACCTGCTGGGTTCAGTCATCATTTTTTAGGTGCAAATTGATGTGATGCACATATACATGGAAGAGTTACGGTGTTGATGGGTTAGCTCGAAGTCTGTAATGTAATGGCAGTGATGCTCAAAGCACATCTGTAAATCTAGTAGAAATAAATTGAGCTGTTAGAGCGACTGTGAATGTATTATCGTCAGACTATAGTGGCTTGTCGCCTTTAGGTTGACGACATATACAATTGTGTACCGTAAGCAGAATGTGAAAGGCATCGTTGGACCGACGTCCGAAAGGGATGATATAACGTACCCAGTTTGTGCAATTGTGTTTAGTGTACAGCATGTGAAGGTTATAGTTTGACTGACATCTTTGGGGAAGGAACTAGAGAAGTCAGACCAGTCAGTAATATGCAATTGCCTACTCACTCCGATGTACTCCTATCTGACAGATTTCTGGATGAAAAGATGTACTAGCTTGATGTGAGATCATTGACATATGGCGGCCGCAGTAGACTACTACTGTCTTGAAGGAACTTTGGTCAATCATTGGATTTGTCATTCCAAACACATTTCTAAGCATATGAAAAGCACCGTAGATATTGCAGCAAAGGACCAAGGTGCTGGAGAGATTCTCACGAACGAGCCTTTCCGACTCGAGCCGCACGGGCATCCCAGGGTTTCCTGCTTGGGCAGATTCGTTTGGGATCTGGACGCTATCACTGGAGACAGTCGGCCAACTGCGAGAGGAGCATCCTTGTTCTCATCGTTCGGCAGCCAATAAAACAAGCTCCAAGCACACGGGCAGGCGCGCTTCTCCCCACTAGAATAAGCGGCGTATCTTTTGTCATTTACGCAAATGATTCCCTTCACTTCACAGTATTTTGTTATTTTCATGTCACAATCCGTTCAAACTTTGACAGCAGACACGACACTTCAGCAATGCTCTTTTGAGTCTTGGCGAAAAGAGGAGACAAACTTTTTAGGGGATGAATGATCGGATGGGCAAAGTATCTCCTGCTTTAGATGCTGAAGGTTCTTCTTTACCTCGTGAGGCTATTGTCTAGCATCTCTCAAAGCTGGTGTTTTTACATGCAACTAAAACAGTTTTGTCCTCTAGTAAATTTCACAAAACTATAAATTTTTCATACAAACTAACAGTAAACTACATGTTTTAGATCTTATTTTACAGAACTACAGATTTTAGAAGAATTTGTGTCACAAAAATACAGAATTTAGAATTGACCGTTTCTTGTAATATGTCTGACAGTGTTGGTCCATGTGGCAACCTCACGTGCTCTCATTTCATACTTCACTCACGCCGTCACACGTGAGGCTTGCTATGTGGTTCCACACTGTCAGATTTTTACAAAAATAATCAATTTTAAAACCTTAGTTTTGTTATACAAGTTCTCATAAAATCTATAGTTTTGTGAAATATAATATAAGATCTATATTTTTATGATGGTTTGTAAAAAATATATATTTTACTCTTTCTAATGGAAACGGAGCACCGCTCAAATGGCATAGAGTGGCATCGACCACCCTGCTTACCAGGGCTAGAACCTGGGCGCCCACTTCTCTTTTTTAGTGGGTGCTAGAGTTCGTAGCCAATTTTTTTTTTTTCTTTTTATAAAATATTTGCTACTTTAATCTATAGATTGATGAAATACACACTATCAGACAAACTTGAATAGTTCAAATGCACCCCAAATTTGTCTTTTTGTAACTGCTAGCATATGACGAATTTGATCATGAAATTTTATATGTAGATGGGGTAAGATGAGATGTACATTCATGATTTTTTTCAGAATTTTTGAAACTTTTCTAGTTGGATTGTACTAATTAGACTCAAATTCGATTGTCAGACCCGATATGCTTCATATAGAAAGGTACAACTAGTTAACACTTAACAACGCAGTGTCATATCGATTGTACAAGCATATGACATATTGGAATACGTAAGACATCACAGATTGTAAATAATACGTGATCGCTTGAACTCGGAAATTAAGCGAGCACCTCTTCTTTCGACTTCCGGCCCATCGATACTACGACATATTGGAATACTTAGGCATTACACATTGAAAATAGTATGCGATCGCCTAAACTAGCTCGGAAAGCAAGCACCTCTTCTTTCGACCGTCCATAAGCTGCCGCACATCGAAATCGAACAGATTTCCCACACAAGAACAAACTCTTTTAAGAGAGGATTATGTCCATGTCTTTAACCCACGATCTACACGCATAAACCATGGTTTTTCGCTGGAGTCTTCCTTGCTGTCATCTACTCCAGCTGGAGTGCCAAATTGCGGTACACGAAGTGTACGGTGCTCAAGTAAACGAACTTTGCATTTTGCAGGCTCACGCACCCCACGTTTCCTTTGGATGTTACCTTGAGCATAGTCAAGTCTTTTGTAACAAGCCGAGAGTTGTTTATTTGTAAGCAAGTAATTACTTATATGCCACTAAAAGTTTGCATCATCACTTATATATTACTCATTGTCCCCACATATCAATGATACATTTAATTAGGGTTTTCTCTAAATTCCAGCTGCTATGCATAAGGAATTAATCATTATTTAAGAATCCAAACCATTGCTTTCTTGCATAATTACACTTACGTCCTGTGAGGAATTTGTTGAGGTAGAGAAGACAATTCCACCATCCTCAGTACACGGTAACTACACATACTAGTATAATGCCCGTGCTAACGCTACGGTGATATATTTAGTAATACAATTCAAATAAGCAAAATGTGTTATATGTTTTGGTAATCAAATTATTTACAAACCTCAACCAGTGTACATCACTGCTACAAAAATGGTCCAGATGTACAAACATCAAACCCGAATAATGTACATAGATAAAACGAAATGACCAAACACTGGCATGGAATCAATACATTAAGCTTGTTAACGTTACAATTTACAGCTTACATGCAAGTGAGGTAATATGCCTAAACAAAAAAAATTACAACAATCTGAAGAAGATCATAGGTCCTTGGGTATGTGTTGAAAGATTCACACCAATCATGATATACCCCAATCAAGCCTCTGCTGAAAATAACTGGCAAGGTGTCTAGCTGACCAGTAGGTACAACATTCATAACCCATAAAGGTTGATCAATAAGTGCTGCCGCAAATCTGGTTGATCAACAAAACAAGCCTGATTAGCATCATGCAAATCATGAAATGGAGCATTTGATTAGTTAGATAATAATTGTACGCAATGCAGATCAACATCTAATTAAAAAATTAATACATTTAGTATCAATAAGGAGGTTTCTGAATTCTGATTTGCCTGATCCCCATAAGAAAAGGGATATAAAGGAAAATCAGTAAGCATTAGCATCCCATAAAAAGCAACCTTTACTCCATTGCTGTATGAATGGATGAGTCCTTCAAGCTATCGCACTACACAAAAACTACACATTCAGAATGAATGGCAAAAAAACTCAGGTCCAACAAGCATCTATTTAATCTCTAATTCTTCACGTATCAAAAACCATCCTTGAAGTAGAAGCGCTAAAACTATAAGGATTGATATTGCAAAGTCAACACAGGATGAATTTCACAAATTAATCGGAAGAAAGTTGTCTTCTCTTACCCTCCAGAACCAGCGTTCATGTCCATTACATTACGGATACTTGACCAATTAACTGGAAAGTCACTAAAATATATTTCTGAAATGACCTGTTTCCAATACTTTGTATCAGCATCAAACTTCTCTTTAGTAGTAGCAGAATCATCAGGTACACTTGAGTATCTGACATTAAGTCTTTCAGGCCACGGAACGGGCCAGTTTTTTCTTTCATCTGAACTGGAGACAGCAGTTGACAAAAGGCAACTATCAAGAGGAGCATACCTACAAAAGCAAAGATAAGACCAATGGTATACATGACACCAAATATAAACTACAGTATAAATCATCTATGATGTCCACAACATCTGTAACCAGAACAAGTTGCAAATGGTATCTATCAGTATCATGTCACTGTTGTCCACCAGTGAGCCAGAAAGTTATAATCAGAAATAGGCCACTAGTGGCAGCTAGTAGCTACTGGCTGCAGAGAACGACATATCTAGTGCATCGTAAGTTTTGGTGCATCCTCTTGAAAACACAAAGTGATCATAAAAATTTCACAAAAAATTTGACAGCATCGACACAAAATGAATCTATCATGCCACAGAATGTCAAATCTAAAATTGATATACACATGGAGAAAAAAAACCCTGCTGAAAGTGAAATCCGAAAATAAAAGAAAAGGAAAAAGGTACTATTCACTGAAATTTGCCTTTTTTGTTTCTGCTAATATACATCGCATTTTTAGTTGAAATTTTTCAAAATGCTTGATTGCATCATGACTTGTCTAAACAAATTTTTTTGGAAATATTTATAATAAATTTGCTTTGTGTTTTGAATAGGATGCATGGGAATGCACCACAACTTAGGATGCACCAGATATGTTCTCACTGGCTACCAGACCAGTTGCAGTCTGAACTCTGAACTGCTTGTGAAGCAACCACCAAAAAAAAGGAATGAAGTATGAGCAATAACATACCAAGGAATTCGGGATCCATCTTTAATGGAGCACAGAGGGGGTTCATTGGTCTTCCTCTCAAGGTAGCAAGAATTCGAGGTTGGTTTTTGGTATATAACAACACCAATTCCATTAATATCTTGAGATTTTACCAATGTTCTCCAGCAGATTGATTTAGTCAGAGTAACCATTGCTGTCACACGTGGTATTCCAATTAGAACAAAAAAATTCACCACACAAGTGACAATATTAACTTGCAAAGTAAACAACGTTGTGGGAAGAAGCAAAACTACACAAGGCAATGCTGTAGACATCTTTCGAACCTTAAGTGAGAAATATTGTCCTTCTTTGCTTTGACTTAGAAGTGACACCTTATTTCAGTCGGTCATAGTTTTTTTTTTTTTTGAAATTTCAGTCAGTTTTAGTTGGAGTTCTGTGTTTTCAGCGATCCTTATAAATATTGAAGAAAAACTTGTCCAACATCGTCGAAGATGGTATGGACATCTCCAACGGAGATCTTCTGAGGCACCAGTGGATAGTGGAATTTTGAGGCGTCGCGAAAACATAAGAAGAGGTAGATGTCGATCAAGACTAACGTAGGAAGAAGCAGTTAAAAGAGACTTGCGGGATTGGAACGTTCCCAAAAATTTTGCATTAGATAGGAGTGCATGGAAGTTAACAAACCACATACCAAAACCATGACCCAAGATCGAAGGTTTAGAGATTTTATTGACTTTGATTAGGTTTTTTTTCTAGCCTACCACAACATGTTTAGAACAAAAGGCTTAGTTGTTGTTGTTGCTCTTGTTTCCTCTAAAACCAGCCACCATATTCTTCTTTTTTTTTTGGTTGGAGGGGGATGTGCTTATCTCTAGGCAATCCTTAGATAATATTGCTAGGTTGAGAAGTAATGACAGAATAAAATATGACATGCACACGAACCATTCCAGTCATCTTGGTCTCTTTTTTCTTTACGATAGACAGGGGTTGCAGACCAAATGTAAAATCCTCCAGGCCTTAGCACTCTGTTAAGCTCCAATAATGGTTTTCCACCTGCACATCCCCAGTAGCAAATCAAAATCAAACAAAAATTTACAAGAAAACAAATAATACACTTTTCTAATAAAAGAAAATGGATATTACAGTAGCTTCTTATAAATGTTGTGAAGAAATAGAATACTTGCCATTCGCATACCAATGGACCCTGCACCTTGCACAGTGGACGACATCAAATGCATTGTCAGGGAAAGGAAGCTTTTGTGTTCCAATCACTGCTAAAAATGCTGGAATTCCGCGCTCTAACGAAAACTGTATCTGAGCTTCATGCTCATCTTTTGGAGCAAATGACATAGTAATGACATTCCTGTCAAGCAGGTATCCACCAAAGCTGGCAACACCACATCCAACATCCAGGACAGTTCTTGAGTGTGTTCCCCATTGAATGCCCGGCATTATCTATAAACAAAATTTATCACAGGCAAATTATGATATGACCACAGGAGAAAAAAAATAAAAGATATGACGAAGAAACTGATGGCAATATTCCTAGGAAATGTTTAAATGACTAAACCCCAACAAAGATTAATTATTTGAGCAACGCAAGCACACTGCACACCCATTGTGTTTATCCCACGAGTCTCAAAATTACAAAATGAAAATACTGAAGATTGGCATTGAAATTGACTAAAAAGAAATACATATAAGAAGCACAGTAATTCACAAGTACGCACAGCTTGGCCATAAAACTACTTAAGGAGCCTTCCTGCAAAGTTAACCTGTTCAAACATAGATAAATGTGATACAGTAATATCTACCTGTTCAATAAATTTAATGTATCTCGTAACACCAGCTTTGAATTGAGTTCCACCTCCGGGGAAAACAAGATAATCACCAGACTTTGTAACCCAGTTCTGGTCCTTCTTATACTCCACCAGTTTTGGGTGAGGAACATTGTTGTACCAAATCTGGAATTTGGAAAGGAAATCAACAATCATCAGTAGTCATCTAATGAAATCTTTAACCACAGAAGGCATTCATTTAATCAAGATGAATATACAAGATTCGCTAGCTGCCTTGAAAGTTGAAACCTCATAAAAATACTGGTCGAAGAGTCAACAGTCAAGTGTACAAAGAGAGAAATTTGGGCATGTTAAGGTTCTTAATGCTATTAGACATCAAGATTATTATATAGCTCACATATAGTATTCCCATTCTTGCTTCACTATAGTAGCTTCCAGAAACAGAGGATGTTCTTAGTTCGCAGTGCTCTTTGCTTATATCCTAATCTCAGAATATTAAATTGGAAATTGGCCGCATGGCACAATCAAACAACCATCCTCATGAGCACCCAATCACATAAACAAAACTGGCATGGAAAATTATAAACGAAGAAAGCAGAGAGCATCAACAACCAGAGCCACTTCCCTCACCGACGAAGGCAAGCGCGCACGATCCTCACCATGTCACGGCTGCGCGGCCACGGCACGGGCGTCCGGTACCCCGCGGGCATCGGTACCAGACACCTGGGCCGCGGCGCCACGGGGCAGTGGCGCTCCCGGTGCTCCATGTGCCGCCTCGAACGCAGCGCCTTGATCGCCCTGACGTTGTATCAGATTGATGAAGTTGTATAGAAACATCTTGGGCTGATTTTTGAGAGGGGGTTTTTGTGACTGCATATTAAGGGTTGACGGAGGAAAAAGATCTCTCTGTGAAAGAAAAGAATGTGTGTATGACTGTGTGGATGTAAGAAAGTTTTAACTGGTGTATTATAAAGGTGTTTAGATCGGAACATGGTAGCTTTTTACACAAGAAGAGAGAAGTGAAAACACCACGACTAAAGTTCGCAAAAACTAACCTCTCATGCTAACCTCCGTCCACGTCGAAATCGGACATAAATATCTACCGGCATTCTCCAAGCTAATAATATTCTACTCAATTCTACTGCTGCTATACCACCAAATTGCATCATTAGACAAGATGCTCCGAATTGCGAAAGGACTTTGGCGGAAACTTGACGTGCATGCATGGAATTCAATAATGCTCAGGTTGACATGCATGTACTAGAAATTAAGAAACTTGCAAGCTTTAAGGGTTTGTTTGGTAGGAATTCAGCTTCTCTAGATTCGTGAATCTAGTGAAGTTGAAAATTCTAACTTTACTAGATTCGTGAAGCTGGAGCTGTGAGTACATTAAGAGTGTTTGGATGGATCATCTTGTTTATATTTTAGACCAAAAATATAAACTTAATTCACTTTATTTTAGCCTACAAGTTTGATTTCGGTGAAACTAAAATCTAGAACTCTACCAAACAGGCCTAAAAAGCTCCTCATACCGTCGGCCAATGGAACAGCTCGCTCCGGCCTGCTTGGTTAGCCATGACCATGAGCCATCTGCCTCCAGACATCTCCAGACCTCACATACTGCCTTTGTCTCCAGACTGCCGACTGACCTCCCATATCGGCTCGGATCGACTTCTCTAGTGACCGCCGAATTGTATGGATGCACCTCGTCTTACTCGTGTTGGTGTAACTTGTGTGCCGCCCATCAACCCTCAGCTATATATATTCCAACCCGTAGCTCCGTAAGACACCCGGTCGCTTCGAAGATAGGCGTGTTTTCAGTGATCACCTTATTTAACGTGGGAACGACCAGGAATCACACGTTCGATGAAAAATCTATGGAACACGTCGGTGCAACATCGCTAGGTAATACATGCAACAAATGTAATTGATATGTGCAACGAAATTCCTCTGATTGAAACAAAGTGTATACCAAAACACAACAAAAATCCGTTGAATTGCAACACAAAACACACACTCAGGTAGTCAGGTGTTCTAGCTCCTACCCAACAAATGAGATAGCTCATGAAATATTCTGATATCGATTGTGCAACATTGAGAAAAAAATAAAAAATACACTACATAGCACAACGCCACAACCTAACACCAGATCAGATCAAGAAAACACACCTGAAGAGTCAAGAAAACACACCAAGAGTGACGAGGTGAGGTGAGGCGAGGCGAGGCGAGGCGACTTACAAGATGTGGGAGGGGGAGGCAAGGGAGGCGGGAGCACGGGAGGTGAAGGGCTGCTCGTACTTGTAGCCACACTCAGCTGCACGCTGAGGTGTCACGTTGTCCCATCTGACCCGGGACAAGACAATGGTGGAG
Source organism: Guadua angustifolia (assembly GCA_036346375.1). Classification (NCBI taxonomy): domain Eukaryota; kingdom Viridiplantae; phylum Streptophyta; class Magnoliopsida; order Poales; family Poaceae; genus Guadua; species Guadua angustifolia. The sequence goes on along the minus strand of CM070507.1, from coordinate 4,445,728 downwards.
GACCTAGAGGGGGTAGTGGAGGGGGGAGAGGCAGGGGTGGGTGGAGTGAGGCGGTGGCGGAGTATCATAGGAGTAGAAAAGGAGGCGAGGGAGCCGGGAGAGGCCCAAGACCTAAGGAGGTTGTGGTGAACCAAATGACAATGGTGAGCGTTGGCCACATCGTCATGTGTTGGAGAACGGTGGAGGGATGTTGGCGAGTGGGTCTCTAGAGTGTGGATTGGTCTGGTTTAAACACCGGCTTGAGTAAGCCAGTTTTCTTTGGAACCAAAACCAACTGTTTAATAGGGAGCATGAGAGAAGAGTGTGGTTGTATTAGTATAGGGGAATTAATAGCGAGGCAGAAGTAGGGAGAGCGCCCAATGAGCTCAGCAAAGTCGGATGCATAAACTTCAGTAATTCCATTTTAATATGTGTATAAAAATTGAAACAAATGAAAAGACAATAATCATCATCGACCCTTGATTTATACTTTAATATTTATTTAATTTTAAGATAGTGACTATAGAAGCACAAGGGCCGTTGATTGAGCGGACGATGTACAAGCGCTACACGTGTCATTCGGAAGCGTCCTGTACTATGCCCTACACGGCGTTGGGTCCACTCAATCGGTGGGGTGTGGCCGTGTAAGGGACTGGGAGTGGGGTCGAGACGGGAGGCCAGGATCGCCCACGTATTCGCGGGTTCGATCAGCGCCCACGCAGGCCTCACATCCTATATCCTCTCCTCACGCCCCCCCTCGGTCGCCCTCCCGTTCCTTGCTCTGCTTCCTCCTCCTCCTCCTCTGTCGCTTGCTTGCGCCTTAAACCCCCTCCGGCACCTACCAGGCGACCACTCCATTTGCGTTTCTCGGTCTCTGTTGGATTCATTCGAGGGAGCGAGGCAATGGCCCCCAAGGCCGGCCGAGGCAAGGGCAGGGGCGGCGGCGGCGGCAAAGGCGACAAGAAGAAGAAGGAAGAGAATGGTATGCGTGTACTGACGAAACCTCTTAGGCTAATAGCTCTGCATGCCTGTAGCAGCGTGGCGCAGAGAGTTGTGCCAAGAATTCTCGCCGTTGTCGAGTTTGTTCTTGGTTCTTACGGGCATTGAATTGCCGATGTTGTAGACTCGTAGCGTGGTTACTAGTTTCGCTTCTTAGCATGTGCAAAGGGTAAAAGATGTGTATTCATTTGCAGTAATCTTTTCTTTGTTCTTTCTTCTTTTGCTTTCCCTTCCTTTTCCTGGTTATGCTTTGTGCTGAACTATAATATTTGTCCCTGTTTAACACCCTTTTTGCCAGCTTCGTGATGCGTGCTATGATTATTTTTGGCCCTCTTGTTGTTTCTTTCCTTTTCTTTTCTCTCTCTTTTTTTGCTTCGAATTGGTAACAATTAGCTGGTTCTTTTTCTCGCTGTAACGTACGTACACCGTGCGGTTGAGTCATGCGGTTTGTGAGCGCCGAGTGAATTGCATGCGCAGCCGTGCAAACTCTGTTCATACCTTGAGCATAGTCAAGTCTTTTGTAACAAGCCGAGAGTTGTTTATTTGTAAGCAAGTAATTCTTTATATGCCACTAAAAGTTTGCATCATCACTTATATATTACTCATTGTCCCTACATATCAATGATACATCTAATTAGGGATTTCTCTAAATTCCAGTTATACATAAGGAATTAGTCATTATTTAAGAATCCAAACGGCCATTGCTTTCTTCCATAATTACACTTACGTCCAGTGAGGAATTTGTTGAAGGTAGAGAAGACAATTCCACCATCCTCAGTAACACGTACGGTAACACCACATTCTCGGTAACATGCATGATAGCTTTTTACACAAGAAGAGAGAAGTGAAAATTCCACGACTAATAAAGTTCGCAAAAACTAACCTCTCATGCTAACCTCCGTCCACGTCGAAATCGGGCGTAAATATCTACCGGCATTCTCCAAGCTAATAATACTCTACTCAATTCTACTGCTGCTATACCACCAAATTGCATCATTAGACAAGATGCTCCGATCGAATTGCGAAAGGACTTTGGCGGAAACTTGACGTGCATGCGCGGAATTCAATAATGCTCAGGTTGACATGCATGTACTAGAAATTAAGAAACTTGGAAGCTTTAAGGGTTTGTTTGGTAGAACTTCTCTAGATTCGTGAAGAGTGAAGTTGAAAATTCTAACTTTACTAGATTCGTGAAATTTGAGGCATGTGAGTATATTAAGAGTGTTTGGATGGATCATCTTGTTTATATTTTAGACCAAAAATATAAACTTAATTCACTTTATTTTAGCCTACAAATTTCAGATTTTAGATGAAACTAAAATCTAGAACTCTACCAAACAGGCCTAAAAAAAGCTCCTCGGACCAGCCGGCCAATGGAACAGCTAGCTCCGGCCCTGGCTTGGTTAGCCATGACCATGAGCCATCTGGCCTCCAGTCTCCAGACCTCACATGCCGCCCTGCCTTGTCCCGTACGCTGACTGACCTCCCATCGGCTCCGGATCGACTTCTCTAGTGACCGTCGAATTGTATGATTGCACCTCGTCTTACTCGTGCTGGTGTCACTTGTGCGCCGCCTGGCCATCAACCTGCAGCTATATATATTCCAACCCGTAGCTCCGTAAGACACCCGGTTGCTTCGAAGATAGGCGTGTTTTCAGTAATCACCTTATTTAACGTGGGAACGACCAGGAATCACACGTTCGATGAAAATCTATCCAACACCTCGGTGCAAGTGTGCAACATCGTTAGATAATACTTGCAACAAATGTAATTGTTATGTGCAATGAAATCCCTCTGATTGAAACAAAGTATACCAAAACACAACAAAAATCCGTTGAATTGCAACACAAAACACACACTCGGTAGTGGTGTTCTAGCTCCTACCCAACAAATGAGATAGCTCATGAAATATTCTGATATCGATTGTGCAACATTGAGAAAAAAAAAAAAATACACTACATAGCACAACGCACATAACACGGATCGGATCAAGAAAACACACACGAAGAGTCAAACACACCTAAAGAGTGACGAGACGAGATGAGGCGAGGCGACTTACAAGATGGGAGGGGGAGGCTGCTCGAGAGGTGAAGCCACACTCTTGTAGCGCGTCACTCGATGGACATGAGGTGTCGTTGTCCCATAGACCAGGGACAAGACAATGGTGGAGGACCTAGAGGGTAGTGGAGGGGAGGGGGTGGGTGGAGAGGAGGTGGAAGATATCATAGGAGTAGAAAAGGAGGCGAGGGAGCCGGGAGAGGCCCAAGACCTAGGCGTAGGAGGTTGTGGCGAACCAAATGACGATGGCGAGCGGTGGCCACGTTGTCATATGTTGGAGAACGGTGGAGGGATGTTCGCGGGTGGGTCTCTAGAGTGTGGATTGGTCTGGTTTAAACACCGGCTTGAGTAAGCCAATTTTCTTTAGAACCAAAACTAACTGTTTAATAGGGAGCATGAGAGAAGAGTGTGGTTGTATAGGGGAATTAGTAGCGAGGCAGAAGTGGAGAGAGCATCCGATGGGCTTAATAAAGTCGGATGCATAAACTCTAGTAATTCCCTTTTAATATGTGTATAAAAATTGAAACAAGCGAAAAGACAATAATCATCATCAACCCTTGATTTATACTTTAATATTTATTTAATTTTTAGATAGTGACGTATAGAAGCACAGGGGCCGTTGATTGAGCTGACGATGTACAAGCGCTACACGTGTCATTCGGAAGCGTCCTGTACTACGTTCTCCACGGCGTTGGGTCCACCGAACCGGTGGGGTGTGGCCGTGTAGGGGACTGGGAGTCTGGGAGTGGGGTCGAGACGGGAGGCCAGCATCGCCCACATCTTCGTTGGTTCGATCAGCGCCCACGCAGGCCTCACATCCTATATCCTCTCCTCACGCCCCCCCTCGGTCGCCCTCCCGTTCCTTGCTCTGCTTCCTCCTCCTCCTCTGTCGCTTGCTTGCGCCTTAAACCCCCTCCGGCACCTACCAGGCGACCACTCCATTTGCGTTTCTCGGTCTCTGTTGGATTCATTCGAGGGAGCGAGGCAATGGCCCCCAAGGCCGGCCGAGGCAAGGGCAGGGGCGGCGGCGGCAAAGGCGACAAGAAGAAGAAGGAGGAGAATGGTATGCGTGTACTGACGAAACCTCTTAGGCTAATAGCTCTGCATGCCTGTAGCAGCGTGGCGCAGAGAGTTGTGCCAAGAATTCTCGCCGTTGTCGAGTTTGTTCTTGGTTCTTACGGGCGTTGAATTGCCGACGTCGTAGACTCGTAGCATGGTTGCTAGTTTCGCTTCTTAGCATGTGCAAAGGGTAGAAGATGTGTATTCATTTGCAGTAATCTTTTCTTTGTTCTTTCTTCTTTTGCTTTCCCTTCCTTTTCCTGGTTATGCTTTGTGCTGAACTAGAATATTTGTCCCTGTTTAACCCCCTTTTTGCCGGCTTCGTGATGCGTGCTATGATTATTTTTGGCCCTCTTGTTGTGTCTTTCCTCTTATTTTCTCTCTTTTTTGCTTCGAATTGCTAACAATTAGCTGGTTCTTTTTCTCGGTGTAACGTACGTACACCGTGCGCGCGGTTGAGTCATGCGGTTTGTGAGCGCCGAGTGAATTGCATGCGCAGCCGTGCAAACTCTGTTCACCTTAATTCCTCCTCCTCAATTCGAGGGCTGCTGTTAATTGTTATTGCTGTGCTGTTGCGATGTGTGATAAAAAGGAGTTTCTTTGTTTTTGCAGTCGTGCCGAGTGTGATAGACGTCACGGTTGTCACTCCCTATGAATCCCAGGTTACACTCAAGGTATGTAGGGCTCCATTAGCTGGCTTCTCCCACACACGAACACAAAGTCCCTGAAAGGACAAGGAGCGAACACAAAGTCCCTGAAAGGACATGGAACAGGACAAACAAAAGCTGAATAGTACCTGAGATATCTTTGGGAAAGTGGAGCTTATAATGATAACTGAATACTAGTTTGTTGCAATTTGCAAACAAACTACTCCCACTGTTTTCATTGCTTCCAAGAAACCTTGCAATGAAACACTGAACTCGAGAAAGACGATTTCTCTTTTGGAGTGTCATGTGTGTGTGTGTGAAACTGTGTATAACTTGTTTCTCTGTTGTTTCACTGATGTTTAGGGCATATCTACGGATCGTGTGCTGGACGTGAGGAAGCTGCTGGGGTCAAATGTGGAGACGTGTCACCTGACAAACTATTCACTCTCGCATGTGGTAATGTTTGCCTCTCTTCTGCTAAATGGACGCTCCATTTTCAATTGCAGTACTGATAGCTACTACTGCAACGTTCTTCGCTAGAAAGTTTTACTGATTGCCTGCAGTTACGTTTCTTGCTAGTAGTTTCTTTGATTGTGATTACCTGGGATCAATATTAATCTGAGGATGGTAGTTTTGCGTGGCGTAATGCAAGTGATGAATGAATTCACGAATGGGCCGGTGAATGTGTTGCATGACAGGCTCGCGGGCGACGGCTCGACGATGGCGTGGAAATCGTGGCGCTGAAACCCTGCACTCTCAAGATTGTCGAAGGTAGGTGGTGAAAGAATCTGCACGTACGTTCCTGGTCTTTCTTTCTCGCTTTTTTTCCTCTCTCTTTTTATTTGGCATCATTGAAAGGGCTTCACATGGATCTGCACTTCACCTGTCCAAAGTCCAAACATGACTGCATGAGGTGGTAGCTGGCATTAGAACGCAGAATAAGTGAATGCTTCAGTAGAGCAAGCAACGTACAAGAGGACATAACGGATGTACTGTACTTGACATCTATGCACATGTGGTCGCTGTTCTGTTAGTCTGTTACAGCCCAGTTGTCCATCAACGATCAATCAATGGGCAAGTTTTTCCTACGCGAGGGTACGTAGATACGAGAAGCACAAGTTTCTGAACATTTGTTTGCCCGATCGTGTAGAATCTGGCTTTGCCAGTAGATCAAACCTAACATCACATTCCATCAGAAAGGTCCATACAGTTGATAGATTGCTGTATATATCGCCCGGCATTAATTACTTGGACGGCTCACTAGCTAGCTAATTCAGTCAGTCAGTCTCGCCAATAGACAGTGGCAAGATAGTTAGCTTTGCAAGTTGGCAACATATCCTGTGCACGTACACAGACTTTCCGTGTACACACCGTGCACACCAACTAACAAAAGTCACAAAAATTCTGAAAAAAATTTGTAGATGTACTTCATAGATTGCTCTACCTATGTATGAAGTTTCAAGAACAAATTCATTATATAACGAGAGTTACAAAAAAGAGAAAATTCTGACAAGTTTAAATTCTTTGAATTTGTCAGAATTTTCTCTTTTTTGTAACTCTTGAAATATAATAAATTTGAACTTACAATTTTATACATAGGTAGAGTAATCTATGAAGTACATCTACAATTTTTTTCATAATTTTTGGTGACTTTTGTTAGTTACAGACACTACAGTGTACACTGTGAAAAGATCTAGATGCATGAGATACGTTTCTGCAAGTTTGCATGGTGCGTCTAGTGACACTGGCCAATTAGTTTCAGTGCCACTTATCCTATGAGAGGCTGCAGATCGTGCCCGTGACGTCTACCTCTCTCGGCACAACTCCAACCGGTAGCGTTGGAGTTGAGTTCGTTGGTGTGTCCGCCCTGTCAACCTCTGGATGGGGCGGCTATACGGTGGCTGACATTTTTTCCACACCAAGCCATCCATTCGTTTCCTCGCCGGTACTTGTCCCTGTCAATCGCGCGTCATCGCATGTGTGTTCGATGTTTTCGAACGTACGGCGGCCAGGAAAGTTAATTTCAACGGGAACGGGACACATGGGCGCGGCAGTCCTACCATGTGTGTCTGACTACATGGTAGTTAATATTTGATCGATTAGAACCACAGGGAAGGTGACTGGTCTCATAGTTCTCGTGTTCAAATGCACCTCCCCTAATGCAGTACTATGTACATACTTTAGTTAATTTGTCGACGAGCGACCTGTGATGTCTTCAAGTGCTAATTAAGTAGCATTTGGACGCACCGGAAGGGCGCGGCATTTCCACCTTCTGCCAGAAGCCAAAGTCCAGCTTTTGATCCTTCACCTTCACCCTAGCGTGTTTAACTTCGTCTTAATCAACGGGACATTCTGGTCCAAACCGTCTTTATCTGGTCTGAATTACAAAGTAACTTTATTTGGTGGAGTTGCAATCTAAACGTTTCATTTCCTCCTAAGACTCAAATTATACCACCTCCACCTCCATCCGATCATAAATAAATGGTTGAGATTGCAACTTCATCAGGTGAAGTTAACTTTGTAACTCGGGATCTAGACCCGTCTTTATCGTGTTAACTCGGGAAAACCATATGTAAAAGTTTCTAAAAATTCTCAAAATATTACCATATGTAGGAGATGTTAGCTTCTACAACCGGTGAAAAATCACTATTTAGGTTGATTTTGTACTTTTCATATCTTTCAAACGTGATTGAGTTTGGTCTTCAAATTTTAAAGAGCTTTAGAAGCTAACCTTCTATACATATATATATATATGGTAATTTTTTAAAAGTTTTTGAAAACTTTACATATGATTTTTAGAGAGTTTCCGGGATAAAGGTGTGATTTGCACGTGATATGTCGCCGTAAGGAATCAGAACATAGTGGTTTGTTGAGGTGTGACTGACTAATGAGTGTTGTCCTATGTGATATACCAAGAATGGCATATGCTAACACTAGTAGTATAATGCAACTTTGTGGTAGCTGTTTGTTCTTCCAAAGTCGTTGTCCAGGGGCGTCTCTTGAACTTTGTGGTATAATGCTACGAGACAAAGGGCGTCTCTTGGAATCGGCGGTGGGTGTGTTAGATTTTTAGGTCCAGGGGCCACTTAATTTAATTTTGTTGGCATACTTTTCATGTCTGGAGTCTGGACAGGTTTATTACGCCAAGTATTTTAGGGGTTCAGTAGGGTGTGTTTGGTTGCTTGTATTGAGTGGTATATGTACGAGATGATTTAAAAAAATGTTCTTTATGTGTTTGGTTGTTCGAATAAAACCATTCTGTCTTGAACAGTGTGATATAAATTTGAGAGATATTCCCTATAGATATTGAACTATTCCATTTACTCAAAATAATAAAACTAAATGATACATAACCATTCTATCCTATTCAATCTCATCCCACCAATAAGCACACCCTAATAGACTTCTACTCCTCTTGGTGCAGCTGTGCACTTGTCAAAATTACGTTAGCGATGTGTTTCTAACTTGTTGACTCATCTGGGAACGTGAGTGGCGTGATGTTTGTTGACGGAAAATGACATACGTGCGCACGCATTGTGCCGTGCAATGTACCAGTGATAAAAAAGAAAGAAAATAAAAGTGAAAATACTGCTAAGCCAACAAGGTTGTTTACCGTTTGCATCTGTAATATCTGTAGATGAACACCAATCCCAAACCCAACCTATGTATGAACAATACCGATATTCTTTTTTTTTTAAATTTTTTTTTGAGTTTGACGCATTTTATCTGGAATATTTTTCTATGAATTTTGTTTAATCTAGCACAATAGATGCCCTCAATTAGCAACCCCCTTAACTTCAAAAAAAAAATCTTTTTAGGGCAGCGCATCTATGCATCACCCGCATAAATCTTGAAGCATGTAAAGGAGTAAGTAATCAACATACTATACTTTAATATTTATGTAATTTTAAAATAATGATGCATATAAGCACATCACGTCTTTTTATTAGCGGCCAAACATTTTTCTAGCTGAAAAAGGGTCGGGCCTTCTATCTAGTATTGGGTACCCAGTGAAAGCCCAGACACTCGGCCCAGTGTAACATACTATTAGGCCTGGATTCTTTGCATTATCAATTGAGCCCATCTTTTTTGTGTGCAGAGGAGTACGCGACGGAGGCGGCGGCGGTGGCGCACGTTCGCCGGCTGCTGGACATCGTCGCTTGCACCACCGCATTCGCCAAGCCCCGCGACGGCGCCAAGCACAAGTCGTCCAAGCACGCGCGCCCCGCTACACCGCCTTCTCCCCCCGCACTCGCCTCCCCGGGGGCCCATGGCGGCAGCGAGGCGCCGTCGATATCGGAGGCGCACGACATGGCGGCCATCGGGCCGCCGCCGAAGCTGGGCGAGTTCTACGACTTCTTCTCCTTCGCCCACCTCACCGCGCCCGTCCACTGTAAGACGCATTTCGTTTGCGCTTTCCCACGCAAAGTATGTGGGCGGATTAACTGACGCGTGCTTCGGGTGTGCAGTTATCAGGAGGAAGGAGAGGAATGGCGCTTCTCAGGAAGGCGATTACTTCGAAATCGAGGTGTGATCTCTCTCCTCCCTCCCTCCCTCAAAACACCAGAGCTCGTTTGATTGGCGCTGTAGCCATTGCAACTTTGCAAAGCTGCAATAGACAGCTCTACTGCGACCATACACCTCACTTAACAAGTTGATATGTGCCCAGGTGAAGGTTTGCAACGGGAAGCTCGTGCACATAATTGCTTCGGTGAAGGGTTTCTACCTGGTGGGGAAGCCACACACCGTAAGCCGCTCCCTGGTGGACCTGTTGCGGCAGCTCAGCAGTGCATTTGCCAATGTTAGTAACCGTGAATGCTACACGTTCATTATCTATGCCTTGCTACCTTTTCACTATGCACTTATCTGTTTTTTGTTGAACAAACAACTGCTCCACTTATCATAAGTTTTATGAGGGAATTGTATCTGATAGTGATGGCTATTGTTCATTTTGCACAGGCATACGAGCTACTGATGACAGCCTTTGTGGATCACAACAAGGTGATGATAGTAAATATCCTTTCCTTTTGCTTTCTTATACTGAAAAATGAATAAAATGCTGAAATTTACTGAAATTTTGACGAGGACACATTTCTTGCTTCCTCAGTTTGGGAATTTACCATATGGATTTCGTGCAAACACATGGCTTGTTCCTCCTATATATGTCGACTCTGCTACAAAGTGCCCAGCATTGCCAGTTGAGGATGAGAATTGGGGAGGAAATGGAGGTGGCAGCGGATGCGATGGAAAATATGACCGGAGGTGGTGGGCAAAAGAATTTTCAATTTTGGCTAATATGTCATGCAAAACTGAGGAAGAGAGGGTGATCAGAGACCGGAAGGCTTTCCTTTTACACAATCTGTTTGTAGATACAGCAATTTTTAGAGCTGCATCAACAATAAAGCGACTCATTGATTTGCCTATGAACTCAACTAGTCCACAAACTGGTCCAGATGGAGTACTTGAGGAGCGTATCGGGGACTTGCATATAACCGTAAAGAAGGATGAGGCTGATGCTAGTTTTAAGTTGGAAGACAAAGTTGATGGAGTTGCCGTCTACCAAACAGGTGCTATGGATCTATCACAAAGAAATCTTCTCAAAGGTTTAACTTCTGATGAAAGCGTCGTTGTTAAGGTGATGGGCGATAACCTGGCACATTATCTTTTATCCAATTATTTTTGTCTTTTAATATTAACCACTAAGTTCTATCAACATGATCCCTATGCAGGACTCTTCCACTCTAGGAGTGGTGATTGTTAAGCATTGTGGATATACAGCGACAGTGAAGGTTTTAGGAAGCACGAAGGACAGTAATGATGGCAAACAAACCAGTGATATCTCTGATCATCTTGATGGAAACCTGAATATTGATGTAGGTGACCATCCGGATGGAGGTTCTAATGCCTTGAATGTTAACAGGTTTATTCTCATGTAAATATATTATATACTTTCAAAGCTATTACTAAGCAATGATGTTCCATTAACCTCTCTCTATTTTTTTCCCTCAGTCTAAGAATACCACTGCCAAAAAGTATCAACCCAGAAATCGCTGCCAGTAACCAGCACCTTACCCCAAAGTCCCATGTTGATAATCACGCAAGGAAACTAGCACGTACAGTACTTGAAGACAGCTTGGTAAAGCTGGAGAACATGCCCATCAAAAATCCTAGAACTATCAGATGGGAACTTGGGTCCTCCTGGCTGCAACACTTGCAGAAAAAGGATTCTCCAGTGTCCGAGGATACTAAGAAGAATACAAAAAATGTTGAAAAAGAGTCAGCTGTCAAAGGTCTTGGCAAGCATTTTGAACAATTAAGGAAAATTAAAAAGAAAGAATGCAATACTGAAGGTGCTATGTCTGAGAAGGAAGAATCTAACAGTAACTGCTTGCTTATAAATGGTATTGAAGAATCAGATAACTTAGCATTTAGCGAAACCAATAAGGAGGCTGATATAAGGAAGCTTATGTCAGAGGATGCTTTCTGTCGCTTGAAGAGTTTGGGAGCTGGCCTTCATCAAAAGGTGATTTAACTATACAAGTTCACAGAGTTATTTTAGAACTTCCAAGTGCCATCAATTGATATGTTCTGTTTTTAAGAATTTATGTTGTGATGAGCTTCTCTGTGCTATTTCACTTGGGATTAACACAGCAAGCAATCGCCAATTAGTTCTACATATGCCAAATTTTTGCCATTAGCCTTGCATTAAGTTGTGCCTGTGATGTAGGAGCAGAAGCACACTCCAGTAATCAGGAATGTTTTGGTGAAACTTTGTTGCTTTATTAGCTAACTTTATTATTTCTTGATCCAGTCCCTTGAAGAGCTCACAAAGATGGCCCATAAGTTCTACGATGATACCGCTCTTCCAAAGCTGGTAAGCCTTATTTAAAATCCCAACTCATATTTTTATGAACATTCTCTACTTTGAGAACAAGTTTTTCTTTTGCTGGATGTTGCTATCATCTCTTGTCCTAATAAGTAGTTTAATTATCTCACCAAGAATTATTGTTTTCACACTAGGGGTTGAGTTCAATGACACTTGTGAATTAGTCAATCACCTGACCAGCATTAATATTGTGCACCACAAGGTCCACAATGTAGAAGAGGAGAGAATAAGGAGAATCAGCCGTACACCATCAAGGGTGATTAGGCTCTTTATATATACATCCTCTAGGGATAAGTATAGAAGATTACAACAGAATCAATCTAATCTATTCTATCTATATATGGCTGTAACAAATATGGAAGGAAATACAATGTAATAATGAAACTCTAACACCCACATGATCGAAGCGGGAGGTTGGCGAACGCCGAGGCTCGAACGAAATCCACGAACGACTTGGTGGGAGGCCCTTGGTCATAATGTCGGCAAACCGTGGTGAAGCGAGGCGGAACATGAAGAACTCGACTTGGCCAAGGAAACCTTTTCACGCACAAAATGAATATCAATTTCAATGTGCTTGGTACGCTTGTCTTTGGACCGGATTTGCCGACATGTAAAGCGTGTGCTAACATTGTCGCATGATGAACAACGGTAGCCTTTTGAAGGGAAGATGAAGCTCTGCGAGAAGGTGCCGTGTCCAAGAACATTCAGCGACAACATGGGCGACTTCAGATGATACGCTTCTGCTATTTGGAGCGAGAGACGGTGGCCTGCCGTTTAGATGACCAGGAGATGAGGTTGTCACCAAGAATCAGGGCAGCCGGCCCAATCTGCATCTGAATAGGCAATCAGATCTAAGGATGAGGAGGAGGCATTTAGATGCAAGCCAGCATCAATAGTGCCTTTAATATACCGCAATATGCGCTTGACCAAAGCAAGGTGGGGTTCTCGAGGGTCATGCATGTGCAGGCATGCTTGTTGGACAGCATATTGGATGTCTGGACGCGTCAGTGTAAGATACTGAAGAGCGCCTGTAATACTCCGATATTCAGCAGGATCGGAGACTTTAGAACCATCAGTAGCCGATAACTTGGACTGAGTATCAACAGGTGTGGTGGTCGGGTGACAATCACTCATACCGGCACGACGAAGCAAGTCCGAAGCATACTGACGCTGAGATAAGAATAACCCATCAGAGGATCTGCTGACAGAAATGCCAAGGAAGTAATGAAGGTCTCCAAGGTCTGTCATGGCAAACTCCGAATGCAGAGAGGCTGTCAAGCGCTTGAGAAGAGTGTCATCCGATGCTGTGATGATAATGTCATCCACATAGAGCAGTATATATGCAAGTTGAGTTCCAGAATGAAATACAAATAAGGATGTATCGGAGGTAGCAACAGTGAAGCCAAGAGTGGTGATATAAGTGGAGAACCTATGATACCACGCACGAGGCGCCTGCTTAAGACCATAAAGAGACTTGATCAGCTTGCATACATGCTGGGGGTGAGTGGAGTCGATAAATCTGGACGGCTGCTCACAATAAACAGTCTCATTGAGATGGCCATGTAGAAACGCATTCTTCACATCAAGTTGCCGAATAGACCAACCTTTTGAAACAGCAATGCTAAGAATGATGCGAATGGTTGCGGGTTTGACAACAGGACTGAAGGTCTCTTCGTAATCAATGTCAGGCTGCTGAGAATATCCACGGACAACCCAACGAGCTTTGTGACGAGCAAGAGTTCCATCTGAGTGGAATTTATGGCGAAAAACCCATTTGCCGGAGACAATATTCGCACCTGGAGGACGCGGAACGAGGACCCATGTGCCGTTATCAACAAGTGCTTGAAACTCTGCTTGCATTGCCGTCCGCCAGTTAGGATCCTTCAGAGCAAGGATGTAGGACTTGGGTACAGGCGAAGCAGTGGCAGTGGTGGCGGAGAAGCCATAACGATCAACAGGGACCACAATGCCGTCCTTGGCGCGAGTCCTCATGGGATGGGGACCGTAACCAGGACGATTCTTTGGAAACGGTAGGTTGGCCACCGAGGAGTCGGCGCGAAGGGCAGTGGGCAGCCAAGCATCTGGCGACGGAGGCTGAGCTGGAGTAGCAGTGCTGACCGGGAGGCAGTCAGACCGAGAATCTTGAGAGGCACCGAGAGTAGACCAGTCGGACAGGAGGTCTAGGAAAAGAGGCAGGATCAGCAGGAGCACTTGAGGAAGGTGCGACCACTGGTTCTGCGCGCCAAGGCAAAGTAGCAATGTCCTGCAAAAAAGTAAAATCCTGGTCCGAAGGTCTCGGAGCAGATGTAAGAGTAACATAAGGGAATGTCGATTCGTCAAAAATGACATGACGGGAGATGATGACGCGGCGACTTTGAGGATCATAGCATCTGTAGCCTTTGTGGTTAGGAGGATAGCCAAGAAACACACAGGGAACAGAGCGGGGCTGAAGTTTGTGTGTAGTTGTGGCAGAGATGTTTGGAAAACAGAGGCATCCAAAAACACGAAGGTGAGCATATGAAGGAGGCTTGTGGAACAAGACTTGGGATGGTATGGCATGCGCAAGAGCCTTGCTGGGACGACAGTTGAGTAAATAGGTTGCTGTGGCAAGAGCTTCGGCCCAGAAGCGAGGCGGTAGTTGTGCCTGGAGAAGAATAGTACGCATGACATCATTTATTGTCCGAATTGCACGCTCAGCAGTGCCATTTTGAGGAGAAGTGTATGGGCAAGAACATCGTAAATGGACTCCATGGGAGTCAAGAAATGCTGTGGAAGCAGAGTTTACAAACTCTTTGCCATTGTCTGTCTGCAGGGCGCGAATGCTAAGCCCAAATTGGGTGTGGACAAAGGCAAAGAAATTGCGTAGGGTGGACAGAACATCAGATTTATGTCGAAGGGGAAATGTCCAATAAAAGTGAGAGAAAGCATCAACAAGAACAAGATAATATTGATAGCCAGACATGCTTAACACTGGAGAGGTCCACAAATCACAATGGACTAAATCAAACGGACGGCATGACAAGGTTCTTAGAAGGTTGAAAAAGCGACGGACACTTTTGCCGAAGTGACACGCATGACATAGAGAATGACATGGTTTTATTGTAAAATTGGCGGGCGAGGAAGCATCTTTGGTGATGTCGCGACCAGATGACCGAGACGACGGTGCCACACCTCGGAAACAAAGAACGAGGCGAAGCGATGTGGCGGTGGATGCACCTTGGCGGGGAAGACGTAGAGGTCGCCCTGACTATTGCAGCGATGAAGAATCGCCCTCGTACGCAGGTCCTTGACAGAGAAACCGAAAGGGTCAAATTCAATAGAGCAAGAGTTATCGCGTGTAAACTGGCGAACAGAGAGAAGGTTATGAATCAAAGAGGGAACATGAAGAACTTGGCGTAAATCAAAGGAAGAACCAGAGTTGGAAGGGATCGTGCAAGAACCAACCCGAGTGACTGGTATGCGAGAACCGTTTCCAACGGTGACAAGAGAAGGATTAGAAAGTTGAGAGGAATGGCGAAGGTTACCATCATCTGGCGTCATGTGAGCAGAGGCGCCGGAATCCATTACCCAGCCTCCATTACTGAGTTGAAGATTATTGAGCGCCGAAACAAGGCTGGTGCTATCCCAGGCTGGAGAGCTCGGTGTAGATGGCTGGGACTGAAAGGGAGGTGCCGCCGTGGTAACGAACGCCTGGGGAGGACGAGGGCCAAGGATGCCAGGACCACCACGGCCGAAGGAGGTAGGCGGCGGCCACGACGAGCAAGCGACCACCCGACACGAGGATTGAAGCAAATCCATGGTCCAGACGGTGTGGGAGGACGATAGCCGCCGCCATGCCGGATCGGGGTGAGTCTTCTTGAGCCGCCCTTCTTCTTCCATGGCTTCTTGGTCTTCTTTGGATGAAGAGGAGCGTCGCCCTGACGGCCAGAAGATCGCAGTCGTCCCGAGCAGGGACTTTGGCGGCGGTGGAGAAGAGGGCACTGGCGGCTTCGGCCTTGGCGGCAACACCGAGCCGCATTTCTTCCTTGAGCAGAGAGGTCCGAACCGCAACGAAGGATGGGAGAGGCGACGTCATGGCGATGACGGTGGCAGCGTGAGCCATGGTTTTGTTGAGGCCGCGCAGCACATTGAGCACCAACATACGATCATCAACCGGAGCATCAGCGTCACGAAGAGCGTCGGCAAGCTGCTTCTGCTCTTTGCAATAGGCGGTGATGGTGAGGTCGCCCTGTTGGAGACCGTGGAACTCATTCAGGAGGACAATAGCACGCCCCTCTTTGTTGCCGCAAAAGAGCGTTTCAGCAGCAATCCAGAGTTGCCGAGCGGTTTGGTCTTGGTCGAGGATGATGTCGAGGACGTCGGCAGAGATAGATCCGTACATAACGGAAAGGACGGCGTAGTCGTCAGACACCCAAGTGGCATCGCCTGGGGCGGGAGCGCTGGAGCCATCGACGTGGTGGAGGAGACCATGGCGGCCGAGGAGCGCTTTGAAGAAGATGCTCCATTTGGTGAAGTTGGCGGCGGTGAGGTCGAGTTGAATCGGCAAGACCCGGGAGGAGGAGAAGCCGACGGCGCCAGGAGGCGGTGTGGGGAGGGTGAGGGTGGAGGAAAGGGCAGGGGAGGTTGCCGAGGAGGTGGACATCGCCGGAGGCAAGGTGGAGAGCAGCGGAAAAACCAGAGGATCAGATCTAATCTTCTGATACCATGTAGAAGAGGAGAGAATAAGGAGAATCAGCCGTACACCATCAAGGGTGATTAGGCTCTTTATATATACATCCTCTAGGGATAAGTATAGAAGATTACAACAGAATCAATCTAATCTATTCTATCTATATATGGCTGTAACAAATATGGAAGGAAATACAACAGAATAACAGAAACTCTAACACAGAAGAACTAGAATACTTAATTTTTTTGGGCTAATGTAGACAGGACAAAGCAGTTTTTTAGGATCAAGGTTATGTTGTCTTGAAACTTTCTTAAATATCGTTTGATACCCATAATGGGTAATTAATTTTCTTTGGGACCAATGTGCACAGGTGGCTGATTTTGCTTCCCTTGAACTTTCTCCAGTGGATGGAAGAACCATGACTGATTTCATGCATACAAGGGGACTTAATATGTGCTCCTTAGGCCGTGTGGTGGGTGTAAATTTTATGCTTAGTTGCTTTTGGTTCTATTCTTAATTACCAGAATAACTTGACTTTTTTCTTTAAAAAAATCAGGTAGAGCTAGCAGAGAAACTCCCACACATCCAGTCAATGTGCATCCATGAAATGGTCATTAGATCCTTTAAACACATCATTCGAGCTGTTATTGCAGCTGTTGATGACATGGAAAATATGTCTGCAGCTATAGCTGAGACTTTGAACATTTTACTAGGATCTCCAAGACTAGAAAACAATGCCGACACAGATGCTCATAGTGAACATAATTCACGATTGAAATGGGTAGAGAACTTCCTTTCTAAAAGATACCATTGGAAATTGGAAGATGAATTTGCACACTTGCGGAAGTTTATCATTCTGAGGGGACTTTGCAGCAAGGTATTGGTAGTAAAGTGAGATTTAAAAACATTCATAGTATCCATTTTATAAACACGCATACTGATATGTTTGTTGCTCAGATTGGACTGGAGTTGGTCGCAAGAGATTATGATATGAATAGCCCAAACCCATTTGACAAGTCTGACATTGTCAGCATTGTTCCTGTATGCAAGGTAGCACTTTACTGAAAGTCGAAGCACTATTTCTTCCCCATTGCTTGGATGAATTATTGATTAGGTTTGCTTTGGCATTGTGTTCTCTTTTAGCATGTGGTCTACTCATCTATTGATGGTCGAAACTTACTAGAATCATCAAAGATGGCTTTGGATAAAGGAAAGCTTGATGATGCTGTCAATTATGGAACAAAGGTATGTAGTGGTCAGCTTTTTTTTGTCTTTTCTGTACTTTATTTAACTGCCATGCTAAAATTCTTCCTGAATTGGTTTAGTGAGGTTACTGTCTACCTTCTTTATTTACTAATATACTTTTTTTGTCGAAGGCCTTGTCCAAAATTATAGCAGTTTGCGGTCCATACAATCGGCTGACTGCTAATGCATACAGTCTTCTTGCTGTAGTTCTCTACCATACTGGAGATTTTAATCAGGTACTTCAATGCATTTGGTGTAGATTTGCTGTATTCTACCTGTTGGATGCTCTAGTTTGTGTAAATCTGTATTCTACCACACTAATATTGTCTTCGCAGTAAGCTGCAATGTTGTTTTTGATAGCAGCTCCTGCAAGCAAAGGAGATATTGCTTTGTTCATAAAATTGTGACCTGTCTAGTTGCGAGATGTGGGAATATTGGAATTTGCATTTTTAACTAGACTTTTATTCTTTCTATGTAGGCAACTATATATCAGCAAAAGGCACTTGATATCAATGAAAGGGAGCTAGGTCTTGACCATCCGGAAACTATGAAGAGTTATGGGGATTTGTCTGTCTTCTACTACCGTCTCCAACACATGGAAATGGCCCTAAAGTAAGTGTTGTTATAGGTTATTCTTTGTGGAAACATGAAAGCTAGCTTCATGACTTTGGGTCATAACCAGTCTACTGAGATCCACTATGGCATTGTGCTGGTTTATTTCTAGCCCATCATATGCATCAAGCATTTTTATTGCTGGTAGAATGCTACTGCAGCATTTGTACTGTGGTACTAGCCAGTGCAGTGTATGTTGTTTTGTCTAATGGCCTGTGACTTGTACATGTGTTTACACGTGAAAAACTTGCTATCGGCACCTGTTTGCCAGATAACAATCAACCGCCACACTTATTATCCAACTTCTGTCATTTGTGTTCTACTATTCCCTATGTTGATTAGTTGTGTTCCTAATCGCATCTTCCTCTTGAAGGTATGTCAACCGTGCACTTTATCTACTCCAATTTTCTTGTGGACTTTCACATCCAAATTCAGCTGCCACCTACATAAATGTGGCTATGATGGAAGAAGGTATGGGAAATGTTCATGTTGCTCTTAGGTACTTGCATGAAGCGCTGAAGTGCAACAAGAGATTGCTAGGAGCTGATCACATACAGGTGAATTTTCTTACCATGTTTTCATAAGTTCATCTTAATGTTATTAACTCTAAAAACAGCAATATAACTGGATTTTTTTTTCTAGAATCGATTTATTTACATCAAGTTACAATCTTTATGAGACTAATTCCATACACATAGTTATATTTGTCTAACACAAAGTTGGTCATTTGTCCTGAGTCATTAGTTTGTGTGCATGCATGTTGCATGATACTCTGCACGTTGTGTTAACGTGCTGTTTAGCATGGAGTCATGGTCATGTGTGGAGTTCGAGTCTTGTGGACCACGCAGGTGTGGCGTGAATCCAAGAGATGGCTAACTTAGAGCATCTCCAGCAAGGGCTCCTAAAACAGAGCTCCTATTTTGAATTTAGGGACTTCCCCTATTTTTTGGGGTCCTGTTTTCAGAACACAAGTCCAGCAACATCCCCTAAATCTCAGCCCCTATTTTACTTTTTCTCCTATTTTGACATATCCGCTATGTATAATCTTCATTTGACACCACTAAAATTCAATCAAAAATATTTGTAATACATAAAACATAAGCATATTAACATTTACAATTTAAAAACATGATATTTAAAATTTAAATTTAAAATTTTCAAAACATGATAAATAAATAAATAGAAACTCCGAACAATGAATCAAACTACGAAGCGCTGTGAATTGCCCACAAATGCTCAATAAGATCATCTCGAAGCCTCTCATGTATTTCCCTGTCTTCAATCTCCTGGTGTATCTTTAAGAACTCCCTATTTTAAGGTTTAGGGGCTCCCTAGGAATTGGGGCTGAGGAGGCAAATTTAGAGGCCTCCTAATTTTAGGGGCTGGATTAGGGGCCCTGTTGGACCTGTATTTTTTACTAAACTCCCTATTTTAAGGTTTAGGGGCTAGTTTAGGGCCTCTGCTGGAGATGCTCTCAGTAGCTATTTTGTTTTCCATGTAATTTTGCTTCAGTTACATGGTGTGTGTGAACTGAGAAGAATACAAAGTAGATAGAAAATTGCTCCATCGTGTGTTCCAGTCTTGGGTGACTTTTGTGTGTTCTCTCCAGGGCATTCCTGTGTGGTTTGCCAGGGCTTGTGCCAACACAATCTACATTCTTAGAAGCTCTCAGCCTCTCACTTGCACCAATGTTTCTTTAGAATTGGCATAGCAATACTGGAATGCTTGTTTTGTAACAATAAGGATATAAGACACTTCTGGTATATTAGATTTGTCCCATTAAACTATAACAGTGCATGTCCAAACCATCTTGTAATGTAGCTCTACGGCCTCCATTGCCCTCCCTCAAAGGCCATGACATAATGTCCATGTTTCTCTCAATAAAACTCTTCAATATGTGTTCCAAGTTTCAAAACTACATTTCTTTTTACATTTTTGAAAACATATTTTTTTTTGCATAGTATCCATATGTCCATATCGTTCTGTGTTTCAGAAAAGGTTTGTATTCATTGTATCTCTGTGACACCTTTTCATAGAACTATAAAAATGACACATTTTTTTGTATAAACTTCAATTTGTTTGGCATGCATGTAAATTTGAACTATTTCAATGACATATATGATATGAACAAGATCCCATGACTAGATTACCATGAATTAATGAGGCAGTTTTCTTAACCGATCAGACTGCTGCAAGTTATCATGCCATAGCCATAGCCCTCTCAATGATGGACGCATACTCCCTAAGCGTGCAACATGAACAAACCACCTTACAGATACTTCAGGAGAAACTAGGACGAGATGACCTTCGAACTCAGGTTCTTCTTTTCTGAATATACAAAAATGAAAGCCAAATATTCCAATGTTCTCGTTCATTGTTAAGCGTTGTTTTCTTGCTGCAGGATGCTGCTGCATGGCTAGAGTATTTTGAGTCAAAAGCATTAGAACAACAAGAGGCTGCTCGAAGAGGCATCCCAAAACCTGATTCATCTATTGCAAGTAAAGGACATCTTAGGTATGAATAAATTGTGCATTGTCAATTGTGAACTGTTGTGATCTAGATTGAAACATCTATCTTTCCAGTGTATCAGATCTACTTGACTACATAAGCCCGGACCAGGAAAGAAAAGAGAGGATATGCAAAAGAAGTGCAGGCGTGCAAAGGTGATTATAATATATGTTTACTTTTCATTATTAAAATAGAAGAGATATTAGTAAGTTGGGTACTAGCCAGAAATCACTGTTGGAACTCGAACTCTATAAAAGATATACCTATTATATTTTGGTAAACAATTCTCATGGATATATAGTTTATTGGAATTTATTTAGGTAAGACACATAGTTGATTAGTACTAGGCATTTACCTGGAAAGGTTCCAGATCCACCCATTAACAGATCAGTTATCAGTACATGTTCTTAAATAGGAATTGAACTTCCCTATATATTGACAGACACTTAATCCTTAATAGTCTTATATGATTCATGAATTGGGGTCGCCTTTTTGTTTCTTGTGCAAGCTCTTGCTCAATGGTGCTGCTGCTGCCACCTTAAATCATTACATGAGCCTTTTTTTTTTGCCCTGTTACCTCTTCTTTTCCTTTTCACCACATATAGTATTAAATGCAGAATAATGTCAGAGCCCATCTTGCTGAATCAGTTGAAGACAA
Organism: Guadua angustifolia; assembly: GCA_036346375.1. NCBI lineage: Eukaryota > Viridiplantae > Streptophyta > Magnoliopsida > Poales > Poaceae > Guadua > Guadua angustifolia. The sequence goes on along the minus strand of CM070507.1, from coordinate 4,424,408 downwards.
GGAGAATTTCCAGCATGATTCAGGATCTCCACTTTTAACAGACAAAAAGGATTTTCAAGAAGCAAAACTGGAAGCGCACTCTCCTGTGGTAGTACAAGAAACTTATTCTGTCTATGATGAGCTGAAGCAAGTAGATACTTTATGGCCTGAAGAATATTCTGATGAAGGTTGGCAAGCAGCTAATTTGAGAGGGAGATCTGCAAATGTACGAAAGAAAAGCAATCGCAGAAGGCTGGCTCTCACTAAACTAATGGTTGATCAAATAGAAGATGGTCACACAGGTTCTGCTTATAGGACTGGTGTACAACCACAAACAAAAGATAAAGAGGAGGCAATAAACTCCTCTAGCCAACTTTCCTTTGGCAGCTTTTTCAAAACTGTCAAGTTGAAGGGGGAGAACAGCATTATTGAAGACAAGTTTTCCAATGCTACGTCTAAACAAGAACAGGGCACAAAACCTACAAGAATTAACAGGCCTACTAGCATAGCTTCGAAGTTTGTATCATACAAAGATGTGGCAGTGTCGCCCCCTGGCACAGTGTTGAAACCAATTTCAGAACAGAAGGAAGCAAAGGAGATTGATAATAGACAAGATACTGATCTAATACTGTCATTCGAGGAAGAAGATAGGAAGCTTACAGAACAAGAGAAGGAAAAGCCAAGTAACAAAGAGGTTCTTTCAAGTCAGCCAGAGGGAGGGAGTCATGCAGAGAAAGCTCCAGGCAGCAACAGCGATGAAAGCCCATCTGCACCTAAGAAAACAATCGGAAGCAAACTTTCAGCTTCAGCACCTCCATTCAATCCTGGATCTCTCTTACTGATGTCCCATCCTTACAGCACAATGGCAATATATGATGCTAGTGTTGTTCTTCAGCCAATTCCAAGTCAAGCAATGGAGATTATCCCTCATGCCATTGATACTAGAGTACCCAGTGGTCCGCGGTCCACCCTGTACTATCGTACTGGGCATGCTTTCCAAAGGAAACAGGGTTACGCGCACAGCCAGAGCAATATTCTGAGGGGCAGCCACTCCCCCACGACCATGAATCCCCATGCTGCCGAGTTTGTACCCGGAAAAACTTTGCAACAATCTGATGTGGCTAACAGAGAACCTGCTAATTCTGTAAATAATTCGGCAGATCAGCAGTTGGCATCACAGGATTCAGATGAAGCGAAGTTTGATATGCCTGGTGCAGAAAAGGCAGGTCAAGTTGAGAAAACAACTCCAGGTAAAGGGAAGGAAAACAGAGGGAAAGATGCCAAGAAAAATTCATACAAAACAGAGCTGGCAAGGCAGATTTTATTCAGTTTCATTGTCAAGTCAGTGCATGATAATTTAGGCTCGACTGGAGCTGAATCGGACAGAAAGGCAAGTCGATCAGATGAAACTAGTAATGAACACAGCAGCAACATAGCCAAGAACGCCTCAGCTTGCAATGAGTTTGATAAACAAATGAAGGCCACCGAGGATCCTACAAGTGAGAACGATACAGAGGGATTTACAGTCGTTTCAAAACGTAGAAGAAGCAAGCACTTTGTGAATCCCATAAACGGTCTCTATTCTCAGAAGTCAATTTGCACTTCTGTCAGTTAAGGTTACTGCACTTTTAGAGAACTGCAATATTTTGGAAGATGATATCGCTTACTTTGCTTAGGCGCTTGGTAGCAAAGTTTTTCCCTATCCTTATCCAGATGTGCGAGCATGTTGTCAAACTGTACAACGTTTTCCGCGATGTCGTATTGTAATAAAATTTTGTAATTTGGGGGTAGCAGTAATGCTGAATAAAATGTTTGTTCTTATGCATGGGTCATAGGAATAGTAGCATATATTTAGTTCACCCAACATTCCAATGGAGCTCCACATTATGCTTGGTGGTATGCACTTGTCAAATTGTCGTAAGGATTTATGACTGCAAATGCTGTTGAAGCACACCAGACTGAATCTGTTAAAAAAAATTCTAGGAATCAACAATCAAGAGCTCAAAGCTTACTGATGTGAGGCATATTTTTCATGACTTTTCTGCTCAAACTAAATTCAGCTCAATGTAGTCTTCGGATGCCTTACGAGCAACATATTTTCTTGAGCTTTACAGTTAAGTTGTTGCAGGCTTGCAGCTGTAGCACCTGTACTGCCTCCACATCCTTAGCATCTACATGTACACTCCGCCCACTCTTTTACTCCTTACGAGGTCAACTCAGCTCGATGCACGGCAGCTATATGCATTCACCTCCTGGCCAATAGCTAGCCTTTAACTCTCCTGCTGCTGCTGCTGCTGCTGTACATGCGACGCATTGATAAACCTCCCGTCTTGCTTGCTTCATTCACCTCTGATCTGAATCCCGAGCTAGCTGATCGATACCCCTGCTTCTGCCTGGCTCTTGCTATATATACATGCATGCGTGCGTACGCATGCTGTGCCATGCTATATATATGCTGCTGCTAGCGTTTGCTTTTTATTTATTGCTAGCAAGTCCAAATTTATTTTGGGGTCAGGTTGATCAGCAGGTCAGAGACCAACATGACATGGCAGCATCAGTATACCTGAACTCCTAATTATTAAGTATTCCGGAGGAGTAGTAATTGTGCTGCGAGCTAGTCACGGGAATCCGGTTGAGAGGCAACGTCCCAACGAGCTACTGGCGAGGCTCTGCACTGTGAAGGATCCGTCAGACTGTGACGAGAAACGTAGAATTTATTGCAGGTTGCTTTGCTTTGCTTGCCTCCTATGTGCCTCAGTGTGCGCACGCGTGGGCTCGATCTTATTTATGCCTGCGTACGTGCGCGAGAGAGATTTGGATCTCATTTATGCAAACTTGGGATGCTTCTGTATATGCTCACCCATAGCATGCATGCATGTGCCCTTCATGCGTGGTTTGGCGCAGGCCGGTTCGTAACTACTTGTACAATTTTTGGATCAATATAGTTTTCAAAATTTTTACTTTGTAGCTCCTCAATTTTTTTAAAAAAAATTAGTCTCTGCTGGATTTTTTTTCAAAATTGGCCCTCCGGGCCCGCAAAAATCACGCCCAGGAAGCGTGGCTCATGGCATGCAGCGGACTGGGGGAGCTGCAATGCCACGACGTGACGCGTGGCATTGCAACCCCACACATCGGTTCTCGGCAAAAAAAAAAAATAGCATGCAGTAGACTGGAAGCGCTACATGCTACAATAATTTTTTTTGCTATGCGGAGGCTAGCTATGGAAAAAAAATACATTTTAATTTTATTAGATTTTATAAAATCATTATAATAGAAAAAACCGCACAAGGGTTAGTTTGGAAAGGCAATTCTACAGATAGTTCTGGAAAAATCGCACATCGTACCACAAATATTTTGAGAACTCATATTCTGCAGGCCCAATTACCATCAATAATTCTTTGGGCTATCAATAATATTTTTTTGTGGGCAATAATAAAACTAATAAAAAATATCGCTAGCAAAAAAATATTATTGACAGCCCGTAGAATTATTGACGCTAATTTGATATGTATAATTATTAACGGTGATTGAGTCCGTAAAATATAGGTCCTCAAATATATTGTGTTATATTGTGCCCTTCTGTAGAATATGTGTCATCAAAATATTTGTGGTAGGATCTGCGATTTTCAAAACTAGCCGTCGTACATTTTTCAGAACTAATCACATAATTATTTTTTTAGAGCTAACCGTCATGCAAATTTTTTTATTATAATGCACTTATAAAACTTAATAAAATTAAAATGTATTTTTCCATAACTAGCCTCCGCACAACAAAAAAAATTTACTATAACATACAGTGCTTCCAGTCCGATGCAAGTTTTTTTTTTTTGCCGAGAACTATGTGTGGGACGCTGCAATGCCACATGTCGCGTTGTGGCATTCAGTGCCCCATCTGCTGCACGTTGATGATGAGTCGCACTTCCTAGGCCTAGTTTTTGGAGGCCTAGGGGTTAATTTTGAAAAAAAATCTAGTGGAGGCTATTAGAAGCTACAACAGTAAAAATTTCATAGTTTCTTTAGGACAAATGTTGGTATAATCTCTAGGGATTCTAGACTCGAGGAAATTGTTAGTCTAAATGCTAAACTCGGTAATTTTGTTGACTTTCATCTCTCTCAGTGAACCATGTGTTCCGATCTGACGGAACTGTATTGACTGCTTGTCGCATGCATGTGCAAACCCTAATCGACGCATCATGCACGCAACCGAATCATAACTGCATGAATAGTTCTTCTGCAGTGCGGCGGCATGGTGTGCGTGACTACTACTAATCTTTGGGATTTGTATACATATATTAAATACTCACTCTAATCGCAAATAATTATTGTTTTTAACATATTCCTATAAATACCCCTCCCACGATGGATTGAGGGGGACCTTCTGTACTACACACACATTTACACACATCGCTTGCCCACGGGAGTCCTTAGAATCGTTCGGGGCCTCCCGAGCAAGCGCATTGTAACCCACTTTCGCATACGAGTGCATTCACTGGACGTAGGGTTATTATCTCCCCCGCGAGAGGCCCGAACCAAATAAAAAACGACCCTCTGTGCTTACGATTGTCCCATATACCCGTCGCTGTTTGCAAGACGCTATCGACATACAACCACGCGGAAAAGGGGCCCCAAGTTGATCCCTCATTCAACAGCTCGACGGGGGACCGGTTCCCGAATCGTCGACAGCTGGCGTTGTCCGTGGGGATCGACCGAAGTCCTTTCGCGAGGAATCTTTGAGGATGCCGAATTCTCGAGACAATCAAGACCTCTGCGTCTTCGGCGACGTGGAGGACGACAACGTGTGCTACGACGGCGAAGGCGTGGCCAATGTTCCTGATCCGGAAGGCCACACCAAATCCATGTTCTGCGCCGAGCACGTCCTTCGCTCGGGCGCGAGTCTCTTCCCCCGAGCACGCGCTTCGCTCGGGGGCTATCCATGTTCCGCGCCGAGCACGTCCTTCGCTCGGGCGCGAGTCTCCTCCCCCGAGCACGCGCTTCGCTCGGGGGCTATCCATGTTCCAAGGCCGCGACGCCCTTCGCTCGCGCGAGTCTCCTCCGAAACGCACGCGCTTCGCCGGGGGCTATCCATGTTCGCGCGCGCGTCCTTCGCTTCGAAGCGCGAGTCTCTTCCCGAGCACGCGCCGCTCGGGGGCTATCCATGTTCGCGCCGAAGCGCCTTCGCTTCGGGCGCGAAGTTCAGTATGTTCCCCGCCGAGCACGTCCCGCCGCGCGTGGTCTCTCACGCCGGTTAGTTCCCCTGGACGTCTAGTCCACGTCCAGGATGCGGCAGTTCGAGCATGTCTCGTCTGTCAGTTCCTCAAGCATCTGACCCATGCTTGGGATGCGGCGGCATGAGTCCTCTCATGACCTGCTAGTTAGTTCCCCTGGACATCTAGTCCATGCAGTGGCGGAGCCAGAAATTTCTAAAGGAGGGGGACTAAGAGCATGTACAATGGTCCATATCAGCAGTCTCTAAGTTATACCATGTAGGATAAAAAATGATGTGGATGAGAGAGGGTACATCTAAAGAGTTGAGCCGTCTCTTAGGCCCTGTTTGGGAGAGCTCTAGCTCTCAACTCCAGTTCAGAGCTGAAACTTATAGGCTAAAATAAAGTGAATTAAGTTTATATTTTTAGTCTAAAATGTAAACAAGCTGATCTACCTAAACACTCTTAATGGACCTACAGCTCCAGCTCCATAAATTTCTGGAGTTAGAAATACCCCGCTTCACCAACTTCACAAATTTTGGTGGAGCTGGAGCTGTCCCAAACAGGCCCTTAATCTAGAGTCGACTCTAGCACGAGAACCAAGACAGGTTGTGTCTGGAAAGAAGTTGTCTATACCATTGCATGGGTTGTCTCTAACGCTGTCTATAAATGACATGTTATCTTATTATAGACAACAGTTGTCTATACCATTGTACATGCTCAGAATGAAATAAATCTCTACTAATGATTAATATTTAAAGTTTAATATATAATAAGTACAATATGTAACACTTATAACTTGTCAAAAAATTCAAAGTTTTATATGTATATACACACATTGTTTTCATTTTATATATATACATCTATATATATATACATATACATACATACATATGTATATATATACACATATATATATACATATATATATATATATGTTTCCATGAGTCAGCCTGGGGCCCAGCCCCACCCGCCCAGCAGCTCATAATGAGTCCATGTCCGGATGCGGCCGAGTCGAGCATATCTCGTCTGCAGGTTCCTCGAGCATCGACCCATGCTTGGGATGCGCGGCATGAGTCCTCTCATGACGCTAGTTAGTTCCCCCGACGCCTAGTCCACGTTCAGGATGCGGCAGTTCGAGCATGTCTCGTCTGTCAGTTCCTCGAGCATCTGACCCATGCTTGGGATGCGGCGACATGAGTCCTCTCATGACCTGCTAGTTAGTTCCCCTGGACGTCTAGTCCACGTCCAGGATGCGGCAGTTCGAGCATGTCTCGTCTGTCAGTTCCTCGAGCATCTGACCCATGCTTGGGACACGGTAGTGTGAGTCCGCTCGCATTCTGCTAGTTGCCTTCTCCCGAGCGGCCGCCGGATGTCGCAGATAGCTCTTCGGCCACTGCGAGACTGTCCCCGAGCCCTTGCTTTCGGATCGCAGATAGCTCTTGACTGCGAGACTCATTCCGAGCCTTGCTCGGATGCCGCAGAGCTCTTCGCCGCGAGACTGTCCCGAGCTGGTTGCTCGGATGCCATAACGAGTTCTTTCATTGCGAGATCTTTTTCCGAGGAACGGCCGGATGCCACGGCGATTTTTGCGAGGTTTCCGCCCCTGAGCATGATTGCTCGAGCAAATGGCGATTTTTCGCTACAAGATTCCTCACTCCCGAGCAAGGGCGGCTCTGCACCGATAACTCTTCGCCGCATGACTCAATCCCTCTTTAAGAAGTCTGGAGGCTTAAGGCGGAGGCCTCAAGAAGGCCTTTTCCCCTTTAGCCTCGGGGCTAGTTGTCGGGATTGGATATCTGACCATGACGACCGTCGAAGCCGACGCTAACCGACTATGCTCTTGCCCGGATGGTGCATGCAAGGCCGACCGTGTAGCTCGCTCGCAGGCTACCCGTCCCCCATCAGCACGTCCCGAGCAAGCCAAGCTCGGGGTCGCGATAAGGCGACGTGGCATTAAATGCGCGCCTCGAGATCGACGCCGGATCCGCGCGCCACAGTCCGCGCCGCCTTGGTCTGGCGGCCATTGTGCACGTCGCGTGGTACCGGTGAGGCGCTACACGCCTGCGCCTCGCCTCTCGATGATACGCGCCTGTAATAAATAATTTGTCTCTGTAATTTCCTATAAATACCCCTCCCACGATGGATTGAGGGGACCTTCAGACTACACACACATTTACACACATCGCTATGACGGAGTCCTTAGAATCGTTCGGGCCTCCCGAGCAAGCGATATGTAACCCACTTTCGCATCTGAGTGCATTCACGGACGAGGGTTATTATCTCCCCGAGAGGCGAACCGATAAAAACGACCCTCGTGCTTACGATTGTCCCATATACCCTGCTCACTCTCAAGCACGCTCGAGGCGTACAACCACGACGGAAAAAGAGCTCTAAGTTGATCCTCATTCAACAAGTAAGCTCGACGGGGGACCGGTTCCCGAATCGTCGACAGTTATAGTTAAACTTTCGAAACTTTAACTTATATTTTTTTCAAATATTTAAATTGGATACATGAAAATTATATATCTAGATTTTTCTCAAAAATTACTTTAATAATATTATAATTTTATTGGGTTATTATAATAAAAATTAATCGACAAAATTATTTTTTAAAAGATGTCCAAAAGACAACCGGAGTATTTGTGACCGGAGAGATTACATTATTCCTTGGTATATAATTTAATGGCCCCACATGCTAGTGATCGACTACAAGGTAGGTACAGATGTTGCTCCTATCACAGAGGAGAATAACTTGACGTTGGCATCCGATTCCTGTCCAACCTCTGTGACCAAACATGGTTGCAAGATCAGTTTTGGGAGATATGTTCGAAACTTACGCAGAACTTGCTTTGGAAGAACATATGCGCCTTTCAGGCAAATACTACTACTTTTTATAGCCTTCGAGAAGTTGACTGGGTACATGACAAGATCATGTGGAAACCTAGCTACTACTACTTGTGCATGCACAAATTAAGATTGGCTTGCATGGGTGGATAAAGATTCACTAGATTGAAATGTAGAGTTAAGTGACCAAAACCTACTCAAGAACTACTAACAAGGGTTACATGGATCATCTAATTAATACAAATAGGTGGTACAGAGAATTAAGCGTAGCATCTGGAATTAATGGAGGTGGCTCATTAAGGGCTGACTAATTGGCGAAGGAGGAGCTCCTGGGGGAGTGGACGGGGAACAACGGCAGCAGCTGCGGCCTCTCACCGTCGCCGCCGCTCCTCGGCGACGAGTGCAGGTAGAATCCCTTGGAGGCGATGGCCTTCTCTTCCTCTCTTCCTCCTCCTTGCTTATCACCACCCCGCACGACGACGACGAGGGCGGAGACGGCGAAAGCGATGACGAAGACGACCGCGAGGAGGAGGAGGAGGCCAGCGCGTAGGTGTCCATGGGCGAGACCGGCGAGTACATGAGGCTGCGGTGGTGGTGGTGGTGGTAGAACGACTGCGGCCGCGCGAGCTCCAGCCTGGTCGGCGCCGAGCGCCGCCTTTCCTGCAGCTTCGGCCTCCTCGGTGGCGCAGGTGGCGCCTGCGTGACGGAGACCTTCTTCTCTTCCGACGGCGCGCCCGTCAGCTTCTGCACGAGCGCGCGGAACGTCGTCGGGTCGGCCTGCACGAACGTCGTGTTCGTCTCCATGCAGCTCGTGGCAGAAGAGCTCATGATCCTCGGCCCGTGAGAAGCCATGAGCTATGCAAATAAAGGAGACAGATAAGGATCAAGAAGATGAAAGAAATTAAGGAGAGGTGGTGTTCATGTGATGGTGTGAAGAGGAGAATGGAAGCTAGAGCGAGCGAGCGAGCTAGCTTTTTATGGGGCAAAAAGGCTGCATTAAGGGGGTGTAGGGGTCGATCGATCGATCGATCGTTGCAGGACAAGAGTCTTTTCTGCTTCAAAACTTTGCCTCTATCTCTTTATTGCTGTATACATGCAGACAAGCTATAGATGCATGTGCCGCATGCACGCATGATTCATCTTGTCTCAGCTGGCCGGCCGGCTTGCGTGGTTCTTTCACTGGTCCATGAGGTTTAGTGTAGCTGTGTAGCTAGGTACGTACGAAGAATACGATACGCGCGAGGGTTTCATGTGGCGTCTCTTCTCTTCTCAGACCTCGCTCTTCGATCGATCAGGTATAGTACAGACGCACTTAGATGCCGATCGAGAAAAAGATTGAGAAAGAGATCTAGCTAGGTGGTTACAGACCACGTGTGCGCGCACGCGGCGCCAGTTCACTGATGGGCCGGTTGCACAGACTGAGGTGCTGTATGTCTGTGTTTTTTCTCCTACTTAGAAGCTACAAGACTAAAGTCTAAACAAATAAATAGATTTTTAATTGTATTTTTTCAAAAACCGTAAGTTTTTATATAACTAAAGGTTAAAAGCCATTAGAGTGTGCGGTATTTTTTTTTTGCTTTTATTGAGGCTTGTTTTGTTAAAATTTTCACGATTCTCGTAGTCCGAAGGTTGGTCGGGGGAGGAACGTTGGAGGGCGGCGGGGTTAGCTGGGGGATGGTGGGGGAGCAACCGCTGGCACCTGGAGGGAGCAGTCGGGGGGAGTGGGGAACGGATTGGGGGAGCAGTTGCCGATCAACTCGGGAGTCTCGGGACTGACCAAGAGTCCAAGAGGACCAAGACTAACTGATAAAATTAGGGTTACGCATATGGGCTTTGGGCTGGCCACCTGGCCCAATAAAATCCGGATATTCGAATAGAACTACCATGCGATACCTGAGTCCCATCCCAATTTTTTCTGATATTAGGTGCTCCGAATCCGATCTCGGATATGGATTTAAATATTTGGATCCCGTCCCGGATCCGGCCGGATAGTTAAATCAGGTCCTGACTGAATCCGGTTTCGGATCGGGTGGAAAAAATCAGACCCATTTTCACCCTTATTGTATACCATTACCACCAAAGTTAATATAAAATTACTTAGCTCTACCGCATGTAGAAGTGGATCGCTTTTAAGCTGCTTAAACCAAAAAGTTGCATTTAAACTATAGATCAAGGCATAGGCTAAGCCTAAATAAATAGTGCATGTATGAATTGCGAATCATTGATAGGTGCATATTACTACAATTTGTTACTCTGTTAATGTCAACGAGCTACTGGTATATCGCGTGCCGAGTGTCCGCTATATAACCATCGTAGCACTGTTCAGCGTAAGCAAACATGTTGACGTTGTACACGCAACGCAATATTTCCTCCCTCTTGATGTACCCTATTCCTGTACTTATAATTGACTAAGGGAACGCACCGCGGATGTTGATGCTGGGCGCGGGCGCAGAAGATCCGGAACGGGTCAGTAAAGCAGGCTGTGTTTGCGTGAGGAAAAGGTGTTTGCTTGGGGTGCGGATCAGCTGCGCCGTATCAAACGCGAGACGGTTTGTTCAGGAAGCTTGAGGCCGATGACCCTTGCCACATGGAGTGCTTCCTTCTGGCCGCTGCGCCTGTCTCGTGTTCTGTGGCCTCGAACACGATCGTGCATGGGAGCTGACCTGTCAGGATGGAACGTTGTTGCTCGCCTCCACGTCAAATAGGGCCCCGCGGTGCTGTTGTCACGCAACGTCCGTACACGGGAGCCTGTCGCCCGTATAAACGACGATTATGTGTAACTTATAGAATAGATTGTATGTATAATTATCTATTTTTATATAATTAATTAATAGATTATTTATATAATAATAATTATGGTACACACGATATAAATCCCTTTATAATACTATCTGTCAAATAATAAATAATATCTTCCTATCTCCTCCGTGTCACATGAAATCGTATACGGTAGACTTGTAAAACATCTTACATATCACACTGCATGCCCTTATACGGGGACTGCTTTGTCTGCCAACCGATGTGTCGACCATGCGTCCATGCATCCCCCAACCTGTGGGCTGTGGCTCTTGTGCTTAAGCTGACTGTTGTCTCAGATTGTCTTTGCTAGCTAGCTCATTATTGTCTCATGGTCAACTGGCTAGATTACGACTTCGGTTACGTTGCACGTGAGTTATAGCAGCATTTGTTTGATCGCGCAGGTTATCTGAGGCTGTTTTCTTGCTATATTTTTGTGTGCTAAAAATATTATACCACTGCGGTTAATATCCGTGTTTCAGGCTTCACTGCCTACTGATTGACTAGAGGGAGCCGTCCATGACTTATCCCAGGAGGCAACGTCAGAGAATCCACGCAGGCGCAGTCCTGTCCGGTCTTGCAACGGGCCCCTGACCCTGTTGAGCTGTGCGTGCATGTAACATGTTGGCTACACTGCCCCAATCAGCAGCACTGAAGTCTGAAGTAGCACGAGTACCAAGCACCCTTAATAACAACAAAACCTGATTTCGGTCGTTCGGTTTTTTTAGATGGAACGCACCGATTCCATTACGTCAACGGGTTGGGTACGTAAATCCCCAACAACCGCATCATGTACAAAGTCGGGAACTTGGTCGAGCCATTCAGCCTTGCTCTCCCAGTTCAACGACGGCGCCATAAGAGGCGAGAACGTGAGCAATGTTATTACAGGTCCTTGGGCAACGAATCACCCTGAAAATACGCAGCGAGCTAGGGTTAGGAGAAGTTTGGATTGTTCTTGTTCCCGTACGTTACCATACCAAACCCCGGGCGCACAACTTACTAAACGCAGCTGGTATGTGCTTCCTCAGTTTAGGCCTAAGTTAGGGGCGCGGCTGGGCCGGGCAGGGCACGATGCCCACTATGGACTGGTCTGTAAACCGTTGGACCAAGGAGCCCATGTTTCCGGCCTACTATTTGCCTAAAGACGGGCATCTGCGGACCGACCCGAACAAAGAGGCTGCCGCCCACCCAACGTTTCAGTATTTAGAAATTGTAGTATTTAGTTTATATTTTGTGTGGTGATTTTTGTAGGTAATATTTAGAAATTAATGTAGTATGTAGTGTTTAGAAATATTAGGATTGTGTAGTATTTAGAAATATTGAGATTCTATGTAATAGAAATATTAGTCAATATTTAGAAATGTAATGTGGTAGAAATTTAATATTATTAATTTAACATGGTAGGTTAGCCATATGTTACGCGGGCAATGTTTCGAAAATTATGACGTACAAATTAAAGGAAGTACGATATATCATGTATATATACAGTTTTTAAGATTAGGACAAATGAATAATATATAATAGTAATTCCGTGATGAAAAATTGGTAGTCGAATTACTTATTTATAGTCAATCACCGTGCTACGCTAGAAATTAGTATATTTAAAAACATGGTAGGCTAGCAACATATCGTCAATCACCGTGCTACACTAGAAATTAGTAGAGTAAAAAAAATTGAAAATGTCAGGCACCGTTACAAATCAGTAGAGTAAAATTTGACAATATAATGTAACATTTGTATAGCGGTTAGATGGAGAAATGATGATTTTTTCGGTTCGACGTTGTAGGCAGCATGTCGGAGAAATTGTATTTTCAAATATTCTATGGAGATGGGGAGATAGCACAGGGGCCGGATGGAGTCGATTTGTTGGCATTTTCAACAGTCATACGGGGCATATCTAGGCCGAGAGATACGACATACAGGGGTTTGTTGGAGTGGATGTTTCGGATGTTCAGTTTGGATATCCAAAGTGTTCGGCTGCGGGTTAGAGCAGTAGTAAGCCGTGCGCAGGACTTTTTTTATGGAGAGCTGGTTCCTATTAACGCGACATCGGCATGGAGGAGCTATGTTGGGTATGTTTGAGAGCGGGTGGCCGCTCATGTTCTTCAGGTAGATTGGTATGTGTACCTCCATCGGTGTCGGAGGTTCGTGATGTCGGGTAGATATTATGGAGGAGGGGAACACAGATATGCAACAATGCGATGATGAAGGTGGCGAGGACCCCGGAGACGGGGGACACGAGGTTGGCGGTGGCGACAGGATCGGGGGGGGGGGGCGAGGAGGCAGGCATGGAGGCACGGGGGGTGGTCGACGAGGTGGAGGAGGTGGAGCACATAGTTGACTTGAAAGAGGAGGACCGTGCGGATGAGGAAGTCCCTGATGGCGAACGCTCGAACGAGGAGGACAATACTCCTGAGGTGCTTGTCCCCGGTGCGTGGACTAATTATAATTTCAAGACCTAACAATGAATGAAGGAACAGAGATGCATGGGAGTATCATGAGAACGAGGTCGCAGAGGGGCCATATATAAAGACAACGAGGCTGTGATGGATGCGTGAAGCATGGTCAATGTCTCTTGGCGGCAATTGTGGTAGTGAAGTCCAGAAAAAGACTACGACGTGAAGTGCGTAGTTGATTCGATGCCATGGCGGTGCATGCATACAAGGAAGTGGAGGACTAATGGAAATGTTCTATAGTGACGAGCATAAGCGCCAACCGGAGGAAGCGAGCAGAACACCACAACTGTCAGTCCACTTGGGTGGCAAATGTGTTTTATGGTCGATCGTGGACAATCCGCACTTGACCTCGATCCATTATCAAAGCCGTGGAGGAGAGGTTTCAGTACGACATGAAGATCGACCGGGAGGACCAAAGGCTCCTTGATCAAGAGTTCTAGAACCGGGAGTTCAGGAGGCGGCTCCAAGAGGATCGTGACTCCGAACACGAGAAGGCACGTATTAAGGAAGCGGAGGAGAAGGAGGCCGAGAGAGAAAGGAAACGAGAGAGGGCACGTCGTTCTAGAGAAGCCCCACCGGAGGTATGAGATAAGGGGAAGTGGCCTCGATGCACTCAGTAGATGTCTCGTTGTTCATAATGCTCCTCCAGTTTTATTGTTCTTCATGCACTATGTAGGCTCTTACTACTTTCGTTGTTCGTGCTGCTCCTCCCATTTGAAGTCGTAATAAAGAGATTGACCTACCTTATTATCTGCAAAAAATTCTGAGCTCAAATTCTCCATTTCTGCAAACTCCCTCTCGCACCCCATCAACATTATCACGTACGGTGTTCGTGTTAACGATTTTTTTAAGTTAAACAAGATTTAATATGGTTATTTTCGTATATTTATGTCGTACATATATAGAATAATGATTCGGCTCTTTCCTCCGCTTTTTCATTTCCCTTCTATATATTCCAAACCTATCGAAAAGGCTTAATTTACCACGATTTGTACTATTTCAGAAAGACCGGCAAACAATATTTGTAATTCCTGTTTCCGGTAATGGTTGTGCTTTTCGTAAATGGTAGCCCACGCTACGAGGTCGCCCTTGATTTTTCCCAGATTTTTAGGTCAGATCCGCTTGACCCATGGCCTACGAAAACCCCTAAGTGGCCATGATTTCTGTGGTTTTATGGCCGTGAGTGCCTTTTTCGATTTTCGTAACTTCCTACGGGGGCAACGTCTGGCTATCTCGCCCATACGTAAGTGGTAGTCCACGCTATGAGGTCGTCCTTGATTTTCCAGATTTTCGGGTCAGATCCGCTTGTCCCGCGCCTACGAAAACCCCTAAGTGGCCACGATTTCTATGGTTTCATGGCCGCGAGTGCCTTTTTTCGATTTTCGCAACTTTCTACCGGGGCAACGTCTGTCTATCTCGCCCATACGTAAGTGGTAGCCCGTGTTGCGTAGGTCGCCCTTGATTTTTCCCATATTTTTTGGGTCGTATCCAGCCTGTCCCGCGGGCCTACGAAACCCCTAAGTGGCCACGATTCCGTGGTTTCGTGGGTCATGAGTGCCTTTTTCCGATTTCCTTGTTGCATGTCGGGCAACGTCTAGCCATCTCGCCCGTACGTAAGTGGTAGTCCGCGTTGCATAGGCCGTCCTTGATTTTTTCCGTATTTTTGGGCAGATCCAATCACCATGGCTACGAAAACCCTAAGTGGCCACGATTTCCGTGGTTTGCGTCTGCGAGTGTCTTTTCCGATTTTCAGTAATAAAATGTTGGGCAACGTCCGCCATCTCCGGCAGCCTCGGCGCGGTGCAACGCAACGTTGGGTCATGTCATGTCATCCGGGACACGGCGTGCCGCCTCCTCCCGTGGAAAACCGCGCGCACGCGTTGCCGCCATGCGGACGAGCGCCGCGCAGTCCACACCACGATCGCAGGCAAGTGAATCGCGCGCGGACAGTGTAGTGCGGCGCGCACGGGGCGATCGAACGGCAACCGCGAGCCGGTGTTCGGCCTTCTTTCTTTCAGCCGTTTCTAGCTTTCTGGTGGTATCTGCCATCGAACCTTGCCCTCCGGAAGTTCCGGCGCGGCCACCACGAAGCGCGCGGCCTCCACAGTTGCCCGCCCCGCGTCGGCGAGCTCCCGATTTGTCCCCAGATGCCAACGTTTATGGCCTTTGTCAAATTTTGTGATTCCTATTTGTCATAGGGCCAGGGACCATGGGCCGAGGGCTCAAGCGTTAGAAAGACTAATGCAGTGCGAGAATGCTGCTCACAGTTTGATCGAATCAATGGGTGTCCAATTGGCCACATATGGCTTCATTAATGTGTAATTGGAGGAAACTGTCCTAGTTTTCCCATTTTGCCGAGGTCATAGTATTTTGAAGAAGCTAGCGCGGTCAAGCGACCCAAGGATTGATCCTGAAGAGAAGAGTGGGCCGGTAGCAGCAGAAGAAACTAGGGAGTAGGTTCGTTCGGTTGGGCATGGAATTATCAAATTGCAGTGCGACTTCATCAGCTAAATTGCATTGCAAGAGGCCCCTCGCTGGCTAGCATGGATAGAGATTAGAGAACCAAGCGGCCGGCCAAATCAAACAGATAAGCCAGGCCAGGCAGGCAGCACGCCACGGAATGGACGTGTCGCGCGCCAACCGGCTCCTGGCTCTGGGACCCTCCTAGCTCGTCCTCGCGTCCGCCCACCTCCAGCTCCAGCTCCGGGGCGCCACAGTCCTGGAGCTCGGCACCGGCACGGGCCTCCCGGGCATCGCCGACGTCGCCTGCCTCGGAGCCGCGCGGCGCGTGCTCACGGACGTCAAGCCGCTCATGCCAGGACTCAGGGATAACGCGGAGGCCAACGGGCTCACCGCGTCGCAGGCGGACGTGCGAGAGCTCCGCTGGGGTGACCAGCTCGAGTTCGAGCTCCAGGTGGACGTGGTGCTCACGTCGGACGTGTTCTACTACCCGGAAGACATGCCGGCGATGGCGGCCACGCTGCGGGTGTGTGGCGGGACGGGAACGGCGGCACGGTGGGGGTGGGAGGCAAGCGAGGTGCGGGACGGCGTGCAGGACTGCATGGACGTGCTGAGGAAGGAAGGCTTCGAGAGTTGCAGGTGACCGACGTCGACAGGCTCACCCAGCCGCTGCTGCGAGACCTGGGGCAGACCGCCGCCTTCGCTGTCTATCGCGTCGAACGCCGACAACCACATGAGGGTTGACTTCACATCGTTACGCTAAGCTTCAAACAGGACGACCATCACCTTTGACCTTTCCTGTATCGTAAGTCACTTCCCACTTCCTTCCGGACTGCAAACTCAGCTCGGTTCCGCCCAACTATTGTACGACATGTAAATGGATTTGCGACGAAGAATCCGCACGGTATCAAGGATAAAATCCATGCATGAAAGACGGTAATATACCGTCGAAAACTACAGTGCTATACATTGAAAAGCATTTTGCAGCAAGAGAATTTACAGTTTCCAAGGATTGCTACAAGTAGGGATGAAAACGGATATCCGAATTTCTGAACAAATTCGACATTTTTAAATAGATATATAACGATTGTGGTTTTCATTTTTTAACACTTTAGCTAGCTCATTATAAAAAATAAGATTATAAAATTAGATAAAAAAAATTACGCATTATTTGCTTCCCATAAATAAAAAGGTGAAAAAATATCCGAATCCGTATCCGATTGATATCCGAATTTTGTTTCTATCATTTAAATAAATATATAATGAATTTGAGGTTTATTTTTTATGAATTTGAATAAGCTCAACACCACAAACAAGAATATGAATTCGGATAGAAAATTCTATATCCTATTTGTTTCCCATTGAAGAACAAAGACAAAAAAATTGATATCCGAATTACTATCCGTTTTCATCCCTAGCTACAACGATGTTTCTTGATGTGCTGCTAGCTTTCACTTTCTATTTCATCACAACAAAATTCTCAATTCCCGTGTGTAAAAAAAGAACTCCATGAGCATTTCCTCATCCTTATGAAACAGAACAATAGTTGTATTTGTCCATCCAACCCCGCAAACTTCCTGATGTACACTCGATAACCAACCGATCCAACCTTATGAAACAGAACAATAGTTGTATTTGTCCATCCAACCCCGCAAACTTCCTGATGTACACTCGATAACCAACCGATCCAACCTTCCAGGTGTACACACTAATAAAACCTGGTTGATTTCACGAGACTATAGCCCTAGAAAACGTGAAAAGCGATCTGCAAGGTTTGCAATAACAAACCCAGAAAATACCTGCAAAAGCAGAAGTAGACAGGGTAAACCAAATGACAAATGCGAGTAAGAGTGATCTGGAACAGATAAGAGGTTCACGGAATTGAACATAGGGCTGCCACTAATCAGTCTAACTTTAAAATTAATAAAACATGGTTTTGTACCACTTTAAGTGCAGCAAAAATGGTTAGAATGATAGCTTTTTGACATAATCTCAAAGAAACAAATCCTGAGCTGCAAGACGTCAGTCACCTGGACAGAACCAAGAATATAGACTGCTGAATAATGTCGACCATGGATGATCATATCAGCAACCATCGCTAGTGGAATTGTGAGCGACATGCCTAAGGTGGCCACCAAGGGAGTAGTCCAAACAACAGAAAGAGCCCTGCGCAGAAGTTCCATTGTCACAACTCACAAGTACTGCGATTATGTAATATTAAATATAAAAAATTGGTCTGTTTTTAGTGCATACCAGAAGTAGTCAGATAGTACACTTCCAATAAGGCCATTTGCCAGCACCAATTCATCCACTTTAGCTGAGTGGGGCATTGTAAACTTTGGCTCAATGCCTAGTGCAGTTAATGGCCAGACTGAAATATATATAAAAAATAAAGACCAACTTTACCATGCTTGCATATTTAGACCAAAGAAGCATCCATGAAATACATGAATGGTTTATGTGGTTAAACCAAACTACAAAAGAACCTAGACACAAAAGGCTATGGCCAACAAATTAAACTAGAATACCAAATAAAATGCATTAGTGACATGCACAATGTTGCATAGAGAATATTTTGGATCATGAATAACATCCCGGCCCTGTAGCTTTAGATGAGAAAGATTCCCATACAATGCTGTATGTCCACAGTAGTTTCCATTTTATAAATGCTACTTGCCTATTTATATCAATTTCTATTTAAATTTGAATATTCCAGTTGAATCAATTTGGAAAAGTTACAAGGAAAACCTTACCAAGCCACCAGAGAAGAAAAAGACTGAAAAGTCCGAGATAGCCAAACAGTTTTTGGACATCAACCCTTTCTCCTTCCTCTCCAGCAAACTTTTTGAGAAGCACTGAAATGATGTTGAAAGTTTAAACAATTAACCAGCGAATTAAGAAAGATCAACCATGAAAAAAACAGAGAAATCAAACAACCAACCAGTAAATAGACCATATGACATAGCGGACAGAAGACCAAACATGTCACCTAGAAGAGTCCTCTGTGCGGTCCTGCATTTGTAAAGCTTACAAATCAGAGGCAAATTTTATGGTTAACAAAGCGATGAGTTTTGTCTCAAAGTAACCAACTCATTTGAAATATGGTCATCAATTTCATGCAATGTGCCACATAAAATTGGAATACACAATGTTTTTTTAGATTTATCTTTTATAAGAAACGCAAGTTGACTGCAGCAAACCAACTTACTACAAAGCAAGAAAGCAAGTCCAAGGGCTTGATAACCACAGTAAATTAAGCACGGACAATATATGGATCATGACTCATGAGGCACCAATGCGCAGCTGAGAAGCTTAATTTTAAGGGACTCACTCACCCAGAATTGCTTACTTCTGATTCATCCGATGCCCAAGTCTGGCCTATAGTTGTCATTACCACACCAGCCATGCTAACAAAAACAGCAATAACTTTTGCAGCATTTATGGAATCTTGGCCAAGAAGCACACCAATGAAAAGAGTGAAGAGTCCTGAAGTTGAAGATAGTACAGTAGTACTGGCAACACTAGTTCTTGCAAGCGCTGCATTTGATAAATACTGCATCCATTAAGCACAAGAGAATGAGTAATCTTTACCGATCAACGTACTCGTTGTATGGTTGAAAACGAATGATCCCATGAATTACAAAGAACATGCAAATAATTGGAAAGTACCTCCGTCACAAACCATATGGGACAAAGATACAATGCATACATTGCAATCTCCTTAGTCGAAAGTTCCTGCTCCTTCATAACATCATCATTGCATTCATTGATTCCACAAATAAGTGGTTTTGTCTCTTCTAGTACAGGAAGACCCACGTCAATGTAATTTATCACCGCAGTTTTCTGTGATTCCATTTCCAACATCTTCTGAAATTCACCACTCTTCAAAGGGGCAATACCGCCGAAGGAAGATTTGGCCATGATTTTTGAAGCTCTACTGCTTTCAGAATTCCTTCTCAACAAATTGCATATAAAGTCCTTTAGAAATGACAAAGGTATATAAATGACCATAAGGGAGGCCCCCAAGTAAGTAATTGCAAATGGTTGCTTGTAGTTGGTGAATATCCCCTGCACATAGAAGTTTAGTTCAGATGCTAAAATGAAAATTCAATTCATCACATCAAATTTATCGAAACTCTAAGAAACAAAAACATACTTTTTTAACAGTAAAAAGCACACGGTATCATGGTGGACACTGGACACCGGACACGGACAATTAGGATTGAACGTAGTTAAATGCAACTAATCCCTTGTTGCTTTTGAGAATGTAATGTTAAAACCTGAACAATTGAAAAGGTGAAACCGTACGAATTGCCCAAACTAAAGTAAGGCTCCTCGTATGTAATCATGCATTCTAGTTGAGCAAGAACATCACAACCACCTCCAATCAGGCAGGCATTGATGATGCAAACAGTCACCACCAAGTCAAGCAAATTAGGATTTGACATAAGTTACATGAGGAAAACATGCTGAAGACAGGATAATGATGACAGGTGCACACCTATATAGCATTTGCATCATTTTTTACAGAAATCCATATGCATAGACACATGCAATTTCTTTTTAGAAGAACCATACGCTTATGAAAATTTCCACCAGGTGGCAAGAGCACCTCTAGCTTGTAAGGAAAAATAATTGAAGAAATAAAAAAAATCAACTTGCAGCCTCGGTCAGATTCTAAATGCTGCCTTACATTCCCCTAAAGAATTTTCAATTACAGGCAAGCCTGCGCGTGACATTTAACAATTCAGATGCAGACCAATGTTCCAAAGAGGCCTAATCAAATTGTCAAATTAATCTGCCGATATCCAAACATGCATCCAAAGCCAAGATCTAGGAATCCATTGAACAAGTAAACAAAGTAACATCCCAGCATGTGAAGAAAAAAAATCTCTATACCTGTGTGACCTCCGCGGAGGTGACCCATATCAGCACCACGGCCACAATCAGGACCAGCCCAGCTCGGTACTTCAGAATGGAACCCATATCGCCGCAACTCTATCTCTCTCTACCTCTAATCTCCTCGGTTTCACCTCTTCTTGTGCAGTGCGCGAGGAGGCGAGGAATTTAACCGCGGCAACCTCACCTGCTTGCGGTGGACTCGGTGGTAGGTGAGGTCCGCGGCGCCCCTAGCCTCATCGTCCGCCTCTCTTCCCTCCCCACAAAAAGAGAAAGGGAAGGAGGAGGGGAACAGTTTTGGGGGTGAAGGTGGGTGGGGACATGGGGTAAAGCAGCGGTGACCTACTAGCGGAAGTTTCTATTTTGGTCTTACCGAGCAGGAGAAGACGGTTTTACGGGTGGATTCGGAGTCAAGCGACGGGAAGCGCAGCGGGCGAGGGTGGCGCGGGCGCGGCACGGTGCCGATAAAACTCGGAAATCAGGGTGGCCGCGGCCCGCGGGGGGTATTCGGCGCGGCACCGTGCGGACGGCAACCTTTTGGTTCAGATTCAGGTGGCCGCGCTGGGGTGGCGGATGAGATTGGCGCTGTCGGTCGGGTCGGGGCTGGTCATCGCGGATGCGGGGTGAAGAGCTCTTCTCAAAACAGTTTTCGGACTGCAACTTAAGCGTCATCGTAGACGTGGGAGGCGCGGGCGCAACACGTTGCGGATGACGAGTTTTGGGTTGGAAACTCGGAATGAGGGTGGCCGCAGAGGGTATTCGGCGTGACACGTGCGGATAGCAACATTTTTAGGTCAAATTCAGGTAGCTGCGGTGGCGGATGAGATTGGCACTGTCGGTCGGATCGGGGCAGGGGTTCGCGGATGCAGGGTGAAAAGCTCTTCATCAGAGAAGCGATTCGGTTCATATCGGTTAAAAAGGCAACTTAAGCGTCCTTTATGGCGCCCATCGTTCGATCGAGGCATCAGATGGTTCAGATCGGTTAAAAAGGGACAAGCAGTATTTGTGCACAGTAAAAGATCAGTACAATATTTTTGGTCTTTAAGGACTACTTAAGTTGCAGTTTCTAAAGGACTACACCGGATCTGCCTCTAGCTCTTCTGCCTCCACTAAATTTATGGATGGTTGTTTATTGGGAGAGTAATTGGTCTCGGCGTGCGCGATGGGAAGGATTGCAAGTTTGGGACCCGGTTAGTGCTTAGCTAGTGTGGCGTTCCGGCGCGTTTGATGGTGAAAGCTGGGTCGGTTCTATGTTGTGACTTGGAATAGTCGGTAGTGCGAAAATATGCGTTGAATTATGGAAAAAGGGAGTTTGCCGTGTGCAACCGGATGTACTGGGCACGGTGGTGAAAAATGCTGGGTTAGGCCGTTGGCAATATATTACTACTCAGTTGTTCAACTAGTAATCGATGACTAATTGGATTACTCTAGCATATCTGTTCTCCACGGCAAGACGGGATGTTTACCAAGAAGTTTGCCTTTCACTCCAAGTACGTAGGCAGATGAACAAGTGAACAAACGACGTTATTTGGGCATCAGGCATGTGATATTGCCTTTCAATCGATGATATTTTGAGATAATTGATAAAAAACTTGATGACAACTTGAGGACTTTCCTGGGTCAATTTACATGGTGAAGTATTATATACGTAGGTCCTCGGAGTAGCTTGCGTGAGGGTTAGTGAGTCTAGGAACCTTAACTTAAAAGGCTTGCAAAGATGACAAACAGTTCCATGAAAATTGACAAACAAACGTCCAGACAGAATATACTGAATTCCGTTTAGTAACTTTATGCTGAGCTGTTATCTTCACAAATGAAGTTATGGTGATAAAAAAACTGAAAGGCCATGAAGTTTCGAACCTAACCATTACGTTTTCCTTCCGTTCCCAGAAACAACAGGGCATATTTGCAACTTTGATAATTTTCTCATCAATAGGATATCATTATTCACTCATGGACGTTTCTTTTCGATTGCAAACAAAAACAGATGGGAAGAACAATCCTTGCCTGCCTCTGCTTTCCTGCTTTAATTTGTAGCCAACTTGACAAATAGGTACTGCAAAACAAACGGATGGCCTACCATTTGCTTGGGCAGAATAAGCACTACGCGAAATGAAGTATGATTGGCGCATTATTGACCGGACAAAGTCTGTTAGCGTTGTATTCTATTCGTCCAAGTTTATAAGACATATTTCTTCTTGCCATACAGATCAAGAAGATATTGAAAATGAATAAATTACCTCTAATTATTATCACTAATCACTATATTCAGTGTATGCATGTAGAGAATATAAAGTAAAGGTAGATATTTATTAGAGGTATATAAGGAACATCACACTAATTTTGTATTAGAATATGAAATACGCCTTATATTTATGAATAAGACTATCAAAAAATATAATTTATAAATTTGGAGGGAGGGAGTATTTTTTATTTAGCGGACCGTGAAGTGTCCCTGCAACATTAGTTCTGTCTTCTGTGCGCCCTTCGGCCCTTGTGGTTGGATTGGGACGGTTTTCTTACCACTTTTCTACCGGACCAACTTATGCTTCATGAAGCAATTGACAGCAACAAGACCTCTCCAATGTTTCTCCAAATGGATGCCCTCCTCCTGCACGGTTTGTTCCATAATAACTGAAAAACGATTCAGGTACAACGGACTTGTCAGCATATCACATCGAGCTGCTGTGCCCCGTATCGAATCAAACATAAATTGGAAGATATGGAGTTATCTGGCGAAGTCCTTTTCAGATAATGATGCATAGACAACTGCCTGATCCAAACAGAGAAGAGAGAAGCTCATTGAAGCGCTACTGTGAGAAAGTTTTGGAGAGATGAACACTGCCTTTCCTGATTTACTGCATGCATGTATGTACTATCATGCAACAAAAAGCAAGAGCTGAGAGCTAGCACACTGTCTGCGGGCACACAAAGAATGTACGCAAATACAGTTAAGAAATGCATACATTATATATGCAGGAGTACGCAACTAAACGATCTAAGCAATCACTAGGTTTTCGTGTGCACCCGTCCTATATATACATATTTAATCTAGTCGTGACGGTTAGGTGAGATTTGGGGGAACACTTGATCCGGGAAGAAGTCAGTAACCAACCTAAGCATACCCAGATCATAAAACTGACAGGCTTGCCCCATATTTCAGTTCATGGTTCGTCCGTAAAGTACGAACAACTTGGTAAGCACAGCACAGCGATGACTGCATGCTGGCCAGCGAAGCTTAGATGGAAAGCGGAATGCATATAGCGTGCGCTGTTTGTTCCTTCCAGTGTCAGAAAAGGAAGGGTGTCCATTTGACCATTTGCTGAACGCAGACATCTCACTCTTCGTGTAGCGCTTGTCGATCGGCAGAATGTGTAGCTCCGGGGCGGAGCCAGTCCTGAGGCCTGGAATAGAGTCTCTCCTCAACAGTTAGCACAGCACAAAGGATGTGTAGAAAAAACCCAATAGCAATTGGGTTAGCTCGAGGCTTAGGTTTAAGCTGGCTCTGTCCTAGTGTATCTCTACGTTAAGGATGGTGAACTATCACACAACAGAACTTCGAGTGGCTTCTTCCAACTAAGTTGATGCGTAGCCTGTTTTATTTTTGCAAAATGTACCAGCTGCATGGCAGAAATCCGTGCCGATGCTACCCAAGCAGCCAAGCTGCATGGTTCGGGTTCTTTCTGCCCCATGCACGTCCATCAGTCTGCTACTGACGCTCGCCCACTTGCACGTCTTCAGTATTTCTGTGCCGTTGGGCCAAGTGTATACAGTAGAAAGCCCTCAAACCAGTGGGTAATATAACGTTACATGTAATTAAACTCTTCATCTCCTAATATATCTCACGGCTCTTGCCGTCTTCAAAAAAAAAATATAACGTTACATGTGGGAGAATAAAGATTGCGGTGCTAGAAGAGTTCAAAAAAGAACAAAGATTGGCATGCCAGAAACGATTTGTGATATTCACATTTGCTTGCCCTATTTACTGAACTGCGGTATATACAGTCGACAGGAAACCAAGAGCAAAAGAGTCAGAGCAAAATCGGCAGAAACCATGTCGTCTATCTTTGTTAGCTCATTCATGAAGTACAGGCAGAACAAATAAAAGTCCAGGAAGAACGTTCATCTTTTTCTACATACGTTCAGAAATTCATCATCCGCAATTCAACCACAAGGGAACTTTGAACTCCCATGAAAGAACAGGAATCACGTGCTACTTTCTTTATTCAGTTGCGTTGTTGGATTACATAAAGAAAACAGAGGTTATTCAGAGAAGTCCACAGTCATCCAAGGGGCCACAATGCCAAATTACTGACCAAGACAGAATTGATCACTTTTTTAAGCCCCTCTTTAACTTTTTTTTTTTACAAATTTGGCCCTCTCCGAATGGAATTGCAAATATAGCCATGATCCCGGCCGCAGAAGCTCATCGGAGATCTCGGCACCGCAGTAGCGCGCCTCCCGCCTCGCTAGCCATAGTAGCGCGCCTCCCATGCTCACTGGGTGCAGCAGCGCCTACTCCAGCCCCTGCCCACAGTTGCGCTTGTTGGCTCCCGTGCTCTCCAGGCGCGGCAAAGGATAGGTACCTGTCGCCTGATACGCCTTCCGTAGTGGGGGAGGGGGCTAAATCTGTAAATGCATTTGTGGAGAGGTTAGATGTGCAAAAAAAAAAACAAGGTAAGGGAGGGTAAAAAAGTAATCAATTCACCAAAAATAGAGGCCTATAGCTGCCGTCTAGAGAAAAACTACATAAGGCTATAGTGTTTTTCTCTAAAACGATGGTATAGCTCATGCCTTTTTCGAACGAGCCTCCAGATGTAATTTTAATAATATGATTTTTTTTCATCCACTTGATCTGTTTTATCCTTATCGCCTCAAACTCGTTCTCCACATCTCATCAATCATCTTTCTTTCTCTCCCTCTATTGCCTTCAACAAGTACCATGTCAAGTGCAGCGAACGTATGGCGAGAGGTGAGGCAAGGCCGTCGGACCCACCCCAGCTGGCCTCAGAGAAGGAGAGCTCGACCGCAATGGGCAAAAGCCTGATGAAGCAATGCCGCATGGAGGTGGAAGGCTTACGGGGACTCGGCCTTCGAACCATATGTGAGACGAGTTTCCCCCTCATACAGCTCTGGCCGAGGACTGGAGGAAGCTGTGGCGAGATGGGGAGACAATTTCTACCAGTACTGGTCGAGTGTGAATAGATCAAGTGTGAGACGAGTGGTCACGGGCTCGCTGAGCACGGTGAGCTGCCACCTGCCAGGAGCTTGTACAACAACTCGATGTTGTGTTGGTCTGTCGTCGAGCTCCTCCTCGTCTTCATCTCTGATGAGTTCCTCTTAGTCATCTTCAAAGAACGCGGGGGACTTATGATTTTTTTCTCAAATGTTTGAAACTTGTCCGAAACTTTCTTGAAACTTAATGATTGATGTTTCCTTTCAAAACTTGAATGAAACTTATGATTTTTCTCGTGAAACTAGTTGAAACTCTCTAAAACTTCAAAGTTTATCTTTTGAAACTCAATTGAAATTCTTCTGAAACTCATTTTAAATCAAGTTTTAGGTTTGAAAATGGACAAAACTTATAGTTTCATATTTGAAACTCATCAAAATTTATTGAAACACACAGAAACCTTATTAAAACTTTGTTCGAAACTCTCTTGAAACCTTATGAAACTTGAGAATGTGCACTGAAACTTTGAAGTATATATTTTGAAACTTAGTGGAAATTCTTTTAAAACTTGTTTTACTCTAATTTCATATATGAAACTGGACGAAACATGTAATTTCAAATTTGTTTAAACGCACTGAAACATTACAAAACCCATTTGAAACAACTCTAAAACTTGCTGAAACCTGCGAAATACAGATAGAACCCATTGAAATTAGGTGAAACTTGCCTAAACCGTTGAAAATATTTCCAGCGGTACACCGTTGGAAGTTGCCCCCTATAGCCTGTAGGTGAACGCAGGGAACTGAAAGGCTCACTCCCGGGGAGCTGCGGCTGACCCTCGGGGCGCGGGAAAAAACATTGTTACCCGTCATCCGTGGAAAGAAATCCTCTGCCGTAAGTGACTTGTGCCGTTCTCGGCCGTTCCCTCAATCCATCCGCCCACTCAGCGATCGACACTTCCACTTAAGCCTGTCGCGTGGGCCGCGCACATGTGGGGCCCACATGGCAGTAGCCCAACGGCAGGGGTTACGACGGCAGGTGATCTGCTTCCGTCATCCGTTCCTCCCCCTCTCCTGCATTGCGTCCTCTCCTGCATTGCCAGGGCTACCCAATAAATCAGCCTGCAGGTGAGTGCATAAGATCATCAGTGATCTGATGGAAACTTGAAGAGTTTTACACGCAAGAAAAAAAGGTGAGAAACATCAGCCCAGGCACCCAGAAATGAAACAGATTTTTGTGCTAAAGCATTATTACAAATTAAACAAAACTACTAGACAAGCAAAAGGTCTTGTGGAGAACTTTATGTCCTATAATGCTTTTGGTTTTTCTGCATTTCAAATTTATTTGCAAACTCCTTTCAAAAAGATTAATTATCAAGCTGTTCGGAGCTTGTTATTTCAATAGGCAATATTATAGGAAGATGATGCAGTAATGTGCCAACTATTCATTTATAGACGACGGCTGTACAGATCTCAGGGACGATAAACATACGTAGTTTTCTGCAGTGTTGTCCACTGGTGAAGATAGTAAAGTTTTTTGCACTGCTTCAGACTGACACACTATTGCTATCCACATTTCTAATTTGCCAAAGGAAAGTAGGCTGTCCTTTTTCCAAAAGCAGTCACTGTTTGAGTATCTTATATGAGAAAAGGGGACACAGAGTTGATATCCTGATTGTCCATTTTTGGCAAGCCAAATGTTTGAATGACAAACGAGGTGACATTAACATTTATGTTGATCCTATTAGAACCCTTAAACCTTACTTGCTCCAATTATGATGTCCATCTGAAATACAGCGTGTATACATATTTGCCAGAAACCGATTGCTCCCATAGGAAAAACCAGTATGTAAACTACATTTATTTAAGCTGACAGCTACATGGTGAACCGTAAATGAGTGTATTCTAGCACAGTTTTTTTTAGGAAAAAAAAAAAAGAACCGCTGAGGAGGGACAAGACAAAATTTCATTACCTGGATCTGCATGAGAAGATTGTTGAAAGTAGAACCACCATCAACCCGCAACAAGAATTCCCCTTCGGCACTCCACTTCTCCTGCCTCCCCAGCATCCTTTTGCATGGAGATGAGGACATCATTCACCTGGAAGCACATACTCTCAAGCACTGCTCGAGCAATGTGCCCCTTATTTGTTAATCTTGTGATTCCTATACAAATCCCCCTTGTAAGTTGAGAGGAAGAAGGAAGATACAACTATGTCGTATGTATTGATCAAAGGTGTTTAAGTACATGAGGCCATAACAAACTATACGTGAATATAGGAACCACCAGAGAGTCAGTTAGAGAGTACATCGCTAACACCTCGCCGCAGTCGTGGTATCGCCGCTCGGAACGATGCAAAGACCAAAACGGAAAGAAGAAAAACTCGCTGGAGACAGTCCCTTTGTCATCATGTTGGCCAATTGTTGATCCGTAGGGACATGCAAGACCCGAAATTGTCCAAGTGCCACTTTTTCTCAGACAAAATGGATATCCAGTTCAATGTGCTTGGTTCGCCGTGTGAAGCGTTTTAACCCCTAAGGGCCGCAATTACGTGTTGATATAAGTCGTGAATAGCCCACGACGTGGCCATACAAGGAAACTGATCAAGACATTCTATCTATACACATACTTCTATACCTAGAGATATTATCTTGATCAGAGATATTACAACATACGTTAACACTCCCCCTCAATCACAACTTACACAAGTTGAGATTGTTCTTAAAAACTTGTAATCTATATGCAGACTGTGCCTTGGTGAAGCCATCTGCCAATTGATCTCTGGAAGAAACAAATCTGATATCTAGTAATCCTTGGGCCACACGCTCTCTAACAAAGTGATAATCAACCTCAATATGTTTTGTCCTAGCATGAAAAACTGGATTAGCAGAGAGATATGTAGCTCCAATGTTATCACACCATAGTATAGCCTTTTTTGGTTGAGATACACCAAGTTCCCTGAGAAGGGTTTGAATCCAGATCACCTCTGCAGTCGCATTGGCTAGTGCTTTGTACTCTGCCTCAGTACTAGACCTTGAGACTGTAGGTTGTTTGCGAGCACTCCAAGACACTAGATTGTTGCCAAAGAACACAGCAAAACCAAGTCACTATCTATAAGAAGTTCATATCAAGATTCATCCTATGTGACAAGCAATTAAATGAAGACAGAGAGCGCTGCTATCTATAGACCTGTAGATTGTCTATTAATTAAATGAAGAAAGAAAGAGAGCACTCTATTAATTAAAAATAGCTATAGACATCTATATAGATTCACTATTGCAAGGGTTTACTATAGCATGATATATAGATGACATGGATCTTACTATAGAGAGCAATTATCTTTAACCATTGCAGATGCCCTTACTTAGCTAGTGTGCCGTTCCGGCACGTTTGATGGTGAAAGCTGGGTCGGTTCTATGTTGGGACTTGAATAGTCGGTTGTGCGAAAATATGCGTTGAAGTATGGAAAAAGAGAGTTTGCCGTGTGCAACCGGATGTACCGGGCACGGTGGTGAAAAATGCTGGGTTAGGCCGTTGGCAATATATTACTGCTCAGTTGTTCAACTAGTAATCGATGACTAATTGGATTACTCTAGCATATCTGTTTTCCACGGCAAGACGGGATGTTTAACAAGAAGTTTGGCTTTCACTCCAAGTACGTAGGCAGATGAACAAGTGAACAAACGACGTTATTTGGGCATCAGGCATGCGATATTGCCTTTCAATCGATGATATTTTGAAATAATTGAGAAAAAAAAACTTGATAACAACTTGAGGACTTTCCTGGGTCAATTTACATGGTGAAGTATTATATACGTAGGTCCTCGGAGTAGCTTGCGTGAGGGTTAGTGAGTCTAGGAACCTTAACTTAAAAGGCTTGCAAAGATGATCAACATTTCCATGAAAATTGACAAACAAACGTCCAGACAGAATATACTGAATTCCGTAGAGTAACTTTATGCTGAGCTGTTATCTTTATAAATGAAGTTATGGTGATAAAAAAAACTGAAAGGCCATGAAGTTTCGAACCTAACCATTACGTTTTCCTTCCGTTCCCAGAAACAACAGGGCATATTTGCAACTTTGATAATTTTCTCATCAATAGGATATCATTATTCACTCATGGACGTTTCTTTTCGATTGCAAATAAAAACAGATGGGAAGAACAATCCTTGCCTGCCTCTGCTTTCCTGCTTTGTAGCCAACTTGACAAATAGGTACCGCAAAACAAACGGATGGCCTACCATTTGCTTGGGAAGAATAAACAATACGCGAAATGAAGTATGATTGGCGCATTATTGACCGGACAAAGTCTGTTAGCGTTGTATTCCATTCGACATATTTCTTTTTACCATACAGATCAAGAAGATATTGAAAATGAATAGATTACCTCTAATTATTATCACCAATCACTATGTTCAGTGCATGCATGTAGAGAATATGAAGTAAAGATAAATATTTATTAGAGGTATATAGGGAACATTATACTAATTTTGTATTAAAATATGAAATACATCTTATATTTATAAATAGGACTAATAAAAAATATAATTTATAAATTTGGAGGGAGGGAGTATTTTTTATTCAGTGGACCGTGAAGTGTCCTGCAACATTAGTTCTGTCTTCTGTGCGCCCTTGTGGTTGGATTGGGACGGTTTTCTTACCACTTTTCTACCGGACCAACTTATGCTTCATGAAGCAATTGACAGCAACAAGACCTCTCCAATGTTTCTCCAAATGGATGCCCTCCTCCTGCACGGTTTGTTCCATAATAACTGAAAAACGATTCAGGTACAACGGACTTGTCAGCGTATCACATCGAGCTGCTGTGCCCCGTATCGAATCAAACATAAATAGGAAGATATGGAGTTATCTGGCAAAGTCCTTTTCAGATAATGATGCATAGACAACTGCCTGATCCAAACAGAGAAGAGAGAAGCTCAATGAAGTGCTACTGTGAGAAAGTTTTGGAGAGATGAACACTGCCTTTCCTGATTTACTGCATGCATGTATGTAGTATCATGCAACAAAAAGCAAGAGCTGAGAGCTAGCACACTGTTTGCGGGCACACAAAGAATGCACGCAAATACAGTTAAGAAATGCATACATTATGCAGGAGTACGCAACTAAACGATCTAAGCAATCACTAGGTTTTCGTGTGCACCCGTCCTATATACACATATTTAATCTAGTCGTGACGGTTAGGTGAGATTTGGGGGAACACTTGATTCGGGAACAAGTCAGTAACCAACCTAAGCATACCCAGATCATGAAACTGACAGGCTTGCCCCATATTTCAGTGCATGGTTCGTCCGTTAAGTACGAACACCTTGGTAAGCACAGCACAGCGATGACTCTGGCCAGCGAAGCTTAGATGGAAAGCGGAATGCATATAGCGTGCGCTGTTTGTTCCTTCCAGTGTCAGAAAAGGTTTCCATTTGGCCATTTGTAGAACGCAGACATCTCACTCTTCGTGTAGCGCTTGTCGATCGGCAGAATGTGTAGCTCCGGGGCGGAGCCAGTCCTGAGGCCTGGAATAGAGTCTCTCGTCAACAGTTAGCACAGCACAAAGGATGGGTAGAAAAAACCCAATAGCAATTGGGTTAGCGCGAGGCTTAGGTTTAAGCTGGCTCTGTCCTAGTGTATCTCTACGTTAATGATGATGGTGAACTATCACACAACAGAACTTCGAGTGGCTTCTTCCTACTAAGTTGATGCGTATCCTGTTTTATTTTTGCAAAATGTACCAGCTGCATGGCAGAAATCCGTGCCGATGCTACCCAAGCAGCCAAGCTGCATGGTTCGGGTTCTTTCTGCCCCATGCACGTCCATCAGTCTGCTACTGACGCTCGCCCACTTGCACGTCTTCAGTATTTCTGTGCCGTTGGGCCAAGTGTATACAGTAGAAAGCCCTCAAACCAGTGGGTAATATAACGTTACATGTGGGAGAATAAAGATTGCGGTGCTAGAAGAGTTCAAAAAAGAACAAAGATTGGCATGCCAGAAACGATTTGTGATATTCACATTTGCATGCCCTATTTACTGAACTGCGGTATATACAGTCGACAGGAAACCAAGAGCAAAAGAGTCAGAGCAAAATCGGCAGAAACCATGTCGTCTATCTTTGTTAGCTCATTCATGAAGTACAGGCAGAACAAATAAAAGTCCAGGAAGAACGTTCATCTTTTTCTACATACGTTCATAAATTCATCATCCGCAATTCAACCACAAGGGAACTTTGAACTCCCATGAAAGAACAGGAATCACGTGCTACTTTCTTTATTCAGTTGCGTTGTTGGATTACATAAAAAAAACAGAGGTTATTCAGAGAAGTCCACAGTCATCCAAGGGGCCACAATGCCAAATTACCGACCAAGACAGAATTGATCACTTTTTTAAGTCCCTCTTTAACTTTTTTTTTTTACAAATTTGGCCCTCTCCGAACGGAATTGCAAATATAGCCATGATCCCGGCCGCAGAAGCTCATCGGAGATCCCGGCACCGTAGTAGCGCGCCTCCCATGCTCACTGGGTGCGGCAGCGCCTAGTCCAGCCCCTGCCCACAGTTGCGCTTGTTGGCTCCCGTGCTCCCCGGGCGCGGCAAAGGATAGGTACCTGTCGCCTGATACGTCTTCCGCAGTGGGGGAGGGGGCTAAATCTGTAAATGTATTTGTAGAGAGGTTAGATGTGCAAAAAAACGAGGTAAGGGAGGGTAAAAAAGTAATCAATTCACCAAAAATAGAGGCCTATAGCTGTTGACTAGAGAAAAACTATATAACGCTATAGTGTTTTTCTCTAAAACGATGGTATAGCTCATGCCTTTTTCGAACGA
The DNA here is from genome assembly GCA_036346375.1 of Guadua angustifolia. Taxonomy (NCBI): domain Eukaryota; kingdom Viridiplantae; phylum Streptophyta; class Magnoliopsida; order Poales; family Poaceae; genus Guadua; species Guadua angustifolia. The sequence goes on along the minus strand of CM070507.1, from coordinate 4,391,764 downwards.
GCCTCCAGATGTAATTTTAGTAATATGATTTTTTTCATCCAATTGATCTGTTTTATCCTTATCGCCTCAAACTCGTTCTCCACATCTCATCAATCATCTTTCTTTCTCTCCCTCTATTGCCTTCAACAAGTACCATGTCAAGTGCAGCGAACGTATGGCGAGAGGTGAGGCAAGGCCGTCGGACCCACCCCAGCTGGCCTCAGAGAAGGAGAGCTCGACCGCAATGGGCAAAAGCCTGATGAAGCAATGCCGCATGGAGGTGGAAGTCTTACGGGGACTCGGCCTTCGAACCATATGTGAGACGATCGAGTTTCCCCCTCATACAGCTCTGGCCGAAGACCGGAGGAAGCTGTGGCGAGATGGGGAGACAATTTCTACTAGTACTGGTCGAGTGTGAATAGATCAGGTGTGAGACGAGTGGTCACGGGCTCGCTGAGCACGGTGAGCTGCCACCTGCCAGGAGCTTGTACGACAACTCGATGTTGTGTTGGTCTGTCGTCGAGCTCCTCCTCGTCTTCATCTCTGATGAGTTCCTCTTAGTCATCTTCATTTCCGACTGATTTTTTTTTGCTCAAATGTTTGAAACTTGTCCGAAACTTTCTTGAAACTTAATGATTGATGTGTCCTTTCAAAACTTGAATGAAACTTATGATTTTTCTCGTGAAACTAGTTGAAACTCTCTAAAACTTCAAAGTTTATCTTTTGAAACTCAATTGAAATTCTTCTAAAACTCATTTTAAATCAAGTTTTAGGTTTGAAAATGGACGAAACTTATAGTTTCATATTTGAAACTCATCAAAGTTTATTGAAACACACAGAAACCTTATTAAAACCTTGTTCGAAACTCTCTTGAAACCTTATGAAACTTGAGAATGTGCACTGAAACTCTGAAGTATATATTTTGAAACTTAGTGGAAATTCTTTTAAAACTTGTTTTACTCTAATTTCATATATGAAACTGGATGAAACATATAATTTCAAATTTGTTTAAACGCACTGGAACATTATAAAACCCATTTGAAACAACTCTAAAACTTGCTGAAACCTGCGAAATACAGATAGAACCCATTGAGATTAGGTGAAACTTGCCTAAACCGTTGAAAATATTTCCAGCGGTACACCGTTGGAAGTTCCCCCCTGTAGCCAGTGGCGGAGCCCGGCCTTGGGCCACCCGGGCCTGGGCCCGAGGCCTGGCCCAAAATACTAATGCAATACCCAGTGTGGATCCAGAACAAAAGACAACTATCTCCCTTTCGCTCGTGGGCCGGCCCCCGGTTGGGCCGGCTCCGCCCCTGCCTGTAGCCTGTAGGTGAACGAAGGGAACTGAAAGGCTCACTCCCGGGGAGCTGCGGCTGACCCTTGGGGTGCGGGAAAAAACATTGTTACCCGTCATCCGTTCCTCCCCCTCTCCTGCATTGCGTCCTCTCCTGCATTGCCAGGGCTACCCAATAAATCAGCCTGCAGGTGAGTGCATAAGATCATCAGTGATCCGATGGAAACTTGAAGAGTTTTACACGCAAGAAAAAAAGGTGACAAACATCAGCCCAGGCACCCAGAAATGAAACAGATTTTTGTGCTAAAGCATTATTACAAATTAAACAAAACTACTAGACAAGCAAAAGGTCTTGTGGAGAACTTTATGTCCTATAATGCTTTTGGTTTTTCTGCATTTCAAATTTATTTGCAAACTCCTTTCAGAAAGATTAATTATCAAGCGGTTCGGAGCTTGTTATTTCAATAGGCAATATTATAGGAAGATGATGCAGTAATTTGCCAACTATTCATTTATAGACGACGGCTGTACAGATCTTAGGGATGATAAATGTAATGGACCGTCCTTTTCAGGGGTGCGTATAAATACCTTTATAGTTACCCAGGAATTTAACTGTAGCTAACAAGTGTACATTACCAGACATAAAAGCAAATGCAATTATTTGATAGATAAATTAAGGGTCTAACGGCCAGAGTTTTACAAAAGGTGCGGCTAGCACCAGATACTTTACAAAAAACAACCACAGGAAAGGCTTAAGCAGATAGATCAAGGCCTTCAAAACCAATTATCGTCGCACCATCTACGTTCTTCTGGAATTCGTCAGCTTCCGTGAAATCTAAAAGGGGGATTTGGAGCAAGGGTGAGTATACAACCGTACTCAACAAACCACACAGAAATTCTGAATATTACATGCACGGAGTTTCAAGGAATTGGCACAAGTTTAAATATTTGGTGGATGCATGAGCTAGGATTAAGTATAGTACAAAAGAAATATAAATCAATCAATCAATATCATTATCACAACACCACCACTGATTTATTAACAAAATCCAGGTTACGGTAAGTTTACTGTCAAAACTACTCGAGCTCAGTTACAGGAATCACCCTAAATTAACCCAGCTTCATTAACCGAAAGCACGACATATTCGAATACCATTTAGATCACTCTGCAGAGCTACTCAACTTTACCCACAAGATATCTACGGTCATTAGTGCCACCGGATTAACATGCAACTTTTATGCATGCGGCCCAACCGAGATTAACATAGCCTTTCATTGAATTTCCCCTCTTTAGCTCCTACCCAGTAGGCGGTGCAAATCCTCAGCCTCTAAGACCCACTGGCCAAAGCGGGCCTCACGCTCTGACCGACTGAGGAAACCTACTATTGTGAAAACCGCCGAATGGCCACACCATTCCGTTTCACCCCAAACCAAAACGCTATCCATTCCTCCACAGAGAATGGGAATCTACCTGTAGGCATTCCAAGGGGAAAGACAATATCTTAAGACTCGTGGATCGTGCCAACAGAGTCGATCGACGCAACTTGTGGTTGAGAGGGGACTGAGTTATTTACTTTGCACAGGGGTTGATCCTTAATTGCTGAAGACACAGCCCGACGCATACCGCACCACTGGTACCTCCTAACCCTTTCCACACCACACTGGGCTTGTCATCGGTTTGGGGATTGGACCAGCATCCACCTTCCGTGGTCCACTCAATACTGTTTCCCAAACCGTAGCAGATTTTGAAAACGAGTTTTGAGCAAAAATTGAAAAGTGATGATTATTTATTATAGCTAACCTACGGTGGTTCATTAATGATAACTAGGGTTAACAATTGAATATGGCAAAATCAACATGGTTTTAACAAGGGGTGAGTTTTAACTAGTCAAGTCTTTCCAAATTAGCTCATTTTTAGATTTCTACTCTATATACATACAAATGCAATAACTACGTACATACAGTCATTATACGGAATAATGGGATCAACATGTTCAAGGAGTGTGGCTTGCCTTGCGGGGTTAGAGGTTCGCCCAGCGAGAAGCGGTCGATGTCGCGTTTGGTCCTGAACGGTTCCGGCTCCTGGTATAGCTCCAACGACTGCTCCTGCTCTGAGATTCATGCCAAAGGTTGCTCTGACGTTGAATCTAGCGTGGGAAAACGTAACCAATAAATAAACGAATAAAACACAAAAAGGAAAGAAAAACGAAAAAGGAAGTCGGAGAGAAAATGCCAGAATAGGGCTCAGGGGTATTTTTGGAATTTTTTGACTCGATATGGCAAAACGGAGATCATTTTTGGACTCAGCGGCTCGAATTGGTTAAAATATGTATTTTTGGGCATTTTTGGATTTTTGGGAATTTTTGGGAGATTTTTGTGGAATTTTCTGGATTTTTAATAAACTGAAATCCGGAAAATCGAAAAGAAAATCGAAAATGGAATTTTGATTCTGCCGCACAAGATCTTTGCGCAGGCCTTGGCGACGCTTGGCCCACGACGGTTCGCACGCAGCGCCTGGGCGAGGAGGCCCATGGCAAAGGCCCACGAGCAATGAGGCTAGCCCATGCGCGCCGAGCGGCTCCGGCAAGCGGCCCAAGCACGAGGGAGTAGCAGCAGAATGACAGTATGTGCTGGGTGGTGTGAGTGGGCGATAGAAGGCTGGCGCGTGGGGCCGGGTTGGCAACGAGAGAAGGAGAGCTACGCGAGGGGCGGTGGGCCGGTGGTGAGTGTGGCCGGACTTGGAGAAGATGAAGAGGGATCCGGCGGACGGCGGCTCGGGAGGGGAGATGGACTAGCGGGGGAGCATGAGGATCTCACGATGAACTCGGAGAGGTAGAGAAAATTGAGGAGGAGAGTGTGGAGGAGCGGGGCGACAGGGAGAGGCTGGAGCCGAGGAAGAAGCTCACGGCGAAGGGTGAGGAGGCGGCTGGAGAAGGAATGGGTAGGCGGGGAGGAAAGGGGAGACCTTGGTGCGCTCGGGGGTGCGAAAATGGCGGGGAGGGGGGTTTTTATAGCCTGAACTACGAGGAAAACGACGGGGGCGAGCATCATTGCTACGACGACTATGGGCGGGGAGAGAAAAGCTCGAGGCGGGACGCAGCGCTGACGGGCGCGAGCGGCGAGGCGGTGCGGTGCCAGGTGGCGAAGCGACGGGGCACCAAAGGCGACGGGATTGGCTCGCATGCGCACGGAAATGGGGCACGACGATGGGATGGCGGGCGATGCACAGTGCTGCCAAAACGGGGAAGACGACAACTGCAGGCGGCGTGGTGGCTGGGCCAACGTCGAAAGCGAGTGGAGCGGGCTGCAGCAGGGAGCGCTGGGTCGGGCGGAAAATGTCTGGGCTGGCGAAGAAGCAAAGCGCGGAGGTGGATCGGCAAGGAAAGAGGAGACAATGCTGGGCCAGGCGCGTAAATGGGACGGGCTAGGGGAAATGGGACGGCCCAAGCGCGGGAGAGGAAAAATAGAGGATGGGAGGCGGAAACCCAAATAGGGAAAGCGGGGAAATTCGGGGAAATTGCCAAATTAGGAAAGGCTCAAGAATTGGCTCAAATAAATCCAGGAAATTCGGCAAAAATTCAAATAAGTCCAAGAAATTCAGACAAAACTAATTTTGAAATTTTTGGGTTATTTCAATAAACATACGTAGTTTTCTGCAGTGTTGTCCACTGGTGAAGATAGTAAAGTTTTTTGCACTGCTTCAGACTGACACACTATTGCTATCCACATTTCTAATTTGCCAAAGGAAAGTAGGCTGTCCTTTTTCCAAAAGCAGTCACTGTTTGAGTATCTTATATGAGAAAAGGGGACACAGAGTTGATATCCTGATTGTCCATTTTTGGCAAGCCAAATGCTTGAATGACAAACTTTGAGGTGACATTAACATTTATGTTGATCCTATTAGAACCCTTAAACCTTACTTGCTCCAATTATGATGTCCATCTGAAATACAGCGTGTATACATATTTGCCAGAAACCGACTGCTCCCATAGGAAAAACCGGTATGTAAACTACCTTTATTTAAGCAGACAGCTACATGGTGAACCGTAAATGAGTGTATTCTAGCACAGTTTTTTTTTAGGAAAAAAAAAGAACTGCTGAGGAGGGACAAGACAAAATTTCTTTACCTGGATCTGCATGAGAAGATTGTTGAAAGTGGCACCACCATCAACACGCAACAAGAATTCCCCTTCAGCACTCCACTTCTCCTGCCTCCCCAGCATCCTTTTGCATGGAGATGAGGACATCATTCACCTGGAAGCGCATACTCTCAAGCACTGCTCGAGCAATGTGCCCCTTATTTGTTAATCTTGTGATTCCTATACAAATCCCCTTGTAAGTTGAGAGGAAGAAGGAAGATACAACTATGTCGTATGTATTGATCAAAGGTGTTTAAGTACAGGAGGCCATAACAAACTATACATGAATATAGGAACCACCAGAGAGTCAGTTAGAGAGTACATCGCTAACACCCCGCCGCAGTCGTGGTATCGCCGCTCGGAACGATGCAAAGACCGGAACGGAAAGAAGAAAAACTCGCTGGAGACAGTCCCTTTGTCATCATGTCGGCCAATTGTTGATCCGTAGGGACATGCAAGACCCAAAATTGTCCAAGTGCCACTTTTTCTCAGACAAAATGGATATCCAGTTCAATGTGCTTGGTTCGCCGATGGTGGATGGAATAGCCGCCATGTAAACTGCCGATATATTGCCACAGTAAACAACGGTTGCCTTGTCCATTTACATTGCAATTCGCCCAAAAGCTGTGAAAGCCAGCAGCACTCCGCAACAGCTTTGGCTACGGCACGGTACTCACACGGTACTCTGCTTCAGCGCTCGATCGAGAGACCGTAGGTTGTCGTTTGGATAACCACGACACAAGCGAGTCCCCAATGTAGACGCAATAGCCAGAGGTAGATCAGCGTGTTTAGGCAGCCTGCCCAGTCTGCGTCGGAGTAGGCAGTGATTCCAGTGACGAGGAAGCATGTATTTGCAGTTCAAATCCTATGGCACCACGCACATAGCGAAGAATGCATTTGAGCAACGCAAGATGACACGCGGGGATCGTGCATGTGGAGGCAAGCCTGTTGGACTGCATAGGAGAGATTAGGGCGTGTCACTGTACAATACTGCAGCGTGCCGGCTAGGCTGCGATATTCCGATGGATCTAAGACGGGGGCATCGGTGCTTGCCGGCAACTTTTGCTTGGTATTGACAGGAGTGGCAACAGGCTTGTAGTTGGCCATCGATGCTCATGACGGCGCCGGGCAGTGGAAGAAGAAGCAAGAGGAGGATCGAAAGGGTATCTGATACCATGTAAGTTGAGAGGAAGAAGGAAGATATAACTATGTCGTGTTTAAGTACAGGAGGCTATAACAAACTATACATAAATATAGGAACCACCAGAGAGTTAGTTAGAGAGTAGTAAGGGTTGCAATCCGATTGAATAATTTCAGACCGACCGGATATGTCCGGATCGGATTCGAATAATTTTTTCGGATAGTTTTCAGATTCGATATCGGATTTGGATGCTTTATTTTGAATTCGAATTTGGATTCGGTATATCACTATCCGTCAGATCGATATATTCCAAAACTTTTTTCGGATATATCCGGTAAAAAAGTTATTCGGATATCCGATAAACCGGTCTGGTGGTCTCCCATGACCCGTGCCACTGCGCACACCGCCACGGCGCGCCACCACCACACCATGGTCTCCTCCCTCTTGCTCACCTGCAGCCACGCTCCGCTCCTCACTCCCCCCAAACTACCAAACCAAGCTCCCTCATCGGAAGATTCACTGCCACCGCCGACGCTGTTTCCAAAGCCAAAGCCAAAGCCGGTGCCCCTCTCTTCAGCTCCGACGTGTGCCGACCGGGACGAGCCGGGGGGCGGCGGGGCTGGGCCCTAATCTGCCGCGACTCCTCCCTCTAGGGACCGCCCGATGTCGATTCCGCGACAGAGGAGCAAGAGAAGAAGAAGGACAACGAAGCAGCGGCCACCGCCGCCGTGCGGATTGCAAATAGCGGTGGCAGCGGCGGCGGGAAGCTGAGCGACTGGACGACGTCGGTGCTGCTCTTCGGGATGTGGGTGGGTCTGATATACTACCTCTTCCAGCTCGCACCCAACCAGACGCCGGTACGTACGGACATACTCACACTTTAATGCTTTCCCACTTAATATAAGTTGAACAAATCTTGAAGCAAACGAAGAGGTAAGTAATCACTATTTACCCTTTATTTATGTTTTAATATTTATGCAACCGTAAAAAAGAAGCACCTCTCATTTATCAATTGTCAACTGCTTGCTTTGCACTTTCATGAATTTGAGTCCTTAGATGTGTACGTATGACTGTATCTGTGACAATACTAGATCGTAGCCGCACAAATCGGGACAGCTTTAGTCGTGAGAATCCTCACTAATATGCCCTGTTCTTGACCATAGTAGGCTAGGATAGTATGATACCGTTGTTTGTCCGTGTTTTTCTCTGCCCTGATAATATTGTCCCATTGAATCTGCACACAACTGGGTTGAATTTGTAACGGACCGCCCTTTTTAGGGGGGTGCGTATAAATACCTTTACAGCTACCCAGGATTTTAGCTGTAGGTAACCAAGTGTACATTACCTGTTAGAAGAACAAATGCGAGTATTTTATAGATAAATAGAGGCCTAACGGCCAAGGTTTTACAAGAGATGCGGCTAGCACCGAATACATTACAGAACACCCACAGGAAAGACTTGAGCAGATAGATCAAGGCCTTCAAAAACCAAATAACATCGTCATCTACGATCTTCGGAAATCCGTCGTCTTCTTAGAAATCTAAGAGGGGGTTAGGAGCAAGGGTGAGTACACAACCGTACTCAACAAACCACACGGAAATTCTGAATATTACATGCAATGGTAAACAAAGGCAGGCATAGGTTTTAAGTCTTTTGGATGCAAGTTGCAAGTATTAGCTTTCATTTTACATTTGAAACACAAATCATAATTAACCATAAATCATGGGGGGTCATTTGCAAGGTTCACCATTACGATAAATTCCATTTATGAAAGCTACAGGGGCGCAGTTATAGGAATCACCCTAAATTAACTCAGCTTCATTAACTGGAAGCACGGCGTATTCGAATACCATTGATATCACTCTGCAGAGGTGCTCAGCTTTACCCACAAGATATCATTGACCGTTAGTGCCAAGCGCAAACAACATGCAACTTTAATGCATGCGGCCGGGCCGGGATAATCATAGCATTTCGTTGGACTTCCCTCTTTTAGCTCCTACCCAGTAGGCTAAATTGGACCCTACCGTACCCCAGGATCCCACGGGCCGGTGCGGGATTAGCGGCCTGGTTACGGTGGATACCTACTATTGTGAGAACCGATGGCCGCACCATACCCGTTCCACCCCGGTCGCTTAGCGGCCCATTCTCTATCCAGAATCGGGAGCTTCCTCCTGTAGGTATTAAAAAGGGGAGTACAATGTACTGAGCTATGTTGGGCCAAGTCATCGGGATTGGCCGGCCCAACTTGTGGTTGAGCGGGATCTGAAGTTATTTACTTTGCCCAAGACATCGGTCCTTAAATGCCAAAGACTCGGCCGAATGACATACCACAACCCGTTGGTACCAACGGTACCACCGCCACACCACAACCTGGCCTCGTCATCGGTTGGAGATTGGGCCGGCATCCACCTCTTGTGGTCCGCCCAATTAGAGGCCCCGAACCGTAGCAATTTTCGGGAAATCACCCGAGCCATCCCTCGGAGACTTTAAGCTAATTCAACTAAGAGTGAGATTATAAATATTGCTATTCTACGGTGGTTCAATATTTTATATCCTAGGGTTAAAAAGGAGTTAGGGCATAACAACGGTTCAACATTTGGTATTATCTAAGCATGTCATTCGAAACTACCACATTTTCTAGTTTCATGAAATACCAAAATAATGCAATACAGAAATATATACATATAATTGTAACGAAACTGGGTTCAACATGTTCAAGGAGTGTGGCTTGCCTTGCGTGATCGAAGGTTCGCCTAAAAGAAGGGGGTCGATGTCGTGTCTGGCCTTGCTCGGCTCCGGCTCCAAGTATAGCTTCAACGTCTGCTCCTGCTCCGAGATTCGTGCTGATGGTCGTCTTGGCATCGAATCTAGCGTGAAGAAACGCAACCAATAAATAAACGAATAAAACAAAATAACGAAAAAGAAACAAAAAAGAAAAAGAGAGAGAAAATGGCCGGATTAGGGTTCAGGGGCATTTTGGGAATTTTCTGGACTTGGTTTGGCGAAACAGAGATCATTTTTGGACTCAACGGTTCGAAACGGTCAAGAATATGTATTTTTGGCTATTTTTGGACTTTTGAGAGTTTTTGGGATTTTTCTGGAATTAATAATCAATTTTGGATTTTCTAATTTAAAATCCGAAAACAAAATTGAAAGCTTAGCATGCATTTGGGCAAGACATCCTCGGCTACCTGCGTGAGCGCTTAAGGCCCGAGTGAAATTTGGTGACGGCGGCCCAAAGTGGCGCGAGGTCGACGGTGGGGACCGCATGGCAAAGAGTGGTGGCAAAGCGGGGCCAAGTGCGCAGTGAGACGAGGGTTTTGCCGACGTGCGAGGCTCGTTGGCAGCGATGGAGGGGTTTGGCTGACGGCCGGGGCCCATTGGCAGTGGGACGAGGAGATGGCTGACGCGTGGGGGCCAAGCGCCAGGGAGACGGAGGGGTAGGTGTAAGTTCAAGAGTTTTTGGTTTTGGTGATTGATGTTAATTAATGTTTAATTTATGTTTAATGACAAATCTAATCTTTATAAGACTAACTTGTTTTATTGAGCATATATATTTAGCAGTCTCATATTTGGATGAAAAATAGAAAACCCAAGGTATGTACGCGTATTCCTTCTAGTATTTAATTGCATACTTTGGATTCGAGTTAAAGTATAAATGTCCCCATTATATTAACCACAAACGTGCATCATGTTTCTCAATATGATATGGATGCACATACTTAGGGGAGTTTATGATTTAACTCGAAAGTTTCAATGTATTGATCCATTCCTTATTGACACATATAAAGATCAAGACATAGAAACTAAATCCTTGAGTATATATTTGAATTGCCTAGTTTTAGTATACTCATGGTAATATAGGATATACTCCAATGAATCAAAATTGAATATGTGCATATTACCTCCAAGTCAATTATATTTATGCACATATACATGTGGAGTTTATTCTATAGAGTAATGATCATTTTCATATAGCCTACACATTATGGATCATTATATTTCATCAACATGAGTATATGAAAACTTGTGTAGTTAATATATACTCATATCAATTTAAATAAAATTTAAATTGAGTTCATTTGTTTTGTTAATCATTAAAGAACATTTCATCATGTGTTGATGGTGTTCCTTGATTAATTAAGGACAAATGAATAATTCTTAAGTATAATGAAGCATGTGTTGCATTATTGTACTTAAGACACATTTAATCATTCAAATTGATTTAGGTTGTGCTCAATTGATCTAAAGGCATCCATTATGTGTTAATGGAGTGCAAGAGATAATTGAGACAACCATGCATCTTGGACTAACTATTTGTATGAGTTGTGATTGAGTTAGGTCCAAAGATGAATGAGATGATGAGAACGGGACAAAGACGGCATCATGAGGTGATGGACGTCAAGAGTGGATCCCGAAGTTAAAAGAGGAGTCGAGTGATGATCCCGGGGGAGCATATGATGTGAAGATCATAAAGACCCCAAAGGAGATTGCCTGCGTGCGACGGCAAAGGTATAACTAGATAGGCTAAGGACTTTGTAGTCTTTGAGTCTAGTTTTATCGCCGTACTATTAAGAGAGGTTGTGTCCTAACTTGAGCTTCATCATGTGTTGATGATCTCAATCCCGCGTTCACTCGAGCTCAAACCATTTGGATTTGGTTTTTTGTATAAGAGTTAACCATTTGGCATGTGTTGCGAATGGGTTAAGCTTATGCTTGGTTGTTGATTGCTTTATACTCGGATTTGCATGTGTTGCAAAGAAAAAGAGCATATGCATTTGGTTTTCGCATAGAGCTTTAATTTGCATGTGTTGCAAATAGGATAAGCAATATGTGTTGACTCTTACGTGAAGTTCATTTTTGCATGTGTTGCAAATGTTGAAGCTTCATGTTTTATTTACAAAACAAATCCTTCTAAAACTTGTGGTTGCTTGGAGCTAAGTTTTGCATGAGTTGCAAAAGGAGAGAGCTCAAGCACGATTTGGTGTTTTTGTGTTTGTATGGAGCTAGAGGCTTGCATGTGTTGCAAATAGAGAGCTCATGCATTTGAGTGAGTTTTGGTTTTGCTTGGAGCTAGGTTTTTGCATGTGTTGCAAAACGAGGATGCTCGAGAAAGTTGGATTTGGAGTTTTCGTGTGGTTCTTTGAAGTATGTGAATAGAATTTGCAAATATGTTTTGCAAATTGTTTTGATCATCACTTGATTCAAGTTTTAATCTTGTTGACCTCTTTCTAGCTTGTAGTCATGCCCTTCATTAAGTCTATGCGAGGGATTTCGGAAAATCAGTTTTTAGACTTGAAAGACTACATTAGAGTTTTGTTTTGGTGATGTTTAAAAATATTTATAGTTGCTTAAATCTTAAAAATTAGTGGAGATTGTAGCCCTCGTGATAAGCTTCGTATAGAATCAAAGATCACCTAAATCGGAGTTCGGAGTAAAAAGTTACGGCCGTTTTAGTGTTGTGGCGTGATCTGACCGCCCTAAGTTGGTCCGATTGCCCCGATCCGGTGTGACCGGACCTCGGTGTGTGAAATTTCCAGAACATGTGTTTTCTTGCTCATTTGAGGCGGTGCGACGAGAGGACCTCCCACACACCGGATGAGCGGTCGGACCGGGATTTTTGCGGTCACACCGACCATGTAACGGTCGAATTTTCGACCGTTGCCCTGTGAGGGCCGGTCGGACCGGCCTGAGTCCGATCGGACCGGGCTTGTCGAGTTTTTTCCTGTTTTGCCCCCAAACGGCTAGTTTTCCTTTATGGGCTATAAAAGGGGACCTTGGGGGGCAGTGGCAAGGTGTTGGTGTTATTGTGAGTGTCTTGGCTCTTGTGTGAGTTGTGTGGAGGTGGTTTGCATGTGTTGCATCCCCTCAAGTTGATTCTTGAGCTAAGAGTGGCACTAATTGCATGTGTTGCAATTAGGAAGTGATTTGAGAGCCTCTTGTGTATGTGTTGCACTTGAGGGAGGCCTTGGTGCATGTGTTGCACAAGGTGATCACCGAGAGCGCATTCGTTGTGCTCGATGAAGTTTCAAGCGAAGGAGCGGCTAGTTTCTCTTGGAGGTTGCCGACTCCTAGACGGCGTAGGCGTCGTGCGCGGGAGCTCTCAAGGTTGTGAGAAGCCCCGGCGAAGTTTGTAAAGGTTCGGGTTGAGCCTACGCGCAAGCGTGAAAAACCACGACTAGTGGAAAGAGGTGGGTGCTCGAGCGGGAGCCGGTCCGAGTGGTCGGGCTTGCCTCAACGTGGACTAGGGGAGACCGGCAAGTCTCCGAACACCACGAAAAAATATCGGTTGTCCCTTGTCTCATTTACTTTCAAGCATTTACATTTATTGTATATTGTTCATTTGCTTGATTGCAATTAGAATTGCTTAGTATTAATTGAATGTTCAATTTAGCAATTCTAGCGTAGAGACTTAAATTAATTAGTGCACTTAGTGAGCCTAGTTGATTTAGGCTTTAATTGTCAAAACCTAGTTTACCGCTTCCGCATATATATTTGTTCAGGTTTTGACATAGGGGTTGATTAGAGTGAATTGAATTAGAGAGCGATCGAATTTTATAATCGCCTATTCACCCCCCTCTAGGCGCATCCTCGACCCTACAGTAGGCGCTGAACGGTGGGGTCCGGTTGTCAGCGAGACAGAAGGCCGGTGAATCGAGCGAGCGAGGCAGCGGCCGGACTCGAAGAAGAAGGCGGCGGATCCGGCGAAGCAGAGCTCGGGGGTTCGGAAGAGTTAGAGAAATGGAGAGGGGAGGCCATGGCGAACCCGGTGGTGGGCGAAATTGGCCGGGAGAGAAAAGGTAGCGGCGGGGCGACGGGGAAGCGTCGGAGCCGAAGAAGACGAGCGCGGGGGAAGCAATCGAGGGCGCGAGAGCTTGGAAGAGATGGCGGCAAAGGTGGAGGAGGTTGTAGCGGCTCCGGCGCAGCGAAAATGGTGGGGAACGGAGCTTGATACGCGAGGGAGCAAGGAGAGAGGAAGGGCTCGGTCCGGGGAGAGAGAAGGGGCTCGGCGAGTTCTTTTGGCACGACGAGGAGCGGGATTCGAGGCGGATGATGATGGCGAAGCGACGGCGCCAGGTGGCGATGGAACGGTGTCGCAGCTGCCCGAATTGGGGCGCGGCGAGGAGCGGCGAGCAGAGGGGCTGTGCTGCCTAATCGGGGAAGAAGACAATGTTTCGATGGACTGTGCGAACGCGCGAGGAGAAAGGTCGGTCGGGAACGGTGCTGCGCAGCCGGGATTCGCGGAAAAAGGGTGATGGTGTCAGGCGGCGATTTATTGGCGACGAGACCGGCGAAGCAAAAAGAGAAGGGCACTGCGTTCGGTCCGGCGCGAGGAAGAAGACGCTGGGGAGGGGCGAAGCGTGGACCGGGTATGCAGGCGTCTCGTCAGGATGGGCTGGGGCGGAGCGTTGGGCCAAGGTGCGCGCGGGAGATGGCAGTCCAAGACGCACGGGAAGGAAGCTGCGCAGGAGAAATCAAATGGGCCGGGCGGGAGTGCACTGAAGAAGATGAACAGGGCCGAGTGAAAGCGGAAAACGAAAATGGAAAGCGTATTTCTGTGAGAAAGAGCCAAAAACGGAAATAGCTCGAAAATGGGTTAAAGAAGCTTGGGAGAATTCCGGCGAAAATTCAAATAAATCCGATAAATTCGAAATAATCCATTTTTGAAATTTTGGGTTATTTCAGAATTCGATGTTTACTCTCTGGCCAGTGCATTTTGAGAATACGATTTGATGGTGACAATTGTTGATAGCAGAGATGGTTGAGAATTCGGTAGTGATCAAGGGCCGTGATGGTATTTTTTGTGATTTTGTAGTTTTGATTGGTTGACCTCAAATCGTACCATAATCCTAAGTAAAATTTTGAAATGTCAAGATGTTCCTTGCAGTGAATAACAGAACCCAGAATTGTCTAGCTGTGTCTTACCAAAGATGATCATGACAATAAAACCATTATCGATTTATCGTTATTTATTTTTCCTCCTGTATATTTGTCAAAATGACACCTTGCACTGCCAGATTATCAAAAGTTATATCTCTCTAGAGCAAGTAAAAATTCTCTTGAAATGCTGATAGGGTGACAGTTATAAATGTCGAACTTGTTAAACTAGCATTTTGTGGAAATAAACCAACCATTAATATATTTAAATACGTATAGTGTGTATAGTGTATTCTACACTTCTTCCAATTTATCCCCATTACTTGAGGAATGCTGTTTAAACTGCTCTATTGCTGCGATTAATTGTTGGAGGTCCTTTGCAGTTAACTTTGAACACAGTCCTGATATTTTGGAAATGCCAGTTGTGCTGGCAATCTTAATCCATGTTTCTACACTCTTCAAAGTACTGACTATTCTTGATTGCTGTCATAGTTGGCTTTCTAAATCGGCCATCTTCAGGAAGGGTCTCTAGTTGTTATATAGGCAAATCACATGTTGGATACCTAAACCTTCGTCCATCTCATTTTAGATCAAAAACACATGTAGGTTGGTGGCTGCCTGTGTTTTCAGCTTAATGGGGAAAATCACTAATTCTTCACTCTATCCTGGTTGCAGTACAGAGACACATATTTCGTGCAGAAGCTTTGTAATCTGAAAGGTGATGATGGTTTTCGAATGAATGGAGTTCTTGTGTCTCTACGGTACATAATGGGTCTCTGGCCACTAGTGTACAGCATGTTTCTTCTTCCTACTGGCAGAAGGTAAATGGATCTGCATATCTCTCGTCAATGCAATTCCCTTTCACTATCTGCTAGACGAAGAACCATACTATGTTTCACGTGTAATTTTACTTAAGACTTTTTTATATATGTTTTACCTCATGTATTAAATTCAGCATTTTAAAAGAAAAAAATCACATTGTTGCTGAACTAAAATGTTACCTATGGAATTTCATCCAAAGGTACTGTATTCATGCTGCTCATCATGTTAACATAATCATCTTCCTGTTTATCGTCTTTGGATTTGAAGTCACACACCGCCCTTGTTCCCTGTTAGAAAACTTGACAGGCACAATGTTCATGTGCACATGCACACATGTATGCGTGTGGGCTTATGGACATGTCACATTCACATTTCAATCATGTCAGTGAATTACATCTAGTTGATCAAAGAGGCCTTTGTGTTACATAGCAAGTACTATGTTGTAGAATCACAATACTTGTTAGCTTTTTTGCCAAAGAGAAATGAGCTTTCTTTATGATTATGACGAATTTAGTAATGACTAACTACCAAATGGACATGATTTGGTGAAATGATTTTTTGCAATTTTATTGGACTATCTGATAAAATGATTTGTTAGACTGCAATAATCTTGTTGCATGTTAAACTCATGTGGCTGGTTAATCAGTGTTATATGTGTACTTTATGTGGTATCTATTTTCGCACGCTATCCGATAAAAATTATCCGGTACCGTATCGATTCCAATCTGTATTCGATTTGAATCCGCGACCGATATTATCTGTACCGTATTCGTATCTGGCACTATCCGAATCCGATTTCGAATCTGACAAAAAAAATATGGTTTATGATATGAAAAAAGCGATATTCGACTGAATCCGAGCCGATTGCACCCCTAGAGAGTACATCGCTAACACCCCTTGCATCATCCCTCCACCATGGTGCAAACAACCCGTTGCATGCTGGCACAAAGAATATCCCGCCCGAATCCTGCACAGTTTCAGCTAACTTTTCGATTTCTGCAGCTGTGCGAATGATTCCAAGGCTGTCCCTCAACCACTGAACCGCTGCACCAGCAATTGCAATCGAGCCTTCTAGAGCATAATTAGTGGGCACGCTTGGGCCAAGCTTGTAAGCAATGGTGTGGTGCTAAGAAGACCTTGGGAGGATTCGGTAACCTCCTCCCCTGTGTTGAGAAGAATGAGAGCACCAGTTCCTTAGGTGCTTTTTGCTTCACCTTTCTGGCACAACTGCCCGAACATTGCAGCATGCTGATCTCCAAGGCACCCTGAGATGGGGACTCCTGCTAAGGGAAACCCATTGGCAACCACACCAATTTTCTCTGAATTACTGATAATCTTTGGCAAGATCTCAGCAGGAATTCCTAATGCCTCAAGCGTAGGTTTGTCCCAATCAAGTGCCTTTAGGTTCATAAGCATTGTGCGAGAGGCATTTGAGCAATCTGTGACATGCTGCCCAAATACCTGTTTTCCGTCACGGTCTTTCCCGCCAATGCCTCCTGTGAGGTTCCAGATTAACCAGGTGTCAATTTTGCCAAATAAGGCATCACCAGCTTGGACTGCAACCTTGACGGCATCCACATTTTCCATCAACCATAATACCTTCAGAGCACTGAAATAGGTACAAATTGGCAAGCCACATGTCTTCACAAAGTGGTTTCTACCACCCGACAGCTCACTTTCCAATCTCCTGAAGAGGTGAAGTAAGAAGCATCAATCATGATGAAAACACTGCACAGTATAAAGGCGTTAACAGAAAATGGGACAAAAAGAAGACCTGCAAATGGGGCTTGTGCGGGCATCCATCCACACAATTGCATTGTAGAGCGGAAGGCCTGCGGGTTTGCTCCACATAACGGTGGTCTCCCTCTGATTTGTGATCCCATTGGCCTTCAAACCAGCATCCACATTACATCCATCAGTTGTGGCTTTGTAAAGTGCCTTTGCCGTGCATATCCTCACACTCTCCAAAATCTCCATAGGATCATGCTCGACCCATCTTGTAATTCACATCAACAGACAAATAACAAAAGTCAGAAGTCATCCCCTAAATGCAAAATTAAGCGATAGCAAATGGAAGTATAAATTCAAGATGAAAATTTTGAGTGCTTACACAGAAAGATAACACTACAGACTACAGTGACTAGAATCAAATAGCATTGAACGTCACAACATATAGCACAGATAAGTATGTTAGGTTTCTCTCTTTTACATATCAAAACATAATGGAAATAGAAGTAACCTAATGAAAACTCTGTTATTTTAGACCCAAATTTAGTAATACTAGTCGGTAACCGTGCATCCGCACGGGCTAGATTCTTTTAGATAAAATCACTTGGATATATTAATTTGGATTGTACTTGATAGTCGTTATAATTTTGGTCTGTTAGATGGATGCTAAATCTTTTTTTTCTCTCTATTAATGTGATTTTTTTTCATAGCTCATAATTACTATAGTTAATAGATTATATTACAAATTTTATTAATTTTGTAATTTAGCATTGTAATTCGCATATAAATCAAAGTTTTAAGCATCCTTTAATTTATTCCTAATTTGTATACTTCTCGATTGTACTTTTGGTGGATTTTTTCAATTTAGGCTGGAATTCGTAAAAAAATCCATATTCTATTTTTATTTATTATTACTCAAAATTTTATTTTTAGGTTTACTCTCAAATTATACTGAAAATAAAATTGCTAATTTTTTATTTTAAATTTTAGTTAATTTGGCTTGTACTTGATATAGATTCGCTACGTCAAAAAAGTATAGAACGTATTTTTAATGGTCTTGTGCATAAATATATATTGTATTTCATATTCCAATATAAAATTAGTGTGGTCTCCCCTCTATACCACTAATAAATATCCAACTTTACTTTATATCCTCTACATACATGCATTGAATATAGCATAGCAAGTGTGGATAATAATTAGGGATTGTGCAATATCATTGAATGATTATTTGTAATATCATCTTAGTTTATATGCCAAGAGAAAATACACCCTATAAACTTGGACAGGATTAGTAATTATTATTCCAACTTTGCATATTTTTTATCGTACTAGGGGTGGATTTTTTAAGTTTTAGGTTGGAATGCATATGAAAATTTATATTTTTATTTATTACTATTTTGAATTTGTTTTTAGGGTTTACTTTGGAATTTATATGATAATTTTATTTTTATTCTGAATTTTACTTAATTTGGCTTGTACTTGAGATAGATTCATTGTTTTAATTTTATAATTTTGTTTAATTATTATTCCAAAGTTTTTATATTTATGTATTTACTTTGGAAATCACATGGAAGCAGATGGCTAATTTTCTTTATTTTCTATTCTAAATTTTAGTTTATTTAATTTGGCTTGTATTTGAGATAGACCCATCGTTTTAATTTGCTAATTTTATTTAATTATTATTATGAATTTTAAATATTTATGGATTTACTTTGAAATTAGTATGAAAGTCAGATTGCTAATTTTTTCAATTTTTTATTCCAAATTTCTCTTAATTTATATTGTACTTCATATGTACTCTTTTTTTTATCTAAACCATTATAACTCGGGCTCAACAAATAGTTGGCCAGATCTTTCTAGTTAATGTAGGAGATTAATTTGGCTTGTACTTGAGATAGACCCATCATTTTAATTTGCTAACTTTATTTAATTATTGTCGACGATCGGGATCGCCTGACCGCAGATGTGGAAAAGGGGTTAGTGTGAATGAGGGACCTAAAAAGAGCTTTGCTCAATGGAGGGACAAACGTTGGTCGGGGCGAGATGACAACGAGAAAAACACAGCGAATTATACTGGTTCGAGCCCCCGTGAGGGTAATAGCTCTACTCTAGTCTTCTCCTGAGGCGGAGGAACTCACTATCCTTGAGTACAGAGAGTGGGTTACAGCTCGAGCTTGTGCGTTCTGGTTGTGTCTATTGGCCTATTGCTGGTGTGTTGATGTCGTGTCCTTTGCCGTTCTGCCTCAAGGGATTTTATACCCCTCCCAGCCGTTTCCAGAAATGGTCAGGAGAGATTTCCGGAATAGTGCGTGGTGTGCATTGAAGACGTGCTGCAACCGTCCAGGATCTGACGCCCACGTCCGCCTTAACTCCAGGATTCCTGGTCTTGGTAACCGCCGAGTACACGCACAACTCTGATCCAAGGTCGAGGTCGTGCGGGAGTTGGATCCCCACTCCCAAGTTCAAGGTCATGCGGGGATTAGCGTGGCTTTAGGTCGTGGTCGAAGTACCATGCTGCTCAACCTCGAGCTCGGGACCCTGTTGACCGTACGTTGACCTGTCAGAAATTCCTTAGTCCCCGACAGCTAGCTCCCGAGGCTCAAGGTCGTGGCAAGTGCTTGGGGCGACCTCAAGCCTCTCAATACGGACAGAGGGGACGATCTTCTGGAAATTTCGAACCCGAAGTCGATGTCGGATGGAGACCTACGAACAGGCTCTGGTGTCGTTACACCTAGCGCCTCTTGATCTTCAGAATTCTGGTACGGACACGACCGAGCAGTGGAACCGTTCGCAATGCCTCGATTCCGCCGCTCAGCCCTTAACTGCACCTGTCGAATCGCCTGACCGGCGCGCCTTTTGAGATGCCTTAACCTCCAGCCGGCAATGATCTGGGTTATAAAACCCGAGCCTGCTGCAACTTCGAAGATCTCTCGGCCTTCTTGCGACCTTTTCCTCTTGACGCCCCCCCTCAAGCCCTTCTTCTCCGACCAAACACCCCCTCCACCGCCATGACCAAGCTTGGAAAGAGCTCCCTGTCGGCGGCGAGGATGAAAGAGCTCGAGGGCCTGGGACTATTGGACCTAGCAACGTGGCGGCTGCCAGACGGAGAGACCGAGCCGCAGCCACGGGACGACGAACTCGTCAGCACAGAGCATTACATGCTCTTCGGCTTGCGAACGCCGGAGAGTGATTTCCTTGCCGTAGTTTTCGCCCAATGCGAGATTGAGCTTATCAATCTGGTACCCAACTCCATTCTTCTCCTTTCCATCTTCTCTCACTTGTGTGAGGGGTTCCTTGGAATCCTTCCCTCCCCCTCGCTTTTCTTTCGCTTCTTCTCCATCTTTCGCACTAGGAAGGACCCCGTGGTCGGATGCTTCTACTTCCAGCTGCGGGCGGGGCTCCCCTGGTCCTTCCCCCAAATCCGACCTTGGGGCTCCCTCGGTCCATGGACCGAGCGGTGGTTCTACCTGAAGAGGGGTGAAGACGGCGCGCTGGCGTTCGACGGAACCCCCATCAGCGGGAAGAAGCAGACCCCAGAGGCGGACGACCTGGAGATCGACCAGGAGGCCATCGCCGCCATCCACATCTGCGCTTCGCGTGGCCTCACCGGGCAAGCCATCACCAATGACTTTCTGAGGAACCGGGTGTTCCCTCTGCGGAAGAGGATGCACCTGTTCTTCAAAATCAAAGGCCGTGACGACATTACCCATGAAGGGACATCTGGTAAGTAACTCTGCTCTGAACCCCTCTCGAACTTTGGTTCTTGGACTTCTTTGACGAACTTGTCTCTTTAGCAGCGCCGAAGGAGTCCTGGATCGCCGCCCGGATGAACGAGATGTTCGGAAAGGCGGCGCACGACTACACCCTCGACGACCCCATCCCGAAGAACGTGTTGCGCCGAAAAGCTGAGGTGAGCCGCCCTGGGCCAGGTTCCTTAGCCAACATACGCTTAGGACCTTTCTTGAGTCTTCGATGTGCCCGCAGGACAAGCACGAGTTGCTTGAGACGGCGAGGAAAATGCTGTCGCTGCCCGGGGCAGGCAAGGGCAAGAAGACGAGCAAGAGGCCGGCCCCGGACGGAGCGGGCGGCAGAGGCTCGAAGAAGCAGCACGTCGAGTGGGGCGACCGCTCGATGGTGAGTTTCCCTTGGTCGAGCCCCCGAGTATTTTGCTCGTGTTTCTTCGCCTTCTGACATACATCTCCCCTTGCAGCAGCAGAGCGCCGCGGCCGTCGCCAGGACTTCAACGGAGGACATGGAGCCACCGCGGGCTCCGAGGTCTCAAGCCCGAGGCGGCCGAGGAAGGGACGCCTTTTCACCCTCGAGGCATCAAGGGCCTCGCCAGCCCCCTGCGAAGCGGAGGCTCTCGACTCAGGTACTCCATCGGTTTTTCATGTGCTAAGTTTCCTCTCTATCTTTTAGCTTAGTATGCCTCCTTTATCGCAGACCTTGAGCGCTCGAGCTCGATGCTTGCCCATCTTGACAATGACTGTTGTCCAGGGCGAGTCCGAGTCCGAAGAGGAGGAGGAAGCATCCTACATGCTGGCGCCCCGTTGGCCCTTGAGCCGAGGGCGCACCCCTTCAGGCCCCCAGAGCTGGGCCACAGTTGGGGAGTTCGACTAGGGACTCGACGACCTGGTCGGAGATAATGTCTTGCCTGCGGCCAGCGAAGATGATGCTGCGGGCTTCGTGGACGCTGAGGACAGCGTCGACCCACCCGAGGTCACCGCAGAAGATGACGCTCGGGATGCCTCGATCGTGGCGGCCGAGCCCTTCACCCAGGCTGCTCCTGCCCCAACCGTCGAGGTCGAG
This sequence comes from Guadua angustifolia, assembly GCA_036346375.1. Taxonomy (NCBI): domain Eukaryota; kingdom Viridiplantae; phylum Streptophyta; class Magnoliopsida; order Poales; family Poaceae; genus Guadua; species Guadua angustifolia. The sequence continues at coordinate 4,369,971 of CM070507.1, read as the reverse complement.
AACACCTCAGCCAGGACCAGCACGGAGGATCGTGCAGAGGACCGGGCCAAGACCTCCGCGTGAGAGGGGACAGAGGATGCCCCAACCGCGGAAGACAAGGCCGATGCGACCGCCGGGACCGAGCTCAAGGGCGGTTTGAGCCCCCCCCTCGAGGGAGCGGCCCAGGGCTAGGTCGCCCCTGACGGAGTGCCTGGAGGTCCGTGCCCGAGCAACCCAGCGGCGGCAGCGGACAACACTACGCCAGGGGCGTCGAGCAGCAGACCCACCGAGTACACTCGCGCGAGCTTCGAGGGTCGGCTTACCCAGGTATTAAGCCTCTTCACGCCATTCGTCAAACTTTTAGCTCGAGTTTCCCTTTCCCTTTTCTTCTGGCAAAGGTTGCGTTGACCATTCGGACCCTGCAGGCCATCGACTTCATCGCCCATGGGCTACAAGGTCTTCAGAGCACGTCAATGCGCTGAAGGTCTTCCTCGACGTGGTGGAGGATCGGGAAGCGCAGCGCTCCATGCTCACGAAGGCCTTGAAGGTCGAGCGGGAGGAAGCTGCACAAAAGGCAGCAGTCGACTCCAACGAGATCGCCGGCCTCCGCCAGGCGATGAAGGCGCTAGAGGCCTCTCACGCATCTGAGCTCTAGCGGGCCATCGCCACCGAGCGCGATCATGCGTACAAGGCCGTCAAGGAGGAGCGCGCAAGGTCGGCCAAGGCGCTCAAGGCCGAGTAAGCCAAGGCCGGGGAGCTGGAGAAGGCCGCTGCAGACCAAGCAGCTGCTTCAACAAAGGTGTAGTGACCCCCATTTTCACATAAATGCAAAAATGGAAATCTCATGTGCATACAGTGCTAGTCCCATGATTAGTAGCTAGCACGCACATTTACAACAAATGATATCATATCCATACTCTTTATTACCAATAAAAAGGGTAATATACACAGTAAAGTTTTACAATTTGGAGTAATGCAGCAGAAAGAATCGAAAGTCTTGTAGTGTGCCCATCCAATCCCTCAGGCAACTGACAAGGCATAATCTCTAGAAGAACTTATTAATATTCCCAAATCCTGTATTGAATAATTTCATCGAGCTATTCTGAATCTTCACCTAAAAATGTTAATTAAGCAAGGGTGAGTACTTTTGTACTCAGCAAGACTTTTGCAAATCCTATTATATATGCAGGCCATTCAAAAGAAAGGCTTGTATGGTCAATTTGCATAAAGCTATTTTGCAAAAAAAATTACTGAAATATAAAATATAAATGGAATTTAAGTAAAAGCAGTTTAATACGTAAGTATGAAACAGTAATTGCACGAACCTCAGTTCTTTTGATCATCTCCATGAATCAATCATAGACATCACATATCAATCCGAAATAATTCCTTTCCAACAATGATATCCAATCCAAATCATAATTCTCGACAACATATATCAAAATCCACATTTGGTAAAATAAAACGCTAACTATGTGATGACTTTACCAAGTACCCATAACCGCGGGTGCGGCTAATCGATTAGTTTTACACTCTGCAGAGGCGTACAGTTTTACCCACAAGTCATGACTTTTTCTTTTTGCCGCATGTTCACGCACCTTTGGCGTGTAGCCAGAATGTTCATGACGAAAACCTTTACATTACCTAGGTTAACTTTGCACCAGCATGGTGACGATATGCTATGGTAGTGCAAATAATCGTCATATCATCAGACGAGAAATTGTCTTGATACCTTGTACATTCGTTATGCGTGAAATCGTGAACCCATAGCATGGCGTACACCTACGAACAACCAGTCACTGAAGAAGCTCGTAATACTCCAGTCTACCAATGTGCAAAGTTAAACTAGATAACTTAATTGGTTTAAGGCTGTCCCATACCAGCACTTATGGTTGCACGGTTATCTTGGCCTGAAAACAACCCATAGTTCGGTCCTTAATCCGACACGGGCAATACTTCACCCTACACTACGTGCAAGCCCTTCTGCACACCCGGCTGTTGCCAATAATTGCCCGCATCAATATTATAATTTTATTTTTATTTTTAATTAAAATAACCAAAAATCACTATCATGTCTCAACATGTCTAAGAATCATCATCATGCCTCATTATATCTGAGTATCATTTGATCAATATCCTAATTTGACGTATACTAAGTCTAAAGCATGGCTAAGCAAAATTATTAAACATCGAGTATACCCAGAATGACATTATATATTGTCTAACCATGATTCTAAGGTATCAAGGTTCACAAATTCGTACTTGTCAAGGGAGTTTCAGAATTAACAGGTGTAACTACCATTTCCCACAATATAGCGAGTTTAAAGAATATACGCGTGCAATAAAATATTTAATGAAAATATTTATAAAACTGGGATCAACATGGTCAAAGGGGGTGCTTGCCTTGCTTAATTATTGCTTACGACGAGGTTGAGGTTGCGATTGATGAAGGCGACAATGCTATCGGAAACGTTGAGTTCTACACGTTAATCAACGGAAATATATAGCAAATAATAAATTTCAATAAGGGCAAAAAGAAAATAGATAGCAAGAACAAATAAAGATTCTTCACAAGAAACAGGGATTGCTCTTTATGGATTTATTAATTTTATTTTACGAATTCAAGATGCAAAAATTGTTTAAGATTAAATAGATATGATCATTTCTGGCTTAAGGTGAATTTTTACCTTTAATTAGGATTCAGATTCAAAGCAATATTTGATTAGTATTCTAGTTATAAAAAGCTAATATATTGATTTAGGCTACTAGCATTATTTATATGATATTTGAGAAGGTTCTGGTGATACAAATAACTTAACTACAAATTCCATTATTATTACCGAGTTCGTTTATCTAGTTTATTAAATTTAGAATCATAATACTTTAGGTTATTCTCGCTAACAATATTCATATGCAAAGTATAATGAATTAAGGTTATTTCTTTGTATTATGGCGGTACATACTTGGGAGGCTGTTTCTAAGTTAGTTTCATAAATTTTAGGATTTGGATGAAACATTATATTCATCGACGAAAAAGCTTAAGTGGTAACTTTTGCTTACAATTCACGGAATCGGCCAAAAGGTGAATCGCACGACTAATGATTAAGGGTTTTGAACTAACTAGATTTAAATGGAAAGCACACTGTAATTCAGATGTTTTTATAGAATATGGTAGCACAAACTTTGTAGAGTGTTACTAAATAGGTTTCATAGATTTTAGTATTTGGACGAGTTATTTTATTTACTGCCGAAGTAGCCTAAATGATCACGATAAATAACACTAAATCGGCCAACTTTATATTAAGATTGCAACTACAATATACATGATCTTTAATGCATTTCTCATACATTAGCAGGGTATAACTCTAGAAATGTTTTAAAGTTGATTTTGCATTATTTTGCTTTTAACTACAATAGACTATCTATTTATTTATTCTTGCAATTAATATTTTTCTTTCATTAAAATAACACAATTTAAGTCTTATTTTAACTATTTTTGCATATTTATATTCTTCTGGATTTTAGATGAATATAAAAATTTGTTTCACTAAAATTGGATTAATATTGCAAAAGATATTCATGTTTGAATATTTAATCCGGTTGGAAATTTTGGAAATGCGTTTTCAACTCAGGAAAGCGCCTTTTTACCCTGTGCTTCATCTACCTCTGGATTCTGACTTCTCGGGCCCACATCGCAGAGACAGAAGAACAGAGGAGCTTCTAGGGCTCGACTCCGGCGGTGCTTCGGTGGGTCTCCGGCGAGAGCGAGGACACGAGGAGCAAGAGCTCGGCGAGACGCGCACAGAAGTGGAACCGATTCAGCCAGAGAGAGACGGAGGTGGGCTGGCGCCGAGCTCCAGTGGCGGCGGCAATGGAGGAACGGCGGAGAGAAGGAATCAGTGCATGGGAGCTCGAATGGGTGCATGGTGAGCATCAGGGAGTCGAGGGGGTTCCATTTTTGAGGTTGGTCAGAAGGGAGAGGCTCGGAGGAGCTCCGCCCACAGAGGCCGGCCGTGGGGAAGAAGAGGCTACGGTGGCGGCAACATTTTCCATGGAGAGCTCATGAAATTTTTGAGGGATTTGGATCAACAGAGCTAGGTGATGGTCTGGCTCAAAGGGATTTGGAAATGATGTATTAGATTGGCTAATTCGATTTTGATTTTGAGCTTCTGAAGTTCTCAGCCATGGCGGAAGTGGAGAAGGGTTTCAGCAATTGGCTGGAGGAGAAGAAGAGAGAGTAGAGGAGAAGTAAGGCACGGTCTCAAGGCAACTACCAGGCGCTATTTATAGGCAGAGAGAGGCGGTCGGAGCAGGATTTGAACGCGAGCTTGCTTTGCGGCGGCTGATCAAGTGGCAGCGAGGTTTCTCGCGATACCTCGCAGAGATAGGGTAAATCCAGCAGGCTTGATGCCGTGCTAGGGGCGGTGATGTGCGGTCGACCTCGGTCTGCGAGTTGCGGCGCCAACTGGAGCTAGAGACGGTGCTGGCTTGCTCTCTCTCTTTTCAGCGTGCGCACAAGAACACAGAGAAGAGGAGGTGAGGAAGAAGGAAATGATGAGTGGGCCATGGGGCCACTCGGCAGGGAGAGGGAGAGGAAGAAGGGCTAAACCGGGGGCTGCACTGGATGAATGACACCTGGAAATCCAATGGTCAAGATTTAAACAGCGCAAAAGGAAAAACTGAGGTCTGCTTGATCTACTGATTAGAGTTGCCAAACCGGCTGAACATTTTATGATAATTTTTTTAAGAGATTGATCAGGTAAATATAAGAGTTCAGACAAATTTTCAAATAAAAATTATTTGTAAGTATTTTATTAAAATTCTGACAATGTACACTGCACAGAGTTTCCAATTCTATTTTTGATTTATTAAAGTATCTCAATGAATTTATTTATTTTTGAAAATTTGTTTTTCAAAATAATTTTAGATATTAAGGCTTATATAAAATTTACAGAATTTTATCTTCATTATATAAATTATATAAATTCTGACATTGCTATTTACAACTTTTACTAGTTTCTGTTTTTCAATTTATAAATGATTCAGATGTAAGTTTTTATTCTTGATATTTTTACCAGAGGTAGATATGGTTCTTAGGTTGGCATGGTAAAAATATTAGCTTGAGTATAGGTCTAGAGATTGCTATTCAAATTTGATAAGATTTAAATCAGCTTTTCTTATTTCATAATTATCATATGTTTTCTTTTTATTTTCATTGTTCAGATTATCTTAATCATCATGATTTGGTTCCGGAGAGATCTGGGATGCTCTGAAATGTTAATATTATTTTTGTTAATGTTTTACTTTTACTTTCTTTTACCATTTTACCACTTCAATGCATTTAACTTTTGTTTTGAAAGCAAAAGCTCAAATAAATGCAAAAGAATTCAGAAATGGGAATTCAAATCAAGATCACAATTCAAACTCATTTTGATATTTCATTTGTTTTGAAAATAACAATCTTAATTTAGAAATCTTTCTTTATTTCTTTATTTTTATTAAGATTGCAATAGAAGAAAATGAGGAAAGAATATTGTTTAGAATCAAAATCTTGATTTCAATTAGACTTTTAATTTATTTCTATTTTTGAATATAAAATTTTCATTTTTCTTTAGTTTTGAATTTATAGGGCTATTACAAAAGGCCTCTCTCAAGCTTGAAGTCAAGGTCCAGGAGCTCGAGGAGAAGCTGGGTCAGGCGAGCAAGGCGGCAAAAAGCGCCTTGGCCCAACTTCAAGAAGAGCGCCGCCGCGCCGCCGAAGCCTCCGCCGAAGCCCTCCGACTCCAGGGCGAGCTGTCGACTCTAAGGGCCAAGGTCACGGAGCTCGAGCAAGAGAAGCTCGCACACGAGATGGCCGACCTGTAAATAAGTTTAAGTCTTTGCCTGTAAACGAAATCTTTTGTAAGACAAGGGTTTAATGAAATGGCAGCGTTTTGGCCGAAAGAGTTAATGTCTTTGTTTGCTCAAGACTTTATTTGCTCAAAATATTTCGATCAAGAGATTCTGGTTTTCTAGTCGTGCACTTAGCCTTTCTGCTCGTAGTATATCCCATCCAGCCCCCGTTGGGCTCAAGGTCGAGCAACGTCGGCCTTGGGCGCAAGTTAGAAACCTGCAGAGACCATGACCTGCAAAATCGGGAAAAACCCACAGGGAGCACAACACAGGCGCACGAGGAAAGACTTAGGCTCTAGAGTGTTAGGATCGTTTCTAGGTCGAGCTTCTCGAATCCTGACAACGATTTGCGCTTTGCTCGTTGGACCCAGCCGCGGGCTTGGTTCGAACCCTGTCACAGAGGGAGCGTTGATGCGAAGGGATTCGGCTTACAAGTAGCTCGATCACTGGGGGTGAATCTTAAGCCCCCGATGCCCAGGCCAAAAGCAAGCACGCATGTTCGTAGGTAGGACTCAAAGGAGCCCCGAACTCAAACCAACACAAAACATGGAATGAAGAAGAGGCGCAAAGACCAATATGGCAACTGAACAACAGCTTTATTGAAATTTGAGGTAAAAGGTATTACACATAGAATTTTTGAAGCTGGTCAATGTTCCACGAGCTAGAGTGCTCTGCCATCGGGCACCGCTAGCCGGTAAGCCCCCGTGCGATCTGTCGAAACAACTCTATAGGGGCCCTCCCACCGCGGTGATAACTTATTGGTGTTGGACGGGGCCTGAATCCGTCTCAGGGCCAGGTCCCCAACAAGGAGCTCCCTAGGTCGTACCGATCGAGACACATGTCTGCGAAGAGCTTGCAGGTAGTGCACCGATCGTAGCAGTGCACAATATCTTACTTCTTCCGTCAGGGTAAGGTCAAGGGACCGTTCTTGCTCGAGGTTGATCTGATCGACCGAGCTGACCCTAGCAGAGCCTAGCGCGACCTCTGGAGGCAGGACGGCTTCAGTACTGAATACAAGCCGGAAGGGTGTGGACCCTGTTGCTTGGCTGACTATGGTACGAATAGACCATAAGACGGTGGGAAGTTTGTCCACCCAGGTCTGGCCGTGTCGTTTGAGCTCATCTGATACTCGCTCTTTGACGCCTTGAACGATCTATCCGTTGGCGTGTTCCACTGCTCCATTGCTTTGCGGATGGGCCACCGAAGCATAGCATACTTTGGTGTCGATGTCCTCGCAATACTCCTGGAACAGTTCACTGGTAAATTATGTTCCATTGTCAGTGATAATTCTGCATGGAACCCCATACCTGGTGACCACGAACAAGCGGAAGAACCTAACCGCCGCACGAGCTGTCATGGTCGAGACGGGTTCGGCTTTGACCCACTTGGTGAAGGTATCAATGGCAACGAACAAGAACTTCTTTCCACCGGCCGCCTGCCGGAAGGGGCCAAGGACGTCTAGCCCCCAGGTCGAGAAGGGCCAAGCGAGCGGTATGGTCTGGAGTGCATAGGCAGTCTGATGCGACTTTCGAGCATGGAATTAGCAGGCTCGACAGGCGCGGACGATGTTGCGAGCGTCCTGGAGCGCTGTCAGCTAATAGAATCCCATGCAGAAAGCTTTCCCGACCATGGTCCTGAAAGAAGAATGCGCCCCACAGAAACCTGAGTGAATGTCATTAAATAGGTACTTACCCTCCTCTGTGGTGACACACTTTGTCAAGACTCCAGAAGCATTCCGACGGTAAAGCTTACCGTCCACGAGCCTGTACGAGCTTGCCCAGCGTTTGATCCTGCTCCTCTCCACGGGATCGGCCGAAAGCACCCCCCGTGCCAGAAAATTGTGGATTGGCTCGGCCCACGAGGGAATACCTTCGATGAAAGCGACCGAGGCCCCTTGGTCGAAAATCGAAGGCAACATCAAGGTCTCCAGGATTACATCTAGAGGGATTTCATCGTCAGACGACCCGAGCTTGGAGAGAAAATCTATGCTGGAATTGTCCTTCCTTGGCACATGTATGATTTCCAGGTTCTGGAACCATCTCTCCATTTTGCGCGCCTCGGTGAGGTATCTGGCCATGGAGTCTTCCGAGCATTGGTAGCCCTTGTTGAACTGGTTGATGACGAGTTGGGAATCGCCCTTGACGATCAACCAGCGCACACCCAGCGCCTTGCAAGCTCGGAGTCCCGCCAGGAGAGCTTCATACTCTGCTGCATTATTCATCGCTAGGAATCTGAAACGAACCACATACCTCAGCCTGTCGCCCTGCGGGGTGAGAATGAGGATCCCAGCCCCCGAGCGCTTGAAGGATCTGGACCCATCAAAGTACATGACCCAGGACTTCTCCTCCTCGACCTCGAGCTCGGGGCCGGCCAAGGCTGTCCGCTCGACCACGAAGTCGGCAAGCACCCGCGACTTGATGGCCGTCGCGTCTTAACCGGAGGTCAAATCGGCCGGCTCCATGGCCCACTTGGCGTCGACCTCCGTCCTCTGGGTTCCTCAAGATCTCCTCGAGCGGGAAGTTACTTGGGGACGACCACGAGTGAGCACGAAAATAACGCCGAGCTTTGCTGAAGCCATGAGGAGAGCATATAGCAATTTCTGGACCTGGGGGTAGCGCTCCTTCTGCCCATGGAGAACCTCGCTGACGTAGTAGATCGGATCTTCTTGTGCATCCCGCCGCCACCGGGATGCCCGCGACTGGCGGTGGCGCGAGGTAGAGCAGCAATTTTCGCTGGTACGTGGGGTCGTATGGCGGGGTGGGCTTGATAAGTATACCTTCAACTCGTCGAAGGACCTCTGCGCCTCGGGCGTCCACTTGAAGCTCCCTTGCTTGCGTAGGGCCTTGAAGAACGTCAACCCACGCTCGCCGAGCCTCGAGATGAACCTACTGAGGGCGGCCATACGGCCGGTGAGGCATTGCACCTGCTTAACCGAGGTCGGGGCCGCTATCCTCTCAATCGCCTCGATCTTCTCCGGGTTTAGACCAACTCCCGATCCCCCGATCATATAGCCGAGTACCTTCCCCGAAGCAGCGCCAAATACACATTTCTCCGGGTTGAGCTTTATCCTGTACTTGTTCAGGTTGGCGAAGGTCTCCTCAAGGTCTTGAACGTGGTTGTCTTCAGAAGAGCTCTTGACAATGATGTCGTCCACATAGACCTTGAGGTTGCGGCCAATCTGAGGATCGAAAGTCTTGGTCATCAGGCGCTGGAACGTCGCCCCGGCATTGCGGAGACCAAACGACATGGTCGTGTAGCAATAGGTCCCGAATGGTGTGATGAACGACGTCTTGCTTTCGTCGCCAACCGCCAGCTTGATCTGGTGATACCCGGAGTAGGCGTCCAGGAAACTCAACATCTTGGCATTTGCGGTGGAGTCGATGATCTGGTCGATGCGTGGGAGAGGGAAGTTGTCCTTTGGGCATGCCAAGTTCAACCCCGTGTGATCCACGCACATCCTCCACTTCTTATCTTTCTTCTGCATGATGACGGGATTGGCCGGCCATTCGGAGTAATCGATCTCACGAATGAAGCCGACCTTTAGCAGCTTGTCGAGATTTTCTTTGATTATGGCAACTTTCTCGGGAGAGAAGCGCAGTAAGAAGCGCCAAGACGGGCGGTAGGCCGCACTGCAGCTTTGTGTTGACCGCCTCCCTCGGGACACCCGGCATGTCCGCCGGCTCCCAAGCGAATATGTCCCTGTTGGCGCGGAGGAAGGTGACGAGCTCGAGTTCCTATTTGGAACTCAGCTCGGCCGAGAGGTGGATGCACTTGGATGAGTCGCCTTCGAGCGGCCTGACCTTCGTCGCACCATTGGGCGGATGACCGCCTACAGCGGCGAAGCGAGCGGTCTCCGCGGGGCCTGGCGAGGCAAACATGCGGCAAGGGCCAAGGCACTGGTCTGCAACCGTGCGCCGCTTTGAGGTCGCCCCGCATAGTGATGATGCCGCTATGCCCTGGGAGCTTCATGCAACGGTGGCCGTAGTGGTTTACCGCCATGAACTTGACCAAAGCTGGACACCCGAGAATAGCGTTGTAGGGAAGATCGCCCTCGACCACCTCAAAGGTGATCAGCTCGGCGCGGAAGTTGTCCGAGGCATCGAAGGTGACGGGCAGGACCACCTGCCCTAGAGGAGTGGTTGAACTCCTGGGGACGATCCCGAAGAAAGGAATCGCGATATTCTTGACCTTCGACCGGGGAATTTGCATCCGGTTCGGCCGCTTAGCTAGCGGCGAGTTGAGGAATCGCCCCATCGACCATGACCCGCCCGACCATGGTGTTACTGATGGTCGGGGTCACAACCAGGGCAGTATTGAGATCCTTGGACATACCTTGGGGGGCGTCCTCCGGTGTGAAGGTTATCGTCGCCCCGGCCTACCTGCAGGGCGGGTCCGTGGGCTTCCCGATGGTAGCCTGATAGACCATACGCGCGGCATCCTTGATCTCGCACCGGGATTGGTATGCCGATGAGCCGCCGAAGATGACGTCTGTCGGCGTATTTCAGCTGATAGGATCCCATCGATGAACAGAGGTGGCTACACCCTAGACGGAAAATTTGGTTCGATAGAGGGCATCTTCATGGCTGAAAACCCTAATATCTCTCGACGATGGATTCCGGGATCAGCAACCGATGGACACAGCGATTTTACCCAGGTTAAGGCCCCCGACTTGGGTAACGGCCCTACGTCCTGCTTCTTCTTTGTTGAGGATGTTTGAAGGGGGTTTACAATGGCTATCTTCTCTACACAGTCAGTCCTCAGTTCTCTCTCTCTCTTTTCTTTTCTTCGGCCGACCCCCCGCCCTCATGCACCAAGGTGTCCTTATATAGATGAGACGGCCTGGACAGGAGAGAAGGTGGCGCTATACTTATCTACAACACATTAATTACATTCATCATTCCAGCCTCCACGTCGACCCACGACTCATTTATTAGGCACACCTCCGTAGCCTTGTCTCTCGAACCTCCTTTAATGTCGGTGAGAAGCCTCGCCCGGTCCGCCCGGGACAGGACGCCCCTGCGACGGGTTGGTACGAGGCGTCAGAGGGATGAGCCGTCATCGTGTCGAAAGCTGAATCCTTTACAATTAATGACCCTGACACGAGGTGCCAGGGGAGGAAAACTTCGAGGCAAAGCCTTCCCCTCATTCTTTTGGTTGCCTTCGTGGCCTGACAAGGGGGGCCCAGGCGCCCGCCCACTCGCCAGATCACCGCATGAGGCGACGCCACGTGGGCCGCTCACCCGATGAGTAGGGCGTGACCGCCAGTCGCTCGCCGAGGGCAGCGTGGGCTTCTCGCCCGGTGAAAGGCGTGGTCGCCCCAGAGCCCACCAGGTGCCACATGGGCGCTTCGTCCGTGAACGGCGTGGACCGCTAGGCTGCTCGCTAGGGGGCCGCGTGGGCTTAACTGGGCCAGGCCTCTCCTTGGGCCCATCATTCCTGTGGTGGAGAGGGTACCCCGGTGCAAAGTACACCGACAACGTCGATCCGGCGGTCGCCCTGCTGAAAATCCAGGTCAAGGTCGGCCTGGTCCTCTCCGGTGTTAACCCTATCGGGCTGATCCCCCTCTTTCGGGAGCGTGGGCATCTCTCCGCGCCCGTCGTAGAAAGCCTCTATCTTGTTCTGCCAGGCCCTGCAGCTTCGCAGGTCGTGGCCCGGAGTCTTGTGGAACAAGCAAAATTTGTCTTCATCGAACCAAGGTCGCCCCTCAGGATCCTGTGGGCGGTCGTCGGCCTACCGAGACCCAGACCGGCGGTCTCCCTGCCGAGGTTGGCGTGACGCCTGCTGAGGTCACGGCCAATTTCGCTGAGGGCGGGGCCCCTCCTGGGCCGAATCTCGTACCTCCATGACCTCGCGGTGGCCGTTTGCCGAAAACGACCACCTGCGGTCGGCCCTCACCACGCTTGCGGTCCCTCTTTCACTTCTTGGCGGCCGAGCCAGGGTCAGCGCTCTTGGTGTTGGAGGGACCGGCCTCGCTCGAGTTGACGCCGAGCTTGCTTTGGTCGTAGTCACGCTTCCAACGAACTGCGTCGTCCGCATAGCGTTTCGCCATGTGAAACAGTTTGCCAACGGTGAGCCTCGTCGTAATCTCCAAGTCTTCGGTGAGGCGCCGGTCCCGGACGCCGAACTTGAAGGCCTTGATCACGACCTCGTCAAAGACGCTTGGAATCAGGTTCCTGGTGCGAATGAACCGTCGCACGAAGTCGCGGAGAGGTTCATTCTTCCCCTGGATAACCCGGTCCAAGTCCTTCTCCCTATCGGGCCGCTCGTAGCAACTCTAGAAGTTGGAACGGAGGGCGCCCTGAATTTGACGCCACGAGCGAAAGCCAAGGTGCCGGGCTTCTGGTTGAAGAGCCAGGTGCGGACGGCACCGTCCAGGACGGTAGGGAGGTAGTTGGCCATCACGTACTCGTCTCCTCCTGCGGCCAAAATAGCGGTGGTGTAGATCGAGAGAAACTCATCGGGGTTCTTCGTCCCATCGAACTGCTCGATCAAGGCGGGCTTGAAGCGAGCTGGCCAGCGCACCCACCGAAGGTTGTCGGAGTATGCCGCGCAGCCGTAAGCCAGAACAGGGGCGCACCTGGAGAAGTGCTCGCCGCTGCTGGAGCCTGATTCATGATCGCCTCGACGGCCCGACCTACGACCACGCCGGTCGTGGCGACAAGCCCGAGCATCGCCCGGGAAGCACTGCAGGCGTTCATGGACCCGGCGGCGCCTTGGGGGAACGATGGGGGAAAGGCCCTACATACTGCTGCTAGAGCGAGAGTCGCTGTAGGCCGGCTGTCGCCGCACACTGTCCGGAGTCGTACTCGGGGAGCGACGGCGAGGCGGTGTATGAGACAGATCCTGTGATTGCCGATGTGCAGGAGACCAGCGGGGACGCCGGCGCCTGCGCGAGGAACTGCCGTCACTCTTCAGGGACCAGGACCCAGAAGGATGGCCTTGGTGCTGCGACGGCGCAGCTTCGATAGTGGCCTTATCGAGCTCGTCTGCGAGAGCTCGGTCGAAAAGGCCCGACCTCGAACGGACGGGGTCGGTCATGACTCGAGCGATTGCAAGGAGGCGCTCGCTCGATTGAGGGAGCTTGGAACGTCCTGACGATGTTCCAATCTTCTCACGCTCCTCTCGCTGAAGGGCGGTTATGGCCTGGTTGATGGCGACTTGGGCTATCCGGCGAGCGTCCTCGGGAGTCTTTGGGCTACGCTCCCCTTCCTCCACGCTCGTGCCATGGCTAGCGGCCATGAGAACAAGCGGACCACGCAGCGGCGGAGAGGCGGAGAACAGGGGCGTGGAGCTTCCATGCTTGGGGACTGCATTCGAACCCGAGCTCGCGGAATGTGCTGCAGCGTCAGATGCCATACCTCGAAAGCCTTGACCTTCTTCCGGATGAGCGAAGCTTTCGTGCCCCACGGTGGGCGTTAGCTGTCAACGATCGGGATCGCCTGACCGCAGATGTGGAAAAGGGGTTAGTGTGAATGAGGGACCTAAAAAGAGCTTTGCTCAATGGAGGGACAAACGTTGGTCGGGGCGAGATGACAACGAGAAAACACATGAATTATCTTGGTTTGAGCCCCGTGAGGGTAATAGCTCTACTCCGGTCTTCTCTGAGCGGAGGAACTCACTATCCTTGAGTCTGAGAGTGGGTTACAGCTCGAGCTTGTGCGTTCTGGTTGTGTCTATTGGCCTATTGCTGGTGTGTTGATGTCGTGTCCTTTGCCGTTCTGCCTCAAGGGATTTTATACCTCCCGGTAGTTACGAAGCGGCGGAGAGATTCCCGGAGTAGTGCGTGGTGTGCATTGAAGACGTGCTGCAACCGTCCCAGATCTGACGCCCACGTCCACCTTAACTCCGGGATTCCTGGTCTTGGTAACCGCCGAGTACGCGCACAACTCTGATCCAAGGTCGAGGTCGTGCGGGAGTTGGATCCCCACTCCCAAGCTCGAGGTCGTGCGGGGATCAGCATGGCTTTAGGTTGTGGTCGAAGTACCATGCTGCTTAGCCCCGAGCTTGGGACCCTGTTGACCGTGCGTTGACCTGTCAGAAATTCCTCAGTCCCCAACAATTATTATTTCAAATTTTAATTATTTGTGGATTTACTTTGAAATTAGTATGGAAGTCAGATTGCTAATTTCTTTAATTTTTTATTCTAATTTTTTCTTAATTTATATTGTACTTGACTTGGACTCTTTTTTTTTTAATCTAAACCATTATAACTCGGACCCAATAAATAGATAGCTAGATCTTTCTGCTTAACGTGAAAACTTACTCAAAGTATATTGTACTTGATATGGACTCTTTTTTTTTATCTAACCCATTATAACTCGGACTCAACAAATAGATGACCAGATCTTTCTAGTTAACGTGGGAGCTTAATTTGGTTTGTACTTGAGATAGACCCATCATTTTAATTTGCTAATTTTATTTAATTATTATTTTAACGTGGTAATTTTAATTATTTATGGATTTACTTTGAAATTAGTATGGAAGTCATATTGCTAATTTCTTTAATTTTTATTCTGATTTTTTCTTAATTTATATTGTACTTGATATGAACTCTTTTTTTAATCTAAACTATTATAACTCAACCCAATAAATAGATAGCCATATCTTTCTGGTTAACGTGGGAGGTTTCTCAGAGTGCCTTATTAATATAGGTATAGATAGATAGATAGATAGATAGATTTTTTATTCCGAATTTTCTTAATTTATATTGTATTTGACATGGACTCTTTTTTTAATCTAAACCATTATAACTCGGACCCAATAAATAGATGGCCAGATCTTTCTAGTTAACGTGGGAGTTTCTCAGAGTGCCTAATTTTTTTGATTTTTTTCACTTTGGCCAGCATCTCAAATTTCATTCGCCTTTGGTAAGCGAGATCTCGTGAGAAACCAACAAGATTTTGAACCTTGCTTAGGCCATTGACGCGATTTTCCAAACCACCTTGACTGTTGGTATTGGACAAATTACCCATCTGCCCCAATAAATGATCTTTTTCTCCTTGAAGCATCGTTACGCTTCACACTTTCCACATGACCCTAATGACTTACCACCAAGCCTCTCATGCATTCGGACTCCTTCGAATCGTCCTTACTTACAAGCAGGCCCAAGTCACTTGACGCGCCATGTGTCCTTTTCAACTTCACCATGGCGACATTGGCTTAACCGTTTTGGACCTCAACTCCTCCTTGAGCCTAATCCCAGTTTATACTATTGCCTACCATGTCGATCACTAGTGTTTCACACTCTGATTCCTTATCTTCCCAGCTTGCAACCACTTCCTGATCTCAGACATCTTCTAACGTCTCTTGACCGTTCTTGACCTCAGCTCTCCTACCCTAGTCCCGGTTTCGCTTTCGCCTCACCATGACCTAGCCTCGGAGACCTACAACCACACAGACAAGAAACACATCACATATCATTGTTCACAAAGATATGCATTAATCAAGACATATTGCAAACATTAAGCACAACTTTACTAGAAAGTCGGCACTACCACCATCCATAGTTGGTAGTACCGCTCGCCCGGTTCTACATCTCCAGCATGGCTGGTAGTACCGCTACTCTGAAAATCCCCAAGAGACCCCTCTTTAGTAGATACTACTGTCACTGAAGATCGGTAGTACCGCATGCCCGGTACTACCACTCCACATGGCCGTAGTACCGCTCACACTCAACCCTAGAGAAAAACGTCTCTATGAAAAAAGACTACCGCTCCTAAGGTCGATAACTCTATAGGGTAGGTACTACCGTCCATCTCAGGTTGATAGTGCCGCCCTGACCTAATAGTATCTTAGATTGCTTCAAATTTAAAATAAACTTAAAGTTAAACACCAAATACTCAAACATTGTCGATACTGGCCAAGTCTTTTGCTCTCTTTTTCTTTCCTCGGATCGTCCGCCGGAAAGAGAAGGAAAATGCTGATACTCTGGGCCAGTTGCTTCGACAATTCAATCGGCCAGTACATCGATATTTTGGGCCGTCCCTCCCTCCAGAGTCCAGACTCGTCGCCATGGAGATATTTTCGTCCCGAAGAAACATATGCTAGACTGTTAACCGAGACTCTTTCCTTGGCCTTACGTACGTTGATCGATGTACAGACGGACAGTATGATTGATTAATGAACGGCAGTGCATGACCGGAGAACGAACTGTTAATTGAGCTGACCCTCTTAAAGCGAAGCAATTAAGCGGAGGGAAGAAGGCGACCGATGTCGAGGTTTCAAATTTCCTTCTCGTTCCCATCATGTCGCTCTCTAAAATTCAAAATTTTGGAAAAATCTTATTATTTTAGACAAAATCTAAAAAGTAAAATTCAAATCCGAAATTTTTTAAACCGAGATTGACGAGATCTTGCCTAAATTTGCCAAAATCTTTGTAAATTTGAACAGAATGAAAAATGATTCAAATGACATTAGAAAATTTTGACTTTTTTGTGGATGGTCTTGACACATCATTAATGTTTCCATAAATATTTTAGATGATGATCAAGCCTAAAGAATTATTAGAAATTTTGATTGTGCTTTCTGGTAATATTAGTGAAGATGGCTCCTGACATTGCATGGCTTGGGTTACTTCAATTAGGCTTTATTCTCTCAAGACCAAGACATGATGGTGGCTCAATTGGCCAAGTGGGGCACAGGTTCAAATTCTAGGTTCAACACTTCAATTTCTTTTTTCAGCAAAAAATCTTGGAGATGAGGGGACAAAAGCGGGACCTCTCACATGCTAAGCCAAACCTCTACCATCTGAGGAATTATGTTAATCATCAAGGTGATTACTGTCTCAATAGGAGATATTGGGAGGTAAAGGAAGGCATGCCCAGATACTGCTATTAGGTTAAGCAGAAGCATTCTTGGAGGAAGAATTTCTTGGGATCAAATTCTAGAGTTCACAACTTTTTTTTTTACATTTTGGATGTCATTTTAAAAATTGTAATAGTCGGACTCGATACCAGCTGACCTAGGGCAACTTATTTTCATAATTGCATATCCCTTCTATAAGTCTTGGGTGGTGAATGGTCCAAAACAAGATTGCCTTCGGCCGAAATCGAATCAGTGACCTCTCGAAGTCTACGATGCTAGAGCCTAAGCGAGCTTACCAAGTCGGCTACGCCTTGTTTCGGTTCAAATAGGGGACTAAAAAGAATCAAATACGATACGTTTTGTAGCGATTTCGGTCTGCAACACCGAAATCTCGCCAATATTTTGAAGTACCATAGCATTTGAAAATTTTATTTATCTTAGATTTAAAATCTCCTCCATGGAGATCTCGCGAAATTTCAGCGAGATTTTATTCCCCGATCGATGTCACCCATGACTGCACCGGAACAGGGTTTACGTCCTGCAACTTGAAGGGATACTGCCTGTAATGGTGCCCAGAAGTTTGTTACTAACTTGCTCTCTTTTTTTATTGGGAAAGGCAGACTAACTTGCCCGTTGAAAGTGAAGTGCCAAGCATGTGAAGAGGAGGCAGGAGGGAGGGGAGTAAAACTGGTGGACCGGTGCAGCCAATCAGCGTCTGACACGCTTGCGCATCATCTAGACTCTGCAGCAGGAAAAAGAAGAGAAAAACTCGCAAAGGGACGAAAGAAGAAAGGGAAAAAAACCCTTCAACAACAGGCTACCACAGCAAGTCTGCATTAGAACATTAAAACCGCCCATCAATCTTCTCTCGAACCTGAAGTCTAGCTACAACCATAGTATGAAAGCAGGGGAAAGCAGATCTTCTTTCGAGATGAGCTGCTACTTCCCATGGGGATTCTTCTTCTTGGTCCTATGCTTGTTACAGTCCATGCTTTACATGTCCTGTGGCTGCTCTGTGGACGAGAGAGCGGCTCTAATGGACATCCGGTTTTCTTTGATGCGCGCAAACTCTACGGTGCCCCGTTCTTGGGGACGAAGTGAGGACTGCTGCTCGTGGGAACATGTGAAATGCAACAATAGCACACGGCGAGTATCACATCTCTACCTTTCCAATCTCTATGAGCATTCTTACAATGTCTCAGGGGAAGCTGGTTGGCTAAACTCGACGGTCCTTTCAGCATTTCATGAGCTTCAGTTCCTAGATTTATCTGAGAATTGTCCCAAATTGAACGGAGCGCTAAGCTTCAATGGTATGTAGCTAACTTTCATTCCGTGCACATGTGGTTGCTTCTTGTCTTCCTGAAATTAAACACATATGTAATTTAATTTGTACTACAAACAAACGTCCACAGGCCTAGCAGGACTAACCAAACTTCAGTATCTCAACCTCAGTGGCAACTGCCTGGGAGTCTTATATCTCAAGTCTAACCCTACGAGCGAAGCTCTTCCGGATGCAGGTAGAGAAATTAGATTTTACAACTATAGTACTGCTGAATAAAGAATTGGTATCCCGTGTTTGCTTTGCTATTTGTAATTTTTATACAACCTTCACGCTTTGCAGCTTTTGAAAATCTTCAAAACTTGCGAAAACTGGATTTGAGCTACAATGATTTCAACGGAAGCCTGCCGATGTCATTATTTGCACTTCCTCACCTTAAGACCCTAAATCTCTCAGGAAATTTATTCGGAGGACGTATTCCTATTAGTTCATCTTCGGAACCAGTTTCATTGGAAGTACTAGATCTCAGTTATAACATCATGAGCGGTGCTCTTCCAACCGATCAAGGTACAAAAATTAGAACTTAGTGCTTATATAGGCATAAATAATGTTAATTAGGGTAACATTGTCAATTCTGATGCGTTTTTTTTTGCAGCATTTGAAAATCTCCGGAACCTTCGAGAATTGCACTTGAGTTACAATCAATTCAGTGGAAACCTTCCAACATTATTGTTTTCACTTCCACATATGAAAGTGTTGGATCTCTCAAGAAATCTCTTAGAAGGACCTGTTCCTATAAGTTCATCTTCAAATCTTTCTTCGTCTCTCAAGAGCCTTAAGTTTTCCCAGAATAATTTGAGCGGTAGAATTTCTTTCTTTTGGCTAAGGAATCTAATGAAACTCGAAGAGATTGACCTTTCAGAGAATACTAATTTAGTTGTTGACGTCAATGTTCCGGGATGGGTACCTCTATTCCAACTGAAACGGCTAGCGCTCTCCGGCTGTGACCTTGACAAAGGCATTATTGCAGAGCCACATTTTCTACGCACACAGCATCATTTACAGGAGCTTGATTTGTCCAACAATAACTTGTCAGGGAGCATGCCTAACTGGCTATTTACAAAGGAAGCAACTCTACTTACTCTAAATCTTGGAAATAACTCGCTAACGGGATCTCTAGACCCAATTTGGCACCCCCAAACTTATCTACAGGATATCAGAATATCTATCAACCGTATTTCAGGGCAGCTACCGTCCAACATCGGCTCAGTGTTTCCAAGCTTGTCTATTCTAGACTTTTCTAACAATAACATTTCTGGAGATATACCGAGGTCGTTATGCCACATCAATTCCATCAAAATTTAGACCTATCGAACAACAAATTTTCCGGTGAACTACCTGCTTGCGTGTTCTCTGATTTTCCTGATCTGGTGGCCTTGAAGGTTTCAAACAACCAACTTGGTGGTCTGATACTTGGTGGGATGAATAATTTGTCCAGTGAGATGGCAGAAATGGACCTAAATAGCAACAAATTTGAAGGAACACTGCCTCGTAATCTATCATCAGGGAACTTGTTGCACATGGATTTACAAGATAACAAGTTGTCTGGCAACCTTGATACTTCATTTTGGAATCTACCATACTTGGAGCTCCTGAATCTTGCTGATAACCATATAACAGGTGAAATTCACCCAAAGATATGTCAGTTAGAAAGGATTACGGTTTTAGATCTATCAAATAACATCCTTGAAGGCTCTATACCAAACTGTAGTCGTACTACACTCATGTTTCTGAATGTATCTGGGAATTACTTGTACAGTGACATTCCGAATGCTTTTCTCACTAACTCAGGTGTTGAATTTTTGGATCTAAGAGACAATCAGTTCACGGGTAACCTGGATTGGATACAATATCTTGATGAAATTACGTTGCTTTCTTTGGGTGGGAATAAGTTTGAAGGGCAAATCAGCCGCAAGATGTGTCGGCTCCAGAGCTTGAGGATAATGGATCTCTCACACAACAGTCTTTCAGGGCCATTGCCTCCATGCATTGGTGATATCCCTTTCAACAATGTTGACTTATGGTGGTTGGCCAATAATAATGTAGCTCTTGACCGTTTTTTATACGATGAATATTATTACCCCGAAGGCTTCTCTTTCAGGACCAAAGGGAAGCTTTACACGTATGGGCGTGGTTTTTTCGAATCGATGTCCGGCATCGACCTATCTGGGAATTCGTTGTCTGGAGAAATTCCTTGGGAACTCGGAAATTTGAACCAAATCAAGTCCCTCAATCTGTCCAACAATTCCTTTACTGGCCCAATTCCAGAGAGCTTTTCAAGAATGAGCGCGATAGAAAGCATGGATCTATCCCATAACGAGCTAAGTGGACAGATACCGTGGCAATTAACTCAGTTATCGTCACTGGAGATGTTCTCCGTGGCATACAACAACTTATCAGGATGTGTACCAAACACTGGTCAGTTTGGTTCGTTTGATATGGATAGTTACAAAGGCAACAACAACCTTCAAAAGGCATCGCAGGGGGGTAGATGCACTTCCAGATCAAG
Source organism: Guadua angustifolia (assembly GCA_036346375.1). NCBI lineage: Eukaryota > Viridiplantae > Streptophyta > Magnoliopsida > Poales > Poaceae > Guadua > Guadua angustifolia. Next base: position 4,349,449 of record CM070507.1, on the reverse strand, counting down.
ACCAGGTTCTTTGTCACCGGAAGATGCGGAGACGAAGGAAGATGATCCAGTGCTTTACGTGGTCAGTGCCGCCTCATTTGTATTGACATTTTGGGCTACCGTGGCATTCGTGTTTTGCCATTCGTTTGGGCAACGTGTAATGCTGAAACTGTAGTCTGTCAGATTAATATCATCCTACAAGAAAATAAGAGGCAAGCATGTAATTCTGCCATAGTTTATCGAGCTTGTATGCGCAACCTTGCTTGAACTGTATCACTGTACTATAGTTATCCTATTTCAAAACTGTGCCGTTACATGATTGTATGTGATATTTGGAGGATCTCCTACTTATGTGTTTCTTCGTACAGGATTCACTTACCATGAAACAATGTGCTGCAAATTGCAGTCCACCAAGAAGAAGAAGAATCACCCTTTCAACAAAAGTACAGCTATACAATCCAGTATTGTCCTCTAGACAAAAATAGCAAGCCAGCTTTAGCTTCAGATAACACATCCGGTGTTGCAGACTTGTATTGGGTCGGCACATGCTGATCTGAAAGGGGAAAACTGCGAATGTGCTGCGCGGGGCTGCACTCGGCCAACTTTAAAAGATTTTTTAATAATATGTTTTTAGATAAAATTACAGAAAAAAGTCAAAAAAATAACATAAATATGCCTCTGCTGTCAATTAATTTGGCTATAAAAGTTATGTCACAAATTCATTTGGAGATAAAAGCCTACTGACCACATAGGCCTCTGAGAAAAATAAATCAGCGACAAAATTGTTGACTAAATAATACTCTATCATCAAATGAATTGATGATAGGGGTATATTTATGTAATTATTACTTTTCAATGTATTTTTTGTAATTTTATTTAAAATGTATTATTTCAAAAAATCAACTTTAAAATCCTACACCGTGTAGAAGTTGAGAGACCTAATCAAATGATGGAACAAGTCTAGAGACTCGCCCTATAATGGTGGCTCAGCATACCCATCTATCAGATTTTTCGGGTTGGAAGTGTTTCGTTGGATCGAGAGGCCTCACATTGTGTAGTGGGGGAGGCATGTTTTGGCTTGTCAAACCCCTTTATTGCTGGATGTAATTGTAGTCTCTGGCTTATGAATAAATAAAGCTTCCTACCTTCCTCTCAAAAACGAAACAAAAAGTGAGAAAAGACAGGCACTTGAGATTTTGCTATGTGCCGTGGTTCCAGCTAAAACGGAGTTGGGGAAGCAACTGGGTTAGGCCTAGCATAATCAACAGGGCACTTGTTGCGCATCAGCTAGCCCAACTGATGAGGTCTCTCGATAGGGCCATTAGGCTATATTCCTTGGTCATGACGAGAATTTTGCAAGAGATTGACCAGCTGGTCAGGTCGTCAAACACGTACGCGCAATGTGAAGTGTCTGGGTGGGTTTGGCTGCTAATTTGGAACATGGTGGGGACTGGAGCCCCACGGGCACGGCCGCATCGCATCAAACGTACCGTGTGGATCGAGTAGATTAGTGCAGTCCAATCTCCGAAGGTGACACAAGCGTTAGTTGTAAAAACTTTGCTCCGTGATTGCAGAATGGTTGGGTGGTCGTTATCCGGTTGCATTTGCAAATTGCAAGGGAGTCGTTTTCGCCGTAAAGAAAACGATGCATACATTACTACATTCCATGCTTTGTCACACTGCAGAGGGACAGGGACGCAAAGCAAAGAGGCGATATTCATCTCCCCCACCTACGCCACGGCAGTTAGCCAGGCAAGCCAAACTCTCCGGATAGGACGCTTTATGATTCTGCAGATTTTAGATTTTTTTAAAATCGTAGGTGACAGTCTTTAATTTTATGTATAAATTTATTTTTGATTGTTAGAGAAGTTTCTTGGATAATCCAAAAACTGGATTCTTAAAGAATCAGAAACTGTCATTTATCCTATTCTTAGAGAATTTAAAATCTATACAACCAAAAGTATTCTAAACTAGATCTGAATGCGCCTACGGAAAAAAGCCACAATAGAGAAGGAAGCCTATAAGAAAACAACTATTACTGCTCGGTCTCCCAACGCTGCAACAATCAATACGATTACATCGTTTGGCGCGTCCTGCACACCCTACCATACAACGAAGAGAATATTAATATAGCACTTATGATTGTGTGGAAATAATTACTCTCTTTATACATAAATAATTATCATTTTAGCTATCTAAAACATAATTTTGACTACTAATTTATATTATAATATATTTATAAACCCAATAAAACTGTAATATTATGAAAGTAATTTTTGAGATAAATCTATACATATAATTTTTCATGTATCTAATTTATATATTTAAAAATATATTAATAGTCAAACTTTTAAAAATTTGATTACACCAATGTTCAAAATGATAACTATTTGTGATCGAAGAGAGTATAAAACTTTAGCGTGTGCCACTAGAAATGTCATGCAAACCACAATAGTCATCTTCTTGAAAAATTCTGCGATGGAGTCATGGTCCAAGTAAACACACATTATTCGAACAAAGGTTATCTTTCCGCGATGGAGTCATGGTCCAAGTAAACAATCGCAGTGACCCTTGACCCAACCGTGTTTACGCATTCAAACCACCCGTCCTTATATGGGAGTGATTAGAAAATGATATACCGTTACAACTATATAGCAATATATTTCATAAAATTTCAGCAAGTTTAAAAAGACCCTAGTTCGCTTAGGGCCTGTTTGGTAGAGCTCCCTCTGATTCTGATTCTCTGTTAGAAGTGATTCTCTGAGAGAAGTGATTCTGTCACGAAAGTGATTCTCTAACGAATCTATAGGATAAACTCTATGGAGAACCGACTCTTTGTTGGGAGTGAATCGGGAGAAGCGACTTTTTTCAGCTCCGGCTCCTAGTTCATTTCGAGAATCACTTCACGGAATCACCCCAGGAGCGATTCTCGAGCTTCTATTGCTTGGCGAGCTTGCAATTCACTCCGCAAGGCTGGGAGCGAGCTCGCCAAGCAGGCCTTAGTCTTCGGCATCTCAGCCTCAGTGGCAACTAGTCTTGGGCATTGGGCTGGCCGTGGCATGGCATTTATACAAGTGGACCAGACCAGTACGGCACAAATGATATAGTCGCACCGGGTCTTGCGATCGGACATAATAGACAGCATGGCACGCCTGTATGGTTGTGATTGGGCTAGCACTGCATGAAACAGCCCCAATGGGCTCAAAGCAGACACGAGCATGCTGTGACCCGCAAGTTGTCCTCATATACAGAGAAAGGAGAGACAACAGAGATATCAAAAAGTGGAGAATGGAGACTTGAGAATACATACTCACCGACATCAAGTGCACACACCAAGCTGACACTCCATTGTGCAGCTCGCTAAGCGAGCCCGTGATGCCATGCACAGCCGTCTTCCCGCTTACCTTACATGGCCATTGGCGTCACCACATCAAGCGTGTGCTGACCTAGAACATTCATACGATCTCGACATTTGCGGAATAATTAGTATGTTTGCATATTGTTACTAAACTTTTTTCCTTACAAGGGGAATCCTACTCTGAGGTGTAACGTTTTTAACGAGCCAGTGATTTTGTATCTATACCCAATGAATAAATAAAATTTAGTTCTTTTTTCCCAAATAATTGTATGTACCAGATCCTCATCAGTGGTCGACGCTCGCTCCACGTGTGGTGCCATCCACTGAGACAGACCGACGGCGACAACATCCACGACTCCACATATCTAACAGGTCAAGGCTTGGACTAGCATGGCATGACGACAGCAAGACATGTCTTGGGCTATGCCTCAACCTTGTCAGAGAAGAGTCGGGCCGGCATGGCATTGAGAGGTGGTCGTGCTAGATAGACACGGTATACCGCAGGCCAAAGCCCATTAGACCCAGTACTGCCCATTAAACCTCTAGTGGCAACTGGCTGGGAGGGAGTATCCCGGCATCTCTTGGGGAATTGGTCTCGTTGGAAGTCTTAGATCTCGACTGTAAGGCCATTCCTAGTGCAGAGTTTCATTTCCTAGTTTCTAAGAATACCACATCAACTTTTGTTTAGGTAACCGTGTATCTCAAGTTTCATCTAGATGAAACTCTCTCACCTCCCATAAAACTCTCTCTATCTCTCTCTTCATAATTACCTTGCCATGTCACCAAACATGATGATGTGTCATGTCATTTAATGAGAATGAAACTTAGTTGAAACTCTCACTGGGAATGGCCTAACGACGTGAACAGAGTTCTTCCGGCGGCAGCAGGTACAGAAATGTATATTAAGTGCAAATACTGATGAATAAAGAATTGGAATCTCGTGCGTGCTGATGCTGTTTGTAGGTTTTGAAAGTTTTAAAAACATGCGAGAACTGAATATGAGTAAGAATCAATTCAACGGAAGCCTCCTGAAATGATTGATTGCACTTCCTCACCTCAAGATCCTAGATCTCTCAGGAAATTTGTTTAGAGGACGTATTCCTAGTAGTTCGTCTTCGGAGCCAGTTTCACTTGAAGTGTTAAGGCTGTATTTGATACAGCTCCAGCTCCAGCTCCACCAGCTTTATAGATCTATATTAAGAGTGTTTAGGTAGATCATCTTGTTTACATTTTAGACTAAAAATATAAACTTAATTCACCTTATTTTAGCCTACAATTTTCAGATATGAGGTAAAGTTGAGATCTAGAGCCCTATCAGGACCTAAATATCAGCAATAACATGAACGGAGCTCTTCTGACCGATCAAGATACAAAAATGAGCCTTTCCAGCTAAATTAATTATAAATCATTGTTAGGCAAGATCGTTTATGGCGTTACTTCTAATTATTATATAATACATTTTTTGCAGAATTAAAAATACCAGGAACCTACGATAATTGAGTTTGAGTTCCAAATTCCAATAAATTCCGTGGAAACCGTTCAGCATTCTTGTATTCACTCCCACGTACAGAACCATTGCATCTCTCAGGAGATCTTTTTGAAGCACCTGAGCCTCTTATCTTCGAATCTTTTCGTGTCTCTAGGAGCAAGTACAATGCAGCGGTTCTTAGTAAAGAAAAACTAATTTTTCTTGCTACATAGAATAGATAAGGTACTTATTTTGAAACTTTGATGCTTAATTAAACACCGGTACTTAGCAGATGCTTATATATGTAATTAATAGATAATATTAATATCTAAGTGTCAGAAAATTAACATGGCCATCATTTCCACCGTCTCCCAAAAGTAGCCCATTTCTTCTCCCTCTCGTGCACAATCAAAGCTATTGATGGCAATCATTTCCACTGCCTCCCCTCCCGATCTTTTCCTCTCGGTTTAATATGCACTAGCCAGGGTCATGCGTTACGCCGCGTCGTGTAAAATTTCATAGCGCGTATTACGTGTCGCGTGAAATTTAGGAAATTCGGTTGCGATGCTGCATCGAGCGAAATTTTTCTGTAAAAAATTACGTAATCTCGGTTTTCTTGTTTTTTTTAATGGGCTGCTAAAAGCCATCGACGAATCTTTAGATTGCTAGGAGACGTCGGTGAATCTGTGTTCTTTTAAAAGAAAAACGCAGAGGAACCTAACGTATTTTTGTTTTGTTTTTTTTGCATAATTCAAGTGTAATTTTAATTTTCTTTTTTTTTTAAAAAATGGATTGCTAGAAGCTATCGGCAAATCTTTGGATTGTTAGGAGCCGTCGGTGAATCTATGTTTTTCTAGAGAAAAACGCAGAGGGATCTAAACATATTTTCTTTTTTTTTTGTGTAATTTCAGTTTATTGTTTCTTTTTTAAATAATAGGTCGCTAGGACCCATCGACGAATCTGTGGACTGTTATAAACTGTCTGTGAATCTGCGGTTCCTGTTTTTGGGAGAAAACAAACGTATTTTTGTTTTTTTTGTGTAATTCTGATCTTCTTGTTTTTTTTAAAAAAGAGTCGCTATGACCCGTTGGCGAACTTGTGGACCGCTATAAATCATCAATGAATCTGTATTTTTTGTTTTTGGGAGAAAACGTCGGAGGGATATAAATGTAATTTTGTTTGTATTTTTATTTTTTGCGTTAGGACACTGTCGGCGAACCTATGGGCCGATAAACCTTCGACGAATCTGTTTTTTTTGAGAAAACCGCTACTGTTTTTTTTACGTTATTTGGGAAATTCGGTCATATTTTCGGTTTTCGTATTTTTTAAAAAAATTGGCCGTTAGGACTTGTCGGCGAATCTATGGGCTGTTATAAATCTTCGAGAATCTGTGTTTTTTTTTGAGAAAATCGTGGCTACCTTTTTTTTACGTATTTTTGGTTTTCTTGTTTTTTTAAAAAGGTCGCTAGGACCCGTTGACGAATCTGTGGGCTGCTATAAACCTCCGACGAATCTGTGTTTTTTTTGTCGAGACGTATTTTTTGTTTTTGAGTTCGCTTATCTAAACACCGCCGAGAGGAGCCAAATGTAAATTGCAGAGGGGCCTAAAGTAATTTTTTTTCCAGAGACCGTTCGATAAAAACCACCGAGGAGGACCTAAATGTATACCATAGAGGGACCTAAATATAATTTTAAAATTTTTCGGTCTATTTTATTAAAAAAGCCAAAAGGACTTAAATGTGATTTCTAATTTTTCGGAGGCCTCTCTGCGAGGGCTGACATGTGGCCTAACTGAGGAACCGGCAATCTCAAGCGCTATAATATATAGTATACACTAGCTAGGGTAACGTGCTATGCTGCGTCGTGCACAACGATGCAACGCATAAAATTCGATCGTATTTTCGGTTTTTGTATTTTTTCTAAAAAAATGGGTCGTTAGGACCCGGCGGCGAATCTATGGGCTGCTATAAACCTTTCATAAATATATTTTTTTAGAAAACCGCAGTTAGAACTCATCGGTGAATCTATGAGCTACTATAAACCTTCGACGAATCTGTATTTTTTTTAGAAAATCACGGTTGTTTTTTAACGTAATTTGGGAAATCTGGTCATATTTTGGGTTTTCGTATTTTTTTTTAAAAAAAATGGGTTGTTAGGACCCGTTGGTGAATCTATGGGCTGCTATAAACCCTCGATGAATCATGTTTTTTAAAAAACGTACTTTTTTTTTTGTATTTTTGGTTTTCTTTTTTTTTTTAAAAAAAGTCACTATGACTCTCGGCGAATCCATGGGATGCTATAAACCTTCAACGAATCTATGTTTTTTTTGTCGAGACGTATCTTTCTTTTTGAGTCCGCTTCTCTAAAAACCGCTAAGAGTAGCTAAACGTAAACCGTAGAGGGGCTTAAAGTAATATATTTTTTTCTGGGGTCCGTTCCATTAAAAACTACGAGGAGGACTTAAATGTAGGCTGCAGAGGAACCTAAACGTAATTTTGAATTTTTTTCGGGTCTGTTTTATTAAAAAATCGCCGAAAGGACCTAAACGCGATTTCTAATTTTTCAGAGGACCTCTCCACGAGGGCCGACACGTGTCCTGGCTAAGGAGCCGGCAATCCTCAGCACTATAATATATAGTACTAGGTTGAGCCGCGCGCGATGCCGCGCCGTGAGGAAAAAATCTAGCACGAGTTTTTTGCAAATCGAATTTGCGGAACAACGGGTCTCTTTTTTCAAAATAACCGATGGAAGGATCTATTTACAATTTCAAATTTTTTTAAATCTTCCGGGGCAAAAGAACAAGCATTTTTTTTTTGCAAAATAACCAGTGGAAGGATCCGCTCGTGATTCCAATTTGGCTATAAACCTTCGACAAATCTGTGTTTTTTTAGAAAACCACGCCCTCGAAAGAATCTGTGTTTTTTTTAAAAAAAACTGTGTGGAGGGACCTAAACGTATTCTAAACTTTTTGGGTCTATTTTACTAAAAAACCGTCACAAGTAGGGATGAAAACGGAACGGAAACGGTTGGTAAATAACTATTCCTTTTCCATTTCCATATTTTTAACCGGTAATGGAAACGAAATCGGAAACCCCGAAAACGGATACAGAAATGGATAGTGACGGAAACGAAAGCGGAACGGAATGGAGCAAATACTGAAACGGAAACGGAAATGAAAAATTTCACAAGAATGTAGTACATGATATATCCAAAGTTCCAAATATACCAATTTTGAATGGTATTGTAATTATACAGAACAACATTCTGTAAGGCTGAAATGAGATGACTGAACTGATTTGTGTTTTACTAGAAGCACATGTTACAACATGAGACAACTAATATTCATGCATGATATTGCTTCTGACATCAGTTCACACAGAGAATTGCTTCCTAGTTCCTACTACGTGAATGTTGGAATGGCAAACCATCTCCCTTTTATTTACAAATGGTTCAAACAGAAGGGCCAAAACAGCACATAAACAAAGTTAAATGAATTCAGATCCACATTGTATAGGTAAAGCTTAAGCAACTCCATTGTCATCCTACAATTTGTTTCTAATCTCTCTCCGGCATCCATGCATGAGAAATTTTATGTTTCTTTTGACATTAGCGAAACTTAATTTCTTTTGACAAAGGTGCAGATACACATTCAGAAAACAAATAACTATTCACAAATTTGCATTCTGTGATATGTAGCAATCCAATCAAATCCATTCGCCAGATATTCGATTCCCTTCTGAAAGTCTTGCTCAACAATCAAGGGCAATGTTGAAATCGAAAATGGGAAATCTGAAACAAAAAAGTGCATGATCCATGAATTTCACATGGGGTCAGATTTTCGCACATCCCCAGCCCTCAAGATTCAAAAATGCACACACACACAAAACCCTAAAAACAATTCTTTTACAAGATTAAAACTACCTAACGGCATCATCTTGGGTCAGAAGCAGGGTTTACAAAACCGCCAAAAACCACTCGAAAACCGCAGTTTTCGACCTTACCGCTCCGGTTCGATATCCAAAACCGCTCGGTAAACCGCTTTAATTAAAAAAATTTAAAAATTTTGAAAAAATTTATGTCTACGGTTTTTCATGAAAATCCGTTCAAAAACCGTTTCCGAAGAACATTCAATTGGTCGGGTTGGTTTTTCGTGAAAACCAAGCGATTTTTCATGAAAACCGAGCGGTTTTTTGCGAAAAACTGCAGTTTTTTATTTTTTTTATTTTTCAACCGTTCGTTTTTTTATGGTTTTTAACCTGTTTTTGAGTGAGTTTTAGAAAACCGCATCGCAAACGCCATGGTACAGTTTTGTTAACCCTGGTTAGAAATAGCTGATTAAAAATCATCTTTCAATTAAGAATCAATGGGAATCCATCTGATTTTCCTCATCATCCCCAACTATGCCCATCAGGAAACAAGAAGCTTACCACTCCTTTGTCGCCTAATCTAGTGCAACGCAGTGGGGGCTCCGATATGGTGCAGCGCAGTGGATGGACTCCGGTCAGGGGTGCGGTGCAAGATCTCCCGTCACGGGGCCAAGGCGGCGGCGCGGCGTAGCGTGATGGAGGATCCCGTCGGGGACGCCGGGGCGGCGCAGCGCAGTGGAGGATCCCGTCGGGGCGGTGCAGTGCGCTGGAGGATTTCCCGTCGTCACCTCAGGAGGCCGAGCCGCCGGGGGAGTCTGGTGATGGAGGGTCTCTGAGCTGTTGGATCTCTCAGCAAATCTCTTCGTAGGACATATTCCTATAAACTCATCTACGAATCTTTCGTTGTCGCTTAAGAGTCTTCGGTTTTTCCAAAATAATGTGAGCGGTAGATTTTCTTTCATTAGGCTGAGTAACTTCACAAAACTCGAAGAGATAGACCTTTTACGCAATGCTAATTTAGGTGTTGATCGATATCAATATTCCCGGATGGATACCTCCGTTCCAACTGAAACAGCTAATGCTCTCTAGTTGTGACCTTGACAAGAGCATTATGGCAGAACCTCATTTGTTTTTTACTCACACGGCATCATTTAGAAGTGCTTGAATTGTCCAACAATAACTTATCAGGGAGCATGCCTAATTGGTTGTTTACAAAGGGAGCAACACTCCTGGACTTAAATCCAGGAAATAACTCGTTAATTGGATCACTAGACCCAATATGGTATACCCATTCTTTTCTCCAAGCTATCAACATATCCATGAACCGTGTTGCAGAACAGCCAGCTGACAACATCAGCTCAATGTTTCCAAGTTTGTTTGTTCTAGATTTCTCTAATAATAAGTCTTTTGGGCATATACCAACGTCATTGTGCCTATTCAGCTCCATGCAGTATTTAGACATATCGAATAACAAATTTTCTGGAGTAGTCCCAGCTTTCGTGTTCACTGTGACGGACCGCCCTTTTCAGGGGGTGCATATAAATACCTGTACAGCTACCCAGGAATTCAGCTGTAGGTAATCAAGTGTACATTGCCTGACATAAGAGCAAAAGCGAACATTTGATAGATAAATTACGGGCCTAACGGCCAAAGTTTTTACAAGAGGTGCGATCAGCACCGAATACATCACAAAAGATCCACAGGAAAGGCTCGAGCAGATAGACCAAAGCCTTCAAAACCAGATATTATCGCCATCTACGGTCTTCCGGAAATCATCGTCTTCGTGAAATTCTAAAAGAGGTTTTAGGAGCAAGGGTGAGTACACAACCGTACTCAACAAACCACACGGAATATCTGAATATTACATGCAAGGAGATTTCAAGGAAATGGCACTAAGTTCAATTATTTAGTGGATGCATGAGCTAGAACCTTAATCTTAACATATATTACATTTGAAACACAAATCATAAACAACATCATCGATATGATGCAAACCACCGCATCATCGATATGATGCAAACCACAGAGTTATTAATAAAATCCAGGATTACGGTTAATTTATTATGAAAACTACTCAAGCTCAGTTACCGGAATCACCCGAAATTAACCCAGCTTCATTAACCGGAAGCACTGCGATTCAATACCATTTAGTTCACTCTGCAGCTACTCAACTTACCCACAAGATAATCAATCGGCCATTGATGCCACCGGATCAACACGCAACTTTTATGCGTCATGGCCCGACCGAGATTAACATAACCTTTCATTGAATTCCCTCCTTAGCTCCTACTTCCGAAGAGGGTTAAGCTTTTGTTCCCCAGTCACCAGAATGCCCACGGGCCAATGCGGGCGGCACGGACTGGCCGATCGAGAGACACCTACCGCTCAGAGAACCTGCCATGGCCATGCCATTCCGCTCCACGCCCCAAACCCACGCGATACAACTTGTAGGCATTCCAGGGAAAACAATATCGGGTTATTGCTGGGTCAGTCAACAGAGTCGACCGGCCCAACTTGTGGTTGAGAGAGGACTAAGTTATTTACTTTGTTCAAGGGGTTGATCCTTAAATGCCGAAGACCAGCCCAATACCCAAAACAAGACCGGTATGGTCCACTGCACCCAACATCCACCCTTTGGGCTCCGGTCATCAGCTTGAGGTCGGGCGCAACCACATTCCGTGGTCCCCTAGGTCATCCCCCAACCGTAGCGGTTTAAATAAGCCCTTAATCGATATTCGGGTTTTTGAGTAATTAAAGAAAAGTAAATATTATAGTTTTAACTATCCTACGTGGTTCATTTCATGATAATCTAGGGTTGACAAATGAATATAGCATAATCAACATGGCTATAATCAAGGGGTGGGGTTTTAACTAATCATGTCATTCTAAATTAGCTCTTTTTAAATTGCTACTCTATTTACAAGCAAGTGCAAATAACTAAATCTACATATACGGTAATTATACGGAAAATGGGATTCAACATGATCAAGGAGTGTGGCTTGCCTTGCGGAGTCGAGGGTTCGCCTAACGGGATGTAGTCGACGTCGAGTCTGGACTTGAACTGCTCCGGCTCCCGGTATAGCTCCAACGACTGCTCCTGCTCCGGGATTTGCTCCAACGTCAGATCTAGCGTGAAAAAGCGAAACCAATAACTAAACGAATAAATAATAAAGGAAAATAAAAACGAAAAAAGAAACGAGAGAGAAAATGGTCGGAGCAGAGCACGTGGGTATTTTTGGAATTTTTTTAGACTTGGTTTGGCTAAACGAAGATCATTTTTGGACCCGGGGGCTCTAGCTGATCAAGAATATATATTTTTGGCTATTTTTGGATTTTTGGGAATATTTGGGATTTTTGTGAAATTTTGGAGGAATTTCTGGAATTAAAAACGAATTTTTGAATTAAAATCCGAAAAGAAAATGGAGAGATCTTGTGCTTATGGGCGCCTACAGGTGATCGGGGATTTATTTTGCTAGGCGCCGCAAGAAAGGCGCGAGGATGATAAGCCCACAGTATGAGGGCCAAGAGGCCGACGACCACGCCCGACAGGCCATGGCGGCCGGTGTATGGTGAATGGGAATATGAGATGGAGAGGTGGTCGCCAAGCGGGGCAGTTGGCAGCCGATCACGATGAACCATCAAGCAAAGGGGAACCCTACAAATGAGCATGAGGATATGGCTGACGGTGGACCTGACAAGGAACAGGCTGGTACTGAAGATGGGACCAGATTATCATTGACAGACGGAGGAAAACAGAGCAATGAGGGGATTTCGCCATAAGTCACGAGATGATTTTTGGGTGATTCATGGTCGGCGAAGAAAAGGGAATGGCGGTGGAGAGGGAGGAGCTTACGGCGAGTCTGGTGGTGGCGAAAATTTGGTGGAAGAGAAAGGAATGGCGTATGCACGGTGGGCAAGGGGAATGGGGAAGGAGGAGCTGGCGCGTGAGGAAGCCTACGGAAGAGGAATGGGTAAGCACCGAAAGATTGAGGAGCTATGGAAGGGAAGTAGTGGAAATGGCGAAGGATGGGGGCTATTTAGAGCCGAGGCGTGAGGGGAGAGGTGCGTGCAGGAAGAGAAAGGGCGACGGGTCAGCGATTTAACGCGAGGGGCAGTGAGCGAAGCGATTTGAAATGATTGAATGATTGGAGTTTGTTGTGGAGCATGCTGGCGTAACGACGACGAGAAGCGGCGAGGGAGCATCAGACGGCATAACGGCGCCGCGATCGGTGAAATAAAATGAAGGCCGAGAAGGAGAGCGAGCGACGGCCAAAATTCAATCGGCGAGACAGCGATGACGGCACGGCCACGCCGAGAGGGGGGATTGAGCATGCGCTGTGACCGAAGGACAGCCGATGAAACAGAAGCGAGTGCAAGGACCGGAGAGGGCGAGCGGTGAAAATGAGCGCCGGGAGTTGTTCGGACCGAGCGGCGAAAGCAATTCGTTCCTTGAGAGAAGAAAAAGAGGCAACTGTGGCGAGAGGATGGGAAGCGAGTCGGTCGCACGGCATGATGGTGACGGAAGTGAAGAAGAGCCGGGCGAGGCGACGAACAGTATACGACAAGACCAAGCGGGTTTGCTTCAAAGGATCAAGCTGGCCGAGGAAGAAGAAAAGAGAAGAAGGAGAGGCGAAACTACGGCCGAGGATTTTAGCCACATGGGATTTGGACGGTAGCAAGGAAAAGAAACCAGACCAGGAAATTTGGAAATTTCTGGAAAAAAGGAGGAAGAAAACTGCGAGTAAATGCTGAAAAATTCTGGATGCAGGCCGAGACAAAATTTAATTGGGAAAAAAATGGATCGAAGACGAAAGACTTGGGCCTGAGGAGAATTAATTCTTGTCCGAAATGAAGGAAAAGAAATTGGGTCAAGGAAATTAGGCCGAGGAAAAATCGGTGAGTGAGAGCAATAATCAATCCGTCGGGGAGAGAAATAGACCGTAGGAAGAATCTGTGAGGAGGAAAGAGAAGGAAGGAGGCGAAGGTGGGAGAAAAGGAAAGAACCGTGACATGAAAAGTTTTTGAAATTGCGGGAAAAGCGGGCGGAGGGAAAAAAGAAATGGAGGCGACCAAGAAGAAAAGTGGACCGGGCCGAGGGGAGGGGATATTCGGGCCGGAGGAAATGGGCTAAGCAGGGAAGGGAAAGCGGCCGGACAAAAATTAAATCGGCGGAGGAAGAACTCTGAGGAGACAGAGTTGGCCAAGAAAATCTATTGCTCGACCAAAAGGGAAGGTCTTCGGAAATGGAGAATGGCCAAAACGGGAAAGAATTCCCAATGAGGAAAGAAAACAAAATTACACCAAATGAAAATTGAATAAACTCCGAAAATTTCAAATAAGTCCAATTAAAATAAATAAATAAAGTTTTGAAATTTTTGGGGTGTTTCATTCACTAATTATCCCATGCTAATGACCTTGAAGGTCTCAAACTAGAATCTTGGTGGGATGAATAATTTGTCCATTAAGTCGCAATTGTACCTAGATGGTAACAAAATTGAAGGGACAATACCTCATAATCTGTCAGGGGTATTACATGCATGTCATGGATTATGCATGATCTGTCACACAAGCGTCTTCATTTTGGAATATATATATATATATAGAGAGAGAGAGAGAGAGAGAGAGAGAGAGATGCTAATGTGCTCTTGAGAGCACGGATCTTTCTGTGCTCTCGATGAGTTTGCGAAATTCGTGACAAAAATATTCAATCTGAACTGTTCATCTTCTTCATCTTGTTGAAATGTAGCTATAGACCAAATTTCACATTTTTTTGAATTTGTTTACTATTTGTTTTGCATTTTCTAAAATGGGTGATGCGAATTTAGAAAATGCTACAAACAAAAGATGAAAAAGATGAATGGTTCAGATTGAACATTTTATCACAGTTTCATAAACTCATCGCGAGAACAAGGAAGGAGGCAATTAGCATTTCTCTCTCTCTCTATATATATATATATATATATATATATATATATATATATATATACCTCTTTATCCTTTTGAGTATATTCTAATACTTATTATAAGATACTCCAAATTGAGTTCTATGAAAATTTCATTAAAGTCCACCCTTTATAGCATAATTTATTTACATATTCATATACATATGGAAAAGGATATGTAGCAAAAAATAAAGGGTTTGATGAAATTTTTTAATCATATTATATGGAGTATCTTAGAATTATTTTTGGAATATACCAAAAATGATAAAAGTATAAAATATGTATATATATACATATATACATATATATATATATATACATACATATACATACATACATATATATACATACATACATACATACATACATATATATATATATATATACATACATATATATATACATACATACATATATATATATACATACATACATACATATATATACATACATACATACATATATATCATATACGTTGTGGTGCAATACCCTCCCGTTACAATCACCGTGCAATCCAACTAACAAAAGTTTCGAAAAATTCTGAAAAAAATCATGGATGTACATCTCATCTTACCCCATCTACATATAAAATTTCATGATCAAATTCGTCCTATGTAGAAGTTACAAAAAGACAAATTTGAAGTGCATTTGAACTTTTAAGTTTGTCAGAAATTTGTCTTTTGTAACTTCTAGCATAGGACGAATTTGATCATGAAATTTTATATGTAGATGGGGTAAGATGAGATGTACATCCATGATTTTTTTAGAATTTTCGAAACTTTTGTTAGTTGGATTGCATTGTGATTAGTAACGGGAAGGTCGATTGCACTACGTATCATTGCCGACCGATCTCATCGGTGTTCCATATTCTCTTAATGTAACATCCCGAAAATTTCTAAAATAGAAAAAAATGAAATATAAAGTTTTAAAATGGAATTGAGTAAATATTTCAACTGAAACAAAGATTTTTATTTTAAATATCATCTTTTACTTCATTTTCTAGTATTTCAACCTAAAAGAAAAAAACAAGTTGCTATATTAAAACTTTTCACCCAAAATAAGCAAACCTTGAAAATGAGTTCAAAAAGTAATCTTATTTTGAATTCCTGCCTTTTCTGAAATTTTCTGGATTTATTTACTTTTTAGATTTTTGCCTTTAAAGAAAAATCAAGTAATTGAATAAGTGAAAGAGTAAAAATAAAAAGGTAAAAAGGTGAAAGTAAAAGTCAGAAAAAATCAATTAAAATTTTCAGCTGTCATGGGAGTATTAATGCAAAAGATAATGAAGTGAGATGTGACATGACATGTGAAATGATGTGTTTTGACTGCAAAACAGTAGGTTATCATAATTTTATAAAAATATTTGAAACTGATCTCTAGTTGAAAATTTTACCATTCTTCCTCACAATATTATTAACCTCTGGTAAAAATATTAATAATTAATAAATATATTTAATTCCTTTTATAATTCAAAACAGAAAATAGGGAAATCTGAAATCTGCAATATCAGAATTAATAGAAAATAAATATGAAGGATATTGACCTAAAATTTTTATACAAGAATTCTTAGTCCATATAAAACTCTCCTAAAAAGTTTCAAAAATTATTGAATCCATTTTCACCCTAAAATAAAATAAAAACTAAAAATAGCATAATGCTCGGTCAGCATTGTCAGAATTATTGTAATTTTTTTGTAAAAGATTTTATCCCAAATTTTTACTATATAACAATTTTTATCTCTTGAGATCAGTAAAAAAAATTCAAAAATAATAGATACGAAATGATCTTTCATTTAATAAGAACAGTGTAGTCTTATCAGCTGGTAGAACAGTGTGCATTTTCTGTAGCAGGCCCCACTTGGCAGCCTCTAAGCTCCTCTCTCATGGTAGCATTTCTTGGCATGCAACACACTGAGACACCATCCTCCCCGCCCCTTTCTTTCTTCTCCTTAGCACCATGAGCACAAGAAGCAAGCTCCCTTCCCAAACCTCTCTAATCTTCTCTCCTCCCAAACACCACCAGAAATCAAGTATTTGCTTATGCACGTCATGTCATACCATTGCATTCCCCATCACTCACACATCCCATTTTTGCAAAAGTTTCTCACAAACACATTGGTTTGGATTGTTTTGGAGGGATGAGGAAGGAGTTGCAGCGGTCAGCTCGGTGGCCTAGGGTTTTTTTAGATTAAAAGGTTTCCCTTGTTTTATTCTAGGATTAAAACGTCTTCATACGGACATTTGCGTATTTACAAGCGCACCTGCCACGACAAAACTTCTGTTACCAAACTGTGTTCACCGGAGACTCAAATATCTTGGCCAGCCAACAAAAACTTAGACTCAACGGAACAAAAACACAATACCAATCCTGACACTACACTTTTCCTAAGCATTCACCGGTTGCCGAATTTACATGCAATTAACCCTCCTCCAGATTCTGCATAATCACCGGTTCTGAGCTTCTTTCGGACTCCCTTTCTTTCCAGCCAAGCATCAGCTTCCGACCAGCTTTCTCTTCCAATTTCTTTCTAGGCCGTATTCGGTGGCCTAGAGTGACAGCGCTGCAGCTCGCGGCCACAACAATGTGGGGTGGCGCGAGGCCCGTGGCCTGGGCGCAGCACGGTGTGGCCAAGCAACGTTGCGCTCGATGTGGTGGCGTGGTGCTGCCATGGCAGCAGCGTGACGTGGCCCAACTGCTGCCATGGCAACCCATGGCAGGGCCGAGGCTGCGGCTCGAGAGCTCAGCTGTCAGGTGTGAGAGTGCGTGCAGGCGTGCAAGCAGGCGGTGACAGCGTGCATACGGCGTGGGCGTGCATATAGGCGCATGGGAGTGCATGCGAGCGTGCATGGAGGCGCGCGGGAGTGCGCGCAGGGGTGCATGTGGGCTCGGTGCATGGCGACGTCGCACCCAGCCTAGTACGGCGTGCATGGCACGCAGCGTGGCCGCATCTTCCCCTCCACTGACAGCAACTTGCGGTACGCAAGTTTCCTCGAGCTCTCTCCGTCGCAACGGGCACCTCCACGGTGGCAGCCCATCTCCAACCATCACCGACACAGTCTGAGCCTCCCTACTGGTGCGCATGGGTTAGGCTGTCGGCAATATATTACTACTCAGTTGTTCGTCAACTAGTAATCGATGACTAATTGGATTACTCTAGCACATCTGTTTTCCACGGTAAGACGGGATGTGTAACAAGAAGTTTGCCTTTCACTGCAGATGAACAAGTGAACAAACGACGTTATTTGGGCATCAGGCATGTGATATTGCCTTTCAATCGATGATGTTTTGAAATAATTGAGAAAAAAACTTGATAACAACTTGAGGACTTTCCTGGTAAATTCACATGGAGAAGTATTATATACGTAGGTCCTCGGCGTAGCTTGCGGAGTTTAGGAACCTTAACTTAAAAGGCTTGCAAAGATGATCAACATTAATTTCCATGAAAATTGACAAACAAACGTCCAGACAGAATATACAGAATTCCGTTTAGTAACTTCATGCTGAGCTGTTATCTTCACAAATGAAGTTATGGTGATAAAAAAACTGAAAAGGTCATGAAGTTTCGACCTAACCATTACGTTTTCCTTCCGTTCCCAGAAACAACAGGGCCTATTTGCAACTTTGATAATTTTCTCATCAATAGGATAGCATTATTCACTCACGGACGTTTCTTTTCTATTCCAATCGGAAACAGACACTACAGGAATCTACACTATTTTCGTCGGTCCAAATTATTTTCGTCGGTAAAAAAAAACCGACGAAAATAACTGAGTAATTTCGTCGGTGTGGTATAACCGACGAAATTATAATTATTTTCGTCGGTATTCTTGTGAAGGCCGATGAAAATAATGGAGTCACCGCGTCTGGGGAATTTGAAAATTTTTTTGGATTATTTTCGTCGATCTAAGCTGATAAAAATAGAAGTCTGGATATTTTCGTCGGCCTGTACCGACGAAAATAGGATAGGTAGCATGTCACAGGTATAACTGACGAAAATAGAACACGTGGCGTGATTATCTGTTTTCGTCGGTCTAAGCCGACGAAAACGCGTGTCTAGCTGGCCACCCAAAAAGCCATCACGCCGCCCACTTGACAAAAAATCGATTCGCGAGGAGCTCGTGCTCCCTCCAGGCGCACACCCCAAACCCTAGCCCACCAGATCCGGAGATCCCGCGCGGAGGCGAACCCAATATACTCGCTTGGCTCATTGATTGCTCGCTTGGCTCATTCCGGAGGCGGAGGCGGAGAAGAGAAGACCACCCGAAGAAAGGAGATTCCAGGGAGTGCCGCGCGGGATCGACTGGAAGCCCGGCTGGCCGGCGAGGCGATGTCGTCGAGCAGGTTCTCACCGGCGCTTCAGGCGTCGGATCTCAACGACTTCATCGCCCCCTCGCCGGACTGCATCATCTCCCTCAACAAGAACCCCTCCGCGCGCCGCCTCCAGGTGCTGTGCTGCTCCCCCCAAACTTTGTCGCAAAGATTTCGCTTTTACCCTAGTCTTTGGGTATGGAGCTTTCCCTTGCTCTTCGTTGCTAGCCGCATGGCTGCTGCCCCCATGCCGTCCGCCTCAAGGGTACAAGTTCAGGCTGTATGCGTGAGCTTTGAGATGGTGATGCGTGCCATCTATCAATACTCCCAATAGGCTAGTCCTCTCGTCGTGCCGCATGGTTCTGTGTCGATATTGATACGAACGCGTGCGTTGTAGGCATGAATAGAACGTATAGAGCAGAAAGGAAGACAAAAGGGAGACAGAATTGATTTGCTCTTGGTTGTTTGTGATTGTGACAACTGACAAGAAGAGGAAATAGTATTAGCTAAATGACGTAAAGGCAGTTTATGACACAAGTTGCAGTCGAGATCTTTCCCTTATTGAAGCATGCGATGAATTTGTTTCACGTTATCAACAAAATCAATTATCCAGTGGTAAAGAAGCTGGAACCAGTCTTCCCCTGCTTTCATCTGCGTGCCCAGGTAAAAATGTTTGCAGGGACCTATGTAATTTGGGTATTAATAATGCTGAACTCTGTACATAATACCGATGGCATCACACACTTTATTTAATTAGTTACATTCCTTCTATAAATACGAGAGGATCAGTTTAAAAATATGTGAATCTTCCTCCTTGCAGGTTGGATATGCTATGCTGAAAAGACTCTTGGTTCTAAAAATATAAGTACTAGTTCTTATATATACGAGAGGATTTTGTTTTCTCAGTGGAGAATAAAGAAATTACAGAGGTGGACTCAGTATTGACAACTGGTGAAGTGTTAGGCCTCATACAGGTTTTTAATTTATTTCCTGCCTTTGCTTGTAAGATGTATTTGAAAAACCATTGAGACACTTAATATCACTTTGATGGTTGTGCAGTCCAAATCTATTGATTTCAAGACATTGGAGGAATCTCCCTTGGATAGATTGTAAGTTCCTTGTATGCTTGGTGTGTTGTTCTGTTTTCTAATGAGGTGCAGGATGATCTGTAAATAAAACGGTCATAATCTGTTAAACTAGTACTTATATTTTTAGAAATCTAGCAAATCTTGAGTTTGACCACTTGTTGAGGAAAAAAAACAATAGAATAATTCTATGTTGGTACCATAGTTTCTTTATCTGTTATGACCTACTTATCTGGGAATTCATACGTACTTGTCTTCATTGTAACCCAGATTAACAAACGTCGATGAGGATGGCCATCTATATGGGGTTTCTGGTGGCTCTGGTGGTTATGCAGAAACAGTCTTTCGTTATGCAGCACGTGCACTCTTCAATAGTGAAATAGAAGGCCCACTTGATTTCAGAATCTTGCGAAATTCAGATTTCCATGAAATTACGTTGGAGGTAAATTCATGCCCCCACCCTCATGTTGGCTTCTGAAATCCATTCTCTTCTACCCAACTTGAATAACCTTAGTCCTTAGATTCATTGCGTGTAACATGTCCTGCTCATGCTTGCAGTTGGAGAGCAAACCTGTTTTGAAGTTTGCACTTTGTTATGGGTTCAGAAACCTACAGAACATTGTTAGGAAGATTAAGATGGGAAAATGTGAATACCACTTTATTGAAGTTATGGCTTGCCCATCAGGTACTTCATTTATGATATTGTGCTGTGTGTTGCTTTTAATATTCCCAACAGTCACAAATACAAATCCTTTTGGGATACTTGCAGTCAAACTTTTGAGTATTGATATATTTTTAATATTTAGATTGAATACGAAAATCATATATACAAATTTGTCTCAAAAAGTACTTCCATAATATGGCTCTATGATACACTGATTATGGCTCTGCAGGTTGTCTGAATGGGGAGGTCAAATAAAACCTGTGAAAGGACAATCTGCAAGGATCTCATCCAACAACTAGAGGCTGTGTACATGCAAGATGTAAGTTAGTGAGTTGCACACTACATTTCATGTTGTTTGTAAAGGCCTTCCTTTTTTACGTGATATTCTTTTGTCTTGGCCTTGGTTGGATACTTCCATATTCATACCAGATACATTTGACACTTTTGACTTGATATAGCCCTAGACATCAATTTGAATTTTATATTCAGCTTACAGTAGATGTTCCAGCTCGACTTGTTATTTTGCTATGTTCTTTCTCTTCTATGCTTTTGTAGCTTAGAAACAATAGTTATATTTGCTTTGGGTTGCTTCTGTGTCCGATGTAGGCATTTAGCTAAGCCAGCGTGCTACTCATTTGTATTCTTAGTTTCTTACCTGTTTTAGGGAGAGAAAAAAACAGAAAGAACCTTTTATTTACTGGCACTTTTCATTACCTTGTATGCTCTTTTCATTACCATGACATCCAAATTATCGAAAACAGAATTGTGAACTTTTATTAGCGGCCTTTGGATAAAATTATAGGATGTCACTATGTCGTACTTACATGTTATGCTGTAGTAGCTCGACAAAATTGTCATTATATGCATTCGGTGAATTTACTGTAAATTTTCAGGATTTATATATTTTTTAAAATTTAAAATATTAGTAGCTCATCAAAATTGTCATTATATGCATTCGGTGAATTTCTGTAAATTTTCAGGGATTTATATATTTTTTAAATTTAAAATATTATTTTCGTCGGCCTAGACCGACGAAAATAGGATTTTCATATTTTTTTAATTTAAAATACCGAAAATAGCATTTTCATATTTTTTAAATTTAAAATACTATTTTCGTCAGCCGTTTGAAATAAAATGCATTTTCATATATTTTTAATTTAAAATACCGAAAATAGCTTTTTTCATTTTTTTAATTTAAAATATTATTTTTAATCGCTTTTACCGGGCCGATTTAAAATATATCTGCCACGTCAGCATCGGAGCGGTTCC
Organism: Guadua angustifolia; assembly: GCA_036346375.1. NCBI lineage: Eukaryota > Viridiplantae > Streptophyta > Magnoliopsida > Poales > Poaceae > Guadua > Guadua angustifolia. The sequence goes on along the minus strand of CM070507.1, from coordinate 4,327,510 downwards.
GGTGCATCGACTAATAATTTCAACGGTAAAGCGTAGTTTTAATTTAAAATAAGCTATTATTTAAAATAATTTATTTTAAATCGGTTGCCGATGAAATTAAGCTATATTTAAATGCGTTTTTGGCCGACGAAAATAATGCGGATTCCTGTAGTGAGATGGGAAGAACAATCCTTGCCTGCCTCTGCTTTCCTGCTTCGTGCGAGCCAACTTGACAAATAGGTACTGCAAAACAAACGGGTGGCCTACCATTGCTTGGGCAGAATAAACAATACGCGAAATGAAGTACGATTGGCGCATTATTGGACGGCAAAGCTTGTTACTGTTGTATTTCCTTTATCTAAGTTTATAAGACGTATTTTTTCTTACCATATAGATCAAGAAGATATTAAAAATAAATAGATTATCCCTAATTATTATCACTAAGCACTATATTCAGTGCATGTATGTAAAGAATATAAAAAAAGATAGATATTTATTAGAGATATGTATATAGGGAGCATTATACTAAGTTTGTATTAAAACATGAAATATGTCTTATATTTATGAATAAAATTATTAAAATATGACTTATAAATTTGGAGTTACGGAGTATTTCTTATTTATTTAGTGGACCGTGAATTGTCCCTGCAACATTAGTTCTGTCTTCTGTGCGCCCTTGTGGATTGTGGTTGGATTGGGACGGTTTGCTTACCACTTTTGTACCAGACCAACATTAGTCACGAAGCAATTGACAGATATGGAGTTATCTTGCAAAGTCCTTTTCAGATAATGATGCATAGACAACTGCCTGATCCAAGCAGAGAAGAGAGAGATGCTCATTGAAGTGCTGCATGCATGTATGTAGTATCATGCAACAAAAAGAAAGAGCTGAGAGCTAGCACACTGTTTGCGGGCACACAAAGAATGTACGCAAATACAGTTGAGAAATGCATACATTATGCAGGAGTACGCAACTAAACGATCTAAGCAATTACTAGGTTTTCGTGTGCACCCGTCCTATATATACATATTTAATCTAGCGGTTTTCTTTAGGCATCCGGACGTCACAACTGCTCCGTAACATTTTTTTCTACGCGTGCTGGCATTTTCTATCAGCGCGCAACATTTTCCTTCGACAAATGATACAATAAGCGGATGTTGCAAGCGTTCAAAAAAAATGTTACACACGTTGGTAACAAATGTTTCAAAAGGCGTCCGAAGAAAACAAAAAAATCTGACGTTCGGACGCTAGTATTCGCCTTAATCTAGTCGTGACGGTTACGTGAGATTTGGGGGAACACTTGATTCGGGAACAAGTCAGTAACCAACGTAAGCAGCATACCAGATCATGAAACTGACAGGCTTGCCCCATATTTCAGTGCATGTCCGTAACCAACGTAAGCAGCATAGCGTGCGCTGTTTGTTCCTTCCAGTGTCAGAAAAGGAAGGGTGTCCATTTGACCATTTGCAGAACGCAGACATCTCACTCTTCGTGTGGCGCGTGTCGGTCGGCAGAATGTGTAGCTCCGGGGCGCAGGCCAGCCCTCGGGTAGGGATGAAAACGGATAGTAATTCGGATATCAATTTTTTTGTCTTTTGCTTCAATGGGAAATAAATAGGATATAGAATTTTCTATCGAATTCATATTCTTGTTTGTGGTGTTGAGCTTATTCAAATTCATAAAAATGAACCTCAAATTCATTATATATTTATTTAAATGATAGAAACAAAATTCGGATATCAATCGGATACAGTTAGGATATTTTTTCACCTTTTTATTTATGGGAAGCAAATAATGCGTAATTTTTTATCTAATTTTATAATCTTATTTTTTATAATGAGCTTGCTAAAGTGTTTAAAATGAAAACCAAAATCGTTATATATCTATTTAAAAATGTCGAATTTGTTGAGAAATTAGGATATCCGTTTTCATCCCTACCCTCGGGCCACTTGGTTATGGCCCGAGGCTTGGAATGGAGTCTCTCTTGAACAGTATGCCCATCACAAAAGGGATGTGTAGAAAAACTGAAAAACTAACCAACGGTATACCGTTGCAACAGTATATATATTAAAATTTTGTAATTAATCTACTTACGAACATTTACAAAATTTGTAATTTGCGAGGATATATATTAATTAAAACACAGAACATTTACAAAACATAATTAGGTATATCGTTCATTATTACATATTTAGTCCTAATTATAACGAGCTAGCGGCTATTAACAGTTTAGAAACCCAAAATGGCGAAACCCTATATCCAAAAGTGGTTGTCGTCCTCCTCCTCCTCCTCCTCGTCATGGGGTCTGCCGCTTGATGGTGATCAGAGTTGCTTGGCGGTGCTCGTCCTCCTTCTCCTTCAGAATCCGATTCGGTGGCGGAGTTGGTCTTGCCCCAACGCCGCAGGAGACCTCCTTGCCATTCCGTATGCCGTCGTGCCGCCCTCCTCCTCCTTCTCCTCCTTTGCCTCCTCTTCCTCCTCCTCGCCTCCACCTCCTCCTTCTCCTCCTCCTTCTTCTCCTCCTTCTCTAGCGATGGGCGGGGTTTTACCAATCGTGCTCGCTTCTTGGGGGTGCCATTCTTGCAACTGATGAGTGGATTGCGAGAGTGGTGCTTGATTAAGAATGGGCATTATATAAAGAAGAATGGGAAGAACAGCGATTGGCGAGGAATATGAAGCCATAGGTTGGCGCGCGCGGAAAACGAGCGAACCTGGCGACGATTGGCCGGCCATTGGAAGAAGTTCGACTTATCACTTCTTGGTTTGTATTACCAACCGCGGTGATATCGATATCCTTTGCGGTTTATACCCAAAGCTGGTAGTGATATATCTGCCGATTTAATTTACAACAAGCGGTGATATTTATCGTTCTTGCGGTTCGTATATATATACGGTAATGTATGTATGTCACGCGAACCCAATTTTCCCACATAATATAACCTTATCACTTTGCGGTTACCGCAGAAATGGCGATGATAAGCTATTTTCGCGTAATATGACCTTATCATTGCCGGTTCTTAGCAGAGCGGCAATGATAAACTATTATATAGCAATCTCCACTTGACCGATGCCTTTCCCGGCGAAGCGAAGAGAGAGCTCTTTGCTCGGTTGTATTTTCTTGGTGAGGTGCTACCGAAAATTTGTGTTAGTATTTTTTTCATATTTTCATCGAGTCGACATCTTCCGAGTCGAAAGCGGAACAAAGAGGAGCTCTGTTTTTGCTCGGTAGTTATTATCTTAGCGAGTTCTTTCTTTAAAAATTGTATTAAAATTTTTCGAGATTCTTGACTTGATCTATGTTATATTTGTCGTAAATTTTACTTTCTGAGTGCTATAGATGTTGATAATTAGCTGATTATGCGGTGTGAACATTTTAGGTCGGTAGTGCTCAAATTAAGATCTAGCTAAATTGTTGAATAAATTATAATTCATATCCATTTTAGTGATGTAGTGGATGTTTAAGTAATGAAAATTGCTAGATGGACAATTATGTATAATTGTAATTAATTTAATTAATGAAAATTTGTTATATGGATTTTTAAATAGTAAAAATTGCTAGATGAATTATAAATAGTGAGAATTGCTAGTTGAATATTTAAATAATGAAAAATGGTAGATGGATTTTGCAATAATGAAAGTTAGAAGATACATAATTATTTAGAAATATATCCTTATATTCAATTATATGCTTGTTTGTTGTAGATTAATTTAATTTAATAGCTAGCGCTACATAACAAAATGAAATGAAGAAATCTTCTAAATAATTAAAAATGCTAGATGGATATTTAAATAGTGAAAAAGGTTTGATGTATTTTAATATATATAGGCAAAATTGCTAGATGTATTTGTAAAACTAATCATTTACAATTATATTGTTATTTGAGATTATGTGCTTATAATGTGTTTATCGTTTTAATTAATTAGCAATGCATGACTCTTGTAAAGAATAAATTATTTTGATATCGTTTGTTCATATCTTTGAAATGTAGTTTGATATAATTAGCGTAGATGGACGAAGGTGGATGTATGACACGGACCGTCGTGGTCGAGTTCTTTAATGGTGTGGCTTGTTTTACGAGCGCAATTGCGGCACGGCGTCGAGAAACTGGCGGACTATATGTGTTGTCCATCGTTGATTGCAAAAATGAGAAGATGTTTTGTAACATAGAGTCGTCGTGCACATTTGCTTTGAAGGGTTTCAAAATGGCTATACTGTTGGACGAACGCACGTGAAGATGATATTGTACATGAATGGCAACACATTGATGAAGATGATATTGTACATGAAGGGCAACACATTGATGAAGATGGCGGAGACAACGATATGGCGGCGGTGGAAGATCGTTCATTGATATCCACGAAGATGATCTAGATCAAATCTTTGCGTGATGGGGAGGGGACTTCACGAGTGAAAGGGAGTTTCAAAAGTTCAGTATGGTAGAGGACTCTAGCGCCATTGTACCCGTACGCAAGGAGGAGCATAGAAAAGCGCATACCGTGCTTTCCTCTCTATGTTGAAGGCAAGCAATGGTTGGTCCGATAAGAGCTTTTTGGCTATTATGTCTCTTGGGGAGTTGCTTCGGAGGGTAACGTGTTGCCTTCAACTCGTGCAGAATGGCGAGCAGTTATCTGCCCGTTGGGGACTGGAAGTACAAAGAATACGCATGTCCAAGCGATTGCATATTGTATCGCAATGAGTTTGCGGACATGGATACTGTGTTGTTTGCAAAGCAAAGCGGCATAAGAACAACGACAGCGATATCGAGAGCGAAGATGTCGGGGTGAGGCGTAAGAAGAAGAGGTGTCCTGTAGGTGGTGTGATTGTTTGCGAACAAAAGGCATGCCCAATTGCTATGATGCACGCCGAGAGCGTAAGAAGGATGGAATGCTCGAGACACCTGGCGATTACGTGCAATAGAGGAACATCGGCGAAAATATAAAACCTTGTGTGCATATGATGTGAGGAATATAAGGTTCGAGTTAGTCTGGATGGGATAAATCCTTTTGGCAACATGAGTAGTTGTCACAGCGACTTGGCGATGACTTTATGCATCTACAACCTTCCTCCTTGGCTTTGCATGAAGCGAAAGTACATTATGATGCTACTATTGATCCAAGGGCCAGACAACCTGGCAATGATATCGATGTTGTAACATCCCAAAATTTACTCTAAATGAATTTATAGCATTTTTGAATTAGTTGGAATTTTACGAAATCTATTTAGAATTTTTGAAATTAATAAGAATTTAAGCTTGATCGAATTAATCATATAAAATAAAGATCATGCATGTCGCTGTCTTATAAATTCCAAATTAAGTTTAAAATGACAATATTTTAAAAAATAAGAATGTTCCTTTTAAATGTTTTCAAAAACTAGATTATAAATTAAGTTTGTGGATTTTATTAAAATCATGCAAGTATCGATTCACTAAAAAGAATTTTTACGAAAAATCTATCGTCGAAAAGATTCTGAAACCAATTTTGATAAGTTCCAAATATTCCCTAGTATTTTAGACAATTTGTCCAAGATTTTTGGAACTATTCTACCATTTTATTCTAATCGTTGTCTCTTCTAAATACTATTTAAATTCTCATTAAGTTGTTGGTGACGTAATGAAGCATTCATGTGCCGCTTCATTTCCTAAGCCGGTTCATTGTTGGAATTCGAAGATCAACACACACAAGCCAGACGGATTGCACGAACACACACTAGTATTCTTGTACTTAGCTCTAGAAGGAATACAAGGTAACACTCTTGGAAGCGTCGGACTTGAGATTACAGCGGACTCAAATATTGCCTTTGTTCTTCTACCTTAGCTATTCTCATCTCCTACTGAGCTACTGCTTATACAAAGAATATATACACATACGCAGGCTTACGCCTCCTGGAGATTTGGCCAACACCCACAACATGCGCGGCCACGACGTCTTCGGAGACGTGCGCAACTTGAACGGCCACGAGCGCCTCCAGTGCAAATGCGATCCGATCCTTCCGTTTGCATGCGACTCAGTCACCCATCTCCACGGCTTACCTTACATGCATGGACGCGCGCAGCACTACATGCAACCTTGATCCTACTTCCATGCAAACGCATGCAGATAGCTAGATAAACAAAAATGCAAACATGTACACGTTCACATCTCGTGCACAATTATTCTTAACAACAAGATTAAACACTAACATTCATTCCTTGCGATTCATCTTCTAGCCAATTCGTTGCTGTTTAATTTTCCAGCCGAACCATTTATTTGCCCTTTCATTATCCAGCCGTTCCTGCGTTCTATTCCTGTCAGCCATTTTCATTTTCTAAGCAATGCATGCCCCGTTCATTTCCCTGTATGTGTTCCATTTCTAGTCGTTTCCTTTCTAGCATGCACGTTTCCATTTCCATCTCATTCATTTTCCTGCCTGCACGTTTTCATTTTTCCTGTATGCGTTTCCATTTCCATTCATCTTCCTGCATGTACGTTTCCATTTTCTAGCAACACATGTTCCTCCAATTTTCTTGCAACGCGTTACCTTTCCATTAATCTCCAGCTGTTTCCTCTGTCAAAATTTCATTCCGTTTCGCACAAGGGACGGCACCCCGAACCGATGAACGACTTCGCCTCGTCCGTGAACTCGCAGGCCGACGGCGGGGTGTGGACGTTGATGGTGCCCTGAGATATGGACGTCGTCACTTTAATGTGTTCCAGGCCGGCTGCGGCGAGCGCGCTGTGGACGTTCTCCATGGCGGGGACGAGGACTTCGGTCTCGCTGCCTGCCGGCGACCTTGTTACCGATGACGAGGTACTGGAAGGCGATGCTCGGGTGGGCCTAGATGTTCTCGCGGACCCACGCGACCACGACCGACTCACTGGAGGCCAGGGTGGGGAGGATGTCGTTGGGCGCGCCGACGACGACACTGCATGCATGTTTCTTCCAAACGTTTCTTTCCAGCCATTTCTTCCTTTCCATACACAGGAAGAATCTTCCCTTGGTTTGTTTGTAATACTGTGGGTTTCTTTTCTTTTCTCGAGTCAGGATCCTTGGTCCGTGGAGTCAGTGGGCCTATTGTGAATTGTGGGATAGAAGCCCTACATTTTCTTTCCCCCATTCCAATCTCTCTTCCTCCTCCCCATTTCCTTGGCTGGCTTCAGCCGATCCAACCAGGCGCATGCCCTCCTCTCTCGATCGGCTTCCCGGGACCAGCGCCACCCTTCCTCGAGCAGCCACCGCCACCGCCTGCCAGAGCCATCTCCTCCCCAAGCGATGCCGTCGCCGCCTCTGCTTTCCTCCTGGGCAGGCGTTGCCTGGCCGCCCTTGGCCCTCCCTGCGCCCAGCCGCCCGCCCCTCCGGGCTCCCTCCCGGCCTTCCCGCCAGGCCACGCGCCCTAGTCCCTATTTGTCACGGCGCGCCTGCTCCTCCTGGCAGTGCAGCCTCCTCCCGGTCTCCCAAGCCGAGCGCCCCCTGCCTCCTCCCTCTGGTGGCGCCCTGGCCGGCGAGCTCCCCAGCAGCGTGCTCACACAGTGGCTCGGCGCCCTCCCCTTGGCTGCTCCTTGTGGTGAGTGCTCGGTACAATTAATTTGAGGTTTGGTTCTTTGTGCATGCAGTGTTCGATGAAATGGGCGTGAGGTGTTCGCGTGGGTAGTGGCTCTTGTTTGGGTCGATTCGATCACGTGGTTGGTGATATTAGTGATAGTAATTGGTGACATTCTGAACTAGGGATTCGAGGATCGGTTTGCATTCTTGGTTGTTAGGCTTAGAAGATTTGTGCTTGGTTTGGATCTTTGGTGTGCAAGGGGTGAACTCTAGTGTTGGTCTTGTGCATACTAATGTGTAAAGAATACTGTTTAACCAAGCTATGTAATGAAGAAATTTCTATCGAACATCTTGAAACATCTAATGGTTATTACTCATCTCGGCATAAAGTTCGTTTGATGATTTACGAATTGATGTTAATTTATGGTCCTCTTGTGTGTTGCATGTGATTTTCCTATATCTACATGTTAAGAGATGTATGAACAGTTTCTGATACATGAACTTTAGTATTGTGGATGCTTGTTCCGATTACTTAAAAGTTTATACCTCTTAAGCTTATGGCATATGGCATTTCTTACGCATATACATGCTAGTATTTATTGTATAAGTGATTGCATGCTACAGCCAGGAGTTGTTTATTTGTTTGATAAATCTAATCTTGTATACTCTGTATACTAAGCTATCGGGATCATAGTTAAATGCTTGTATATTTAGTCAGTAAGATGAATGCCGTCGTCGTTTGACATCTAGTAACGAGAGAATGGTATGGTCAATTGAGGCCTCATGTATTCATGCTTAAGATAGAGGGTAGACTTGTTCTTGCATGATTTCTTTTTGAATGAGTAGTGTAGAAGTCACTTATTTTGCAGTGAATACATGCTAATATGGATGTAGAGGTCAAGATATTTCATATGAGATCATGTTTTGAATGCACCTTATTATCTCCTTGATCGCTGCTTTGTGCTTAAGTTGATGTATTGTCCTTATTCACTATTGAGTAAAGCTACCCATGAGCTTTTCTATAGAGTGTTTGTGTTTTATTTCGAATTTGAGGTGTCATCCTTATGCTTGACATGCTATATGTAGTTACCCTTTTCTTGCTTTGCTGGAAATGTGACTTGAAGTGAGTATTGATTGGTCAAGAATGTCAAACCCTTCTATGCTAGTAAAGGTGAATTCGATCGGCATAACTAGTTTATTTTCTCGGTAGGTCAACCTCTCAACCTTAATTTGGTTAGGATAAAAGTTTATATTGTATTCGTTTCTCCTAATAATAATAATAATAATAATAATAATAATAATAATAATAATAATAATAATTTCCGGTGCATGTATTGAATGAATGGTTGTTGTAGGATGGTGGGTTATTCTCTTGTAATCAATTTAGAATCCGAGTTCACTCAAATTGGATAAGAAGATCAAAAGTTAAGATTTGTTTTGCAACTACTATCGAGTTCTTTGTAGTTGACAAGTAGAGTTAATTCGGGAGGGATTGTCGATGTCCTTTTTTACTCATGTTGTGATTGATAGGTTGATTGGTGGTAATTTGTATTTGTGCTTGATTTACGATTTCAAGAGGGTGGCCTCTTCTTCGTCGCCACTCCGGTCCCATGAGTTAAAGGTAAGTACATTGTTGTTGGGCGAGAATGGATTGAGTGTTTGGATGTGGGGTTTAAATGATTAAATCGTTTCTAAAGATAATATCGAGAAATTTCTTCGTGCTATTAATTTATGCGATATGTTGCCTTGGTTTTATTCATAAGTTGACTAGACAAGCTGTGAATAGTTATTCATGAATATGAGGCGTGATTGATATCCATACTTCGGTCGTGTCTATATGGAATGGTAGAAATGATTGTAGTTGCCATTTAATTGTGTCAATTGCATTGTGCATTCATAATAGACGAGGCGTCCCATATTGATGTGGGCCTCGGTGCTCACCCGTAGTGAGCACGGAAGTCCTACTCGTAGTCCCATACCCACGGTGCATGGGAGCGAGTCGATAAAGTAGGCACCCTCTCACGGGATGGAGGAATGAGAGGTGCATCCGACGGTGTGCACTCAGCCATACCGGTATAGGCCTTGAAAGGTGCATATGAGCATTTAAGCATAAGTGCATTGCATAGCATTTCAAAGGAAGTGATGGTCAACGTGTTGGTTGTGACAAATTGTGTGGATTACGACTAAGTACGCCACATTGTATGATACTACTAATGATGAATGGTAATAGATGATCCTTGTGTTGAGGAAAGTTGCGAGTTCACAGTAGGTTGAGTCATGGGCTCCTCAATATTATCTAATGAGGTATGTAAAATAAATGAGCAATGTAGTGGATGAGGTAACTAACGGTGATTTCTTTGGTTATGTACTTGTTAATCGATTTAAGAGTTATCGCATGTTATTGATTTAAATACATTAGCTGTTGTGTTGCTATTTATTATTGCTCCTCGATGTACTTGGCTAAGTCTTGGACTCATTCTCGTTGTTTGTGTGGTTTTAGGTACTTGGAGGAATTCCCGGCCGGGGTGGGACCTAGCATCGCCATCACTCACTACCTTGTCACAACAAATAGAAATTGGAAAATTTGCTACACACCGTTAATTATTGGCAGCCATTTGTGATATTGTGTGTAAGGTTGTGGTTTGCAAGCTTTGTGTTGTAGTCAACCTTAGTGGCTAATTCGTGGTCATTAGTGTTCATGCTTGTGCTTAGCTAGGTCATGATGGTTAGAGGATACCATGACCTTTTAGTTGTGCGTATTATTGTTATTGATTTGTTATTGTCTTACATCTTGAGTGGATGTCCGAGGTTTTAGGGAGAGTCTTGCGAAATTTTGTAAATTCGGTGACTTAGTTTTAAGCCGGTTTTAAAAGTTTAGAGGTTGTTTTCAATCTTTGCGTAGAAGCGTCATTAGTTATTTAGAGGGTTGGTAGCATCAGGTGGCGCGTTTGGCGTCGGGTGTTACATTATTCTTGCTTTCGAACGAGCGCGCTGGGCGTCTTCTCTGTGTTCTTGCCGTCGCTGCTACTGGTCGACCGGTACCTCTTTTCTCTCATGGCGCCTTGTCTCTGTTGTGATCTCGTCTGTGTATTTGCATATATAATTACATGTACATATGAGGTTGATTCATAGGCTTGTATCGTACAAATATATTAGCATGAATCACGAACATATGTGTATATATATGAGTACGTAATCTTGTATACATGGTTATGTTAGGATTAATGCTTATATATATATATATATATATATATATATATATATATATATATATATATATATATATATATATATATATATATATATATATATATGTGTGTGTGTGTGTTAGGACGTGACGCATGTATATCTATTTACACTAGGATCGTTTGTGTGAATACATATATACGCTAGTACGTAGTATATGAAACATGTGAATACATATATACTGATCGGTTGATTTGGTTCTTCAAACTATGGTCACGTCTTGGCGCCGTCACACTTGAGTAGTCGCCGACCTCCGGCGATCTTTGTTAGGCTAGCCGCTTTTATCGTAGCCTTTCTAGCGTGTAACCAGAACCAAGCAAACCGAAGAAAATCGTAAGCGAAAGAAAATCGTAAGGAGGATATGCATATACATGATGAACGATTGCCATGCATGGCTAGATAAATTTTGTACGTAAATTTGTAACTAAATTGCGGATTTTGTCTTTTTCGCTACAAATTTGTTATAAGTTCAAATTGCATGCAACAAATTTTATAAATTAATAAATATTAATACCTAGCCACATTAATTTTATGAAATTTTATAAATGAATTTATACTGTTAAATTATTCAAGGGAAGTCCAAATTTATGAATTTTGTATTTCTTAAACTGTACGTTCAAAAATGTCGAAATAAATTTTATAAATCTTTGAAAATGCTAAACTAATTATCTGGAAGTTTTCATGAAGTTACGAATTAGTTTGTCTTGTCGTATTTTTTTGAATGTGTGTTTGTACGTTGTTTTACGTGTTTATTTGGTTCTTTATACATTGCAGCGTAGGCGTTGAAATTTGTGTTAGAACAGCGGATTTGAGGATCAAGCTCGAGACCAAGACTCGCTACTTTTCGAAGACAAGTTGTGCTTTGACCATTTTGATCCTAAGTTTTGAAAATGTATTTTGATTCAAACTATGCATGCTAATTCAATTAAAAATGGATTTAAATAATTTGGGTGAATTAGCTAATCAACCTATTTGTTATTGTCACCTTGTTGTTAACATTTGTATGCCATGATTCCTTTGATAACCTAAGTTTGGTAATACTAGTTGGTTGATAATATTGTGCCAACACGGGAGGCTAGGCCGTGAATAGTTGCTTAGCTTTGCATATACTGTGAATAATCATTTAAAATACAAAGGTCAATATTGATTAATGGAATATGCAATGAATTTTGAAATGGTGTGATATGTTGCCACGATGATGTTGATATATGGAGGCTGTGTGGTTCCATATAGATGTTGAGTTGTTGTTGGCATGTGTTGCACAATGATCAACTTAGGAAGGAAATGATTTATTTGGGGCAAGTGGACCGAGGCTTCGTGCGAGTGGGCCTTCATGGCAATTGGGGGTGGGTTGAGTGTTGTGAGGTACATGTGTGCCAAAATGTGAGAGAAGGATGTCTTGCCTTAGTCGGTTAAGGAACTTACCTTGCAAGCCTTTGACTGAGTCTCGTACAACCACATGTGCGAATGGGAAGACCTAGTTTAGTAGGATTACGATATCTAGCCTTTGATACCTCGGAGTGGCGATTACAGGGGAGTAGCTATGCGGGAGGCGATGCAATGCTACGGCTTGGTACCCTATCCAGCGGTGTTCATCGGCCCTATACTTGGCTCTGTGTGAGGGAAGTGATAGTGGAGGCAAAAGCAGAGAGGTTCCTAGGTGGAGATAGAAGTTTTTGAAAGGCTTTGTTATGATCACTCATTAGCATACTCTTGTATGGCGATTCACGGTGACGTGGTGAGTTGATTATATCTTGTGGGTAAAGTGTACAACCTCTGCGAGTGTAAAAACTATTGAATAGCCGAGTCCATAGTGCTTTGGACAATGCTCGGGATTACTGATCAAGGGGTAGTGTTTTGAAAATAAAATGGGGTGGAAGGTTGTGTGCGAGTTGATGATGAAAGTTGATTAAGGATGTTTGTCCAAAATAATGTGAAAAACAATTGAGAAACTTATTATGCTATTAAAGTTTTGCTACTTTTAATCTAAATAAATAATAATTCAAAATATTGATGCAATGCAAAATAACCAATTGAGTCATTCCTTTGTAACAAGCCATGCATGTAGTAATAGAAGCGCATTACGTGCATGACTTGTTGAGTACGGTGTGTACTCACCCTTGCGGGCAAAATTTTACCGAAGAGAAGTCTACACAGCGTGGAAAGATGAGTATCTTTGGAGGGCGGAGAACTAGGAGCAAGCCTCTCATCGGGCGCTGTGGCGAATGGATCACCATAGCGTTTACTTTCATTTGTTGTTTATTATTACTCTGAATAATGTAAGCCTGCGTGTAAAATATTGTAAGGTGACCTTAAGGTCGTACAACTCGATTAAATACATGTTTGAAGTACTTTATTATTATTCGATGGTGTATGATTATGGTACTTTAACCTGTTAAGCTTTGTGTGCACTAAGCGCGATCTGGACTAGTGCAAAATACACGAGTGTCGAATTTGCAGATTCGGGGCACGACAGATGTGTACCTCAAACCATTAGTTGAAGATCTTCTAATATTGTGGAACGATGGTGTACGGGTATGGGATGAGAATAAAAGAGATAACTTTATCCTCGAGCATTATTGTTCGTAACTATTAATGATTATCTGCTCTTGGCAACTGTCGGGCGGATGACAAAAGGCTTCAGCGGATCGTCCGATGCTGGATGATCTGACTAGCCGGTGGTGAAGAACTACCGAAAAATGGTTTACATGCGGCATCGTGAGGTTCCTTCATAAGGATCACCCATACCACAATAATAAGAGAGCTTTTGACGGGATAAAGGAGACGCGCTTAGCTCGAAGAATCACTGCTGGGAAACAGATATTTGCGTTATAAAGGATCTTACAATTATTCATAGAAAGGGAGCCGACGGTACATCTATTCCGACTTCACGGGATAAGGCTCCTTTGTGGAAAAAGAAATCAATATTTTGGATCCTACCTTATTGGCGGCACACGGAAGTTAAACACGCATAATCAACGTCATGCACATAGAGAAGAGCGTGTGTGATAGCTTGCTTGGTATCTTCTTGGACATACCGGCAAAGCGAAAGATACACTTCAAGCAAGGATGGACCTCGAAGATATGGCGAGGAAGGAGGCGCATCACGAAGAAATAGATCTGAGGCAAAAAAGTACATTCCATGACCTACTACACTTTGAGCAAGAAAAGAAAATTAGCATTTGCGAATGCTTGCACGGAGTCAAAGTTCCATCGGTTACTCTGCCAACATAAAGAGACTAGTCTCAATGAAAGACTTAAAGTTAATTGGTATGAAGTCTCACGATTGCCCGCGTCTTGATAACCACAGATGCTTCCAATTGCAATTAGGGGATTACGCGAGAGAAAGTCCGAGACCCAATTATCAAGTTGTGTTCATTCTTCAGCGATTTCACGAAGGCCATCGATCCATCAAAACTAGATAAAGCTGCGAGAAAGGCGTGGTGTAGACACATGATCGTCGGAGAGGCATCGTGACTTTCGGTTGAAAGTGTTGGCTCGAGGACCGTCAACTACAATTCGGACATTTCAAGGATCGACATAAATGGTTTTATATTTTATACAAGAGCACAAGATAAAAGAGCACCAATCAAAATAGCGGTATCCGTATAGATGCCTATGACATCAATGGAATAGACAAACCTACTACGGTTCATAGAAGAGATTTGGGAGCTTGACTATGGACCTTTGAAGGTCCCTCTCTTTCGGTGCCAATGGGTGAGACTTCGTGGCGTGAATATCGACAAGTATGGTATCACTCTAGTGGACCTCAAACTCGTCGAATCTGAGAGAAGAACAATTCAGTACTTGCTAATTACATTACACAAATCTTCTTTATGGCGGCCGGCTAACAAGGAGCGCCACGTGGTTATTCAAGAAAAAGAAGGATTGTCGGAGTTGAAAATGTTGTCGACGAGGAAGAGTACAACCAATTCGATGAGTTTCCCCCTTTTGGAGAGGGCGTTGACCTAAGTACCTTGGAAGAGAGTAGACGAAACTACGTACATACGTCGTGATCATAACGAAGGTCGAATCGTAGCTTAGTTGTAGTAATGAAATGTATGCTTTCTTTTGTATGAGCGACATGTTTATTTTCTCATATGTAACAATTAATGTAATATATGCAATAATGGAAATTGAGATTATGCTTTCTTTTGATCAAATTGAAAGTTTCACTTAATTGGTGGGAGACTAGCATATCCTTTGCATTTGGATTTTGTGATTTTGATTGCACTTGAATTTGTTTGAATTTAAGCGCATTTGTGTTCAATTTGCAAGCATTATTTGATTTTTGAAATATTAAAACTATTAAAATAGTTAGCAATCTGATTTTTATAATTTTAGAACCTAATAAAAATCTTTTAAATGATTTATTTATTTCTTTGCATAATATTCCATTAGTATCAATCTTTTAGTAGAAAAGGCTCAAGGCAAATTGAATTTTCAAAAATTTTCATATATTTGGATTGCAAGTAGTACCAAGATTATAGAAAAATTAGTTTCATGAAATAATTATTTACAACATTTTTATATATAATGATCTACTTTCCTAATTTTCTTTTAATCACGTATTTCAATATTTTCCTATAACATAACATTAAAATGTTTTTACATATTCTGAAAGATTTTGATTTTATATGAATTTAGAAATTTTTTCATTTCATTTGGATTAAAAATGTGAAAGATATTCTAGTTTAAATTTTTAAACGAATTGAAAAATTAATAAATCGTCAAAATACGCTTCCGCCAAAACGAAAGCGTACTGAGCCTTATCTCTGCTGGTTCTACATATGGACCGGCAGTGATATTCCACTATCACTGTTGGTTGTACATATGGATGGCGATAATATTCACTATCAACGCGGTTGTAATTATTGACGGCGGTGATATACTCGATCTTAGGTTGTTGTGTAGAACCGGCGGTGATAGTCCACCTATAAATATTCAAAACTGCGCTCTCCTTTTAGTTACCCTAACCTAGCTGCGCCCTCCTCTCACTTTTATAGCGCCGTCGCCTCGGGCTCCCAGCCGTTCCGCGCCTCGGACCACCGTCGGCTCGCGTCAGAGCTCCTGCTGCCGCTTCGACTCGCCGCGTCACCTCGCTCGCCTCGGACCGCTGCGTCGCCTCGACTTCAGCCGGCTCCTCGCCTCACCTCGAAACGCGTCGTCGTCGCCTTCACCTCCCTGTTTGTCTCCCACCGTCGCCTCGACCTCCCCACCGTCTCCTCTGCCGTCGGTCGACCTCCCGCGTCTCCCGCCGTGGTACACCTCTTGCGAACTTATAGACAGAGGCCGAATGTTGAATGTTGCTTGATGTCCCCGCCGTCGCCTTGGTACTGCTCTTGCGATGTGTGAATGTGCATGTGCAGATGTGAATGTGAATGTGCAGATGTGCATCTGCAGATGTGAATGTGCAGATGCTAAGGGGCCAGTCAATTCGTTTGGCTTGGGGACCTAGCATGTGGGTATAGTGTTCAGTGAGGATTTGGGACTGCAATAAACAATTTGTGACAACTAATTTGTGACACACTGTTCTTTTTTACATGGGCAATCTACATCTTTGGTATTCAAAAATCGCATGCTTGATTGGCAATGTTAATGCTTCAACTAAAAAGCGCATGTTTATGTTAAAATACAAACTGATATTTTTGTTAATGCTTGCGAGATTGAGTTAAAAAACTCAACCGCATTGCTTATTAGTATCAAAATTCAACTGTACCTAATGGAGTATCATCATCTTTAATTTGCTATGGACAACTCTTGAACAAACTGAGCGTGCATTTATAATTATTGTAACTTTCCCCTTGTATCACTATGCTCACCTATTCTTCATGAATTTTTCTACTTGTTGATATTGAGTTTCATGCACGAACAAACACACAAAAATTATGATGTACTGCCACTTGATGTCCTTTATTGATTCTCTGCATTTGACTTAGTTACTTCCTAGCATGTAGCCTCTATACTTTTAGCTACTATTTATGTTAATGTGATGTTTCAACAGGATCATATAATCTTTTAAACTTATAGGAGTAAATGGCTTGATAGAAGCATATACTTCCATTGTTGTGTACTGACCAGACCTGTTGTTTAAATATTGTTTGTGGTTTGTTAATCATTGAGTTTTGGGCATTTGTGTTTGATCTTTTGGTTAACTCTTTTGATATATTAATCTGAATTAATTTACTTATTTGGGAATTAATCAATAACTAAGGTAAAGTTGTCACAAATTAGTCTATTACTCGTCCCTTATGGCGAGGAGGGCCTTTGGGCAACCCGACATCGAGAACACTCAAAATAAACAAGTTGAGTTTTATGCTAGTTGCCTTATTCATTTTTTTGCCCTTCTTGATATCACTGATACTGTGTTCATTCTATATGATGTAATATGTTATTATGAATCGATATGGAATCATGTCTTTATTTTGATCATTTTGGTCTATGGTTATTTATATTGTAGCCAAAAGTAAACTTCAATTTGGTGCTTTATGCTTGTTCTTGAAAGATGTATACATGTGTTGTAAATATTTATTTTGTAAAGATAAGTGTATGTGTATTATTTCCATTGCATTGTACTTTGGACTTGTAATATTTGGTGGATTGACCACTAATTGTAATAGTAAGTAGTTGTAATAGATGTAGTTTATGTTTATCTTTGTGACAAGCTGCTTAGTTTCAATCAGTATGGATATTCGGAATGGAATCGAAACTCTCATGGACGCCAGCGTAAGTGTGCGGTGTGACTATGTGGCTCATATTTGTTTGAGTGAGGGTCATTTAGTCAATACTCGAGCTGCACGGGACTTTTGGGTGACAGTGGGTATATACTTAAAATGAGTATGGGTGTCACCTCTAAGTCCAGCATGCGTGTGAGAATCGATTCATATTCTGATTTTCTCTTTTTTTGTAAGTCCTGATATGTATTGAATTTGAACCTATAATTTTATACATAGGTAGAGTAACTATGAAGTACATCTACAAATTTTTTGAGAATTAGGTTGTCCTTTGCCGGTTAAGTCACAGAAGCAGCGATGATATACTATATCCTTGTCGGTTCTTCGTATAAGCCGACGAGATATACATATATCCTTGTCGGATTCTAGTGTGAACCGGCAGAGATAATCGAATATCTTTGCCATGTTCTAGTGTAAACGGCGAGAGATAGTCGGTATCATTGCGGTTGTATAATGAACGGCGGTGATATCTATTATCCTTGCCGGTTCTGAGCCAAGAGTGATAACCCGAGTATCACCGGCTCCCTATAACCAAACGATAATGGCATGGACGAGCAGCGGTGATGACCTATTACAGTAGTAGTGGTTTCTTCTATTCCCATCAAAATCAAGAGACTAATATATCTTCATTGCTGAAAATTGACGTGGGAATGTTTGCGAAACATCGGTATAAGAAGTGATTGAGCGGGCTTCAGTGTTGGTGCGGATCTAGGGAGAGTGCCGCGTGTGCCCCATCGCCCCCAAATTTGAAAAACACTATAATATCATCTTTCCAATAGGCTAAATTTATTAATTGAATTGGTTTCGATTTTAGTGGTTTTGGATTTTAAGAACCTTAGAATTATTTATAACGTACTTTTAGCAAATTTCAAATATATATATTGGATTCTGATATTACGAAATCATTATACATCACTATAAAGTTGTACGTGTGAAGTGTATGCCAAATCATTTTTTTTAGTTCCACTGCTGCTTCGCTGGGAGGAGTTACACTTAGAGCAAGTATAATAAGGTGAGGCAAGCGGTCAGAAGGATTGCCACATCAGATTTATGGTGAGTTGAAGGAGAGAGAGAGAAGTGGGGCTGCAGATCTCTGATTAAATGTCACGACGGCTCCAAAAAACTTGGTGAGAGAATGAGAGGATGAATGTAGGCTAAGTATTAATGGCTTTGTATGTATGTTTTTAGATAAAGATTAAAAATCCGGTCTCTGCCAAAGCACACGACCGAGTTCGTACAAATATCAAATTCAAATATCTATAATGTAAAATGGGCAAAAAAAGATCCAGAATTTAAAAGCCTAATCTATAATTGCTTCTCCATTCATTTTTTGGCGAAGATTTGCAATGTCACAATCTCCAAAGCCACCTTGCTGTCGGATCTTCTCCGTGTTGCTTTCATGCCGCAACAAATGCTCAAGCTGTAACCAATATGTTCCTCTGAAGATAACTTCGCATAAAAGTAGAATGTTTTGTTTTCTCAAACACGATATCATTGCGTGTACACCAAATAGCCCATAACATGGCCACACCCCTAACAAGAATTAATTTTGGACATCCTTCTCAATGCTGTTAACCAATGTCCAAGCATATTGAAATGGACTTGGCGGTGATAAACCAAGTAGCTATGTGTACAACTTGCCGATAGCTTTTGAGTGTTGGCAATCAAAAATAAATGTCTTATTGTTTCATTACAATTACAGAAACAATATTTCTGATCCCCATACCAATTTCTTTTAGCGAGATTATCCTTCGTTAAAATTACTCCACGTTGTAAATACCAAAGAAAAATTTTAATTTTCAAAGGAATTTTCAACTACCAAATAAATTTACAATTGTAAGGAGTGTTCTTATTCATACAATAGCTGTACATAGATCTGACAGAGAATTGGCCATTTTTATGTAAATCCCAGTTAAAAATATTTCTTCCAACTGTAAGCTGACAATTAGCCAATTTTGCTACTAAGTTGTACCATGCAATCAATTTGTTCCCTCTTAATATTCTGCGGAAGTTAATATTTGGTGGCATCTGAGTCATAACATTCGCCACAGCAATATGAGGGTAATGAGCAATGTTATCTCTACTACTTCTAATTTTGAGTTGGTGGTGGTCCGTTCTCCACCACCAACCCCTTGAATCCTCTTCTCTCGATGGATCGTGCATTCCTACCCTGCGGCCCAACACTCACCTCCATCCGCGAGGAGCCCTACCCTCACCCTCACCTCCATCCACCTAGCTCCCGCCGCCGCCCCGCCAGATCTGGGTGCCTTTTCCGCCGAGTCCCTCACCATCCGGCGCCATCCACCTCGAAGCTCAAGAACGCGCCCGCGCCTCCGACCTCGATCTCGCCACCAACACTCTCCGGCGCTCCCACCTCCATCTGGATCCTCTGCGACCGCCTCTCCGACCTCGCCGCCCATGGCAGCGCTCATGAGCGCGGGCACAACACCGCCGCGACCACCTCCGTGTCCTTGACCTCGGCGCCATCCGCTTCTCCGTGACTTCCCTCCTTCCTCACAGCCTTCCATGGCCTCCAACGCCTCGGCCTCTCCTCAAGACCGCCATGGCCCACCGCCTCCCCACCAACCCCAAAGACTCTGAGTAAGTCTTTTGTGACACATTCCTTTTCTGCAGGATGCCTTCCTTAATTAAGAAAAGAATATATGTTACTGGGATGCCTTCCTTAATTAATAAAGGAATATCTATTACTGCTATTTCTGATTTTTGTTATTTCCATGCATGTTACACTTTACTTGCATGTCGTTCTGGTTAAAAAGAGACTGTATGGAGGGCCAAGTCTTTCGGTGCTTTGGGGACTCAAGTTGGCGAAGTGCTTTGGGGAAGTGAGTGATTCTGTTTTCGATTCAAATTCAATCCCATTTCTCTTCATTTTGTTTCTTATGTGTTGTGTTCTTTCGATTGTTGATTCAGTTTTAGTTTTTGCAGAGGCTGCAGATTGGAGAAGTGGTTACGAGACTAGACGTCGTGGCCGAAGAGGTATCATTTGATCTTACCATGGTTGCTTGTTTGGTTGCATTTGCTCATGTAACATTTTGTAATTTTTATTTGATTCTGTATCTCCGAGTAGTTAGTTCGGATGTGGTCGTGGTTGTAGAGTGGGAAGTTTAGTATTCGCCGTTTGTTCAGTCCATGCTGAGGCAAAGTAGTTTCAGTGTCGAATTTTTGTGCTCTGTTGTGACTTGGCAAGCGGGGTTCCAAATGGCGGATGTTTAAGGATAGTATTTCGAGTTTGTGATCAAATAAAATATAATAATTTACACTATATTTTCTTGAAAGCGTTGAACATTGGTGGTTCTCGTGGATATTAATCTATCTCGAGGAGTTGGAGAGCTACATCCTAAAACTTCGATATTGATCTATTATTTAGGTCAATTAGTTGGATATCTCTAAGGTATTTATTGGTACTGGTGAATTTTAAGCATATTTTAATGGTGGAAAACAGTAATACCTTTCATATGATTATCGTATGTTTGTAGAGTCGTTTTAGGTTAATCTGTAACTTTGTTGAATCCTTTCATTTGCCTTTCATATTAATAACTGTTGTGTCTATCAATTGATTTATATGAGTGGTACTTTGCAATCATGCAGGAACCTCTTTCCACTTTAGCACTGAGTTACAAGGTGAGGCGTCTCTCTCTCTGTGTGTGCAACAGCAGTAGATTTGTTCATGTTTAATTTGTGGCAAGAGATCGAACTGATTGTCCGATGGGATGTGATTTTTGGTTGTGGTAGCTGTTGTCTTGAAGTTTAGTTGGCATTGCATAAGGGATTGGAATTTGGATAAGCAGGTACAATTACTCCTTATCAATTATAGGACCGAGCTAATTGAATATTAGCTCTAGGTCTACACAAACACAACTTCACCTCGACATCTGAAAATAAAAGACACTCATGTAGCATAAAAACATTCCTTTCTTCGTTTTCCTTCTCCATCCTTGTTTCCTTTGTCCAAATCTGGTTGCTCATACAGAAAGCATTTCATAGCATAATTAAAACACCAAAGCAAGAAAAAGCGAAGATGTAGAAACATGGATTCCCCGGGATCCAAGACTTGCAATTTCACGCACTCTCCATATTTCAATAAAAATGGGTTATGTATCTTGTGATTGCGCTTTGGATTTCTTGGCAACTTCATCCAACCTGCAAAATAAGGTTTTGTAGGTTCCCCGCATTTTGATGATTGACTTCAGTTTTGACTATAAAAACTTGTGTAATTTGGAGAAATAGATGTTTGATCTTGTAGCACAATTTTCTTTTGTTGTTTGAGCCTAATGTTTCGTCACCAAAATTATTTTTCGTAGCAACGCACGGGCATTGAACTAGTACAAACTTGGAAATTGAACCTTTAGTGGCGTAGAATCTATCCAAGTGTCCTATCAAAACCTAGATGAGGGCTTTGTATGTATGTATGGCTAACTATTATATGAGTGAGCTATTAGATTGGTTGTATATGATATAGCAATGAAATAAAACCTATAATTGGCTCTCTTATTAATCATGCCCTTAGCGCGTGGAATGATTCAAGACATGATACCAGCATTTGGCCATCCATCAGGCATCAAACTTGTCATGCGACAACGAGCAAATGGTCCTCGTGTAACGGCATAGGCATTTGGTATCTTTTTTGCCATCGGACTTAAAGAAGCTGACGCAATCATGCATCGCTTTGTGATCCGCGTATTTACCCGGCTAGATTTTTTTTAATAATTTGTAGTGCTAAATGATATAACTTATATGCTTAATAATATGTCAACATATTTTATAGACTATTTAGATTTTTAAGATATCATAAACATTAGAAATGACAATAAAAACTTCAAAAAATGTTTAACTTAATGGATGTAATTGAAGTAAAAGCTTTGATGGAAGAAAATCATTGAATAAAATGTTGTTGAGGGTTCTTAGGAACGTAGCAATTATTCATCTTGTATAGAACATATACCTATATACCTCTGTTCTTTCTTCATTAGTAACTTTTTTCAAAATACATTCAACACATGTATATCTATTTAATCTTAAGTAATATGCTGATTATTTTACATGGTATTAATTAGAGTACATTGCTCACGCATACATTGATACATCAAGGGCGACTTTGAATGTATCTTCCTCACACGCTGACTACCCCGCAAAATCGTCTTATATTTCTTGTTGATCGCCCACAACTTTTGAGTGATTATTTTCGAAAATGGTCAATAATCGAAAGAAAACTGGTGCATCCCATGCCACGCACGGAGTAGTTGAGAGCAGGGGATTAGACAGGCCTTAGACCATCTCCAACAACATTCCCTAAATCTCATTCCCTATATCCTCATATACAAAATTCTTTAAAAAGATTCCTTCCCTATATCTCTTTCCTCTCCAACAGCATTCCCCAAATCTCATTCTCTATTTTCTCACTTCCTATATTATAATGATATTTCATAACCACCATATGAGCCACGTTTATTTTTTAGCGGAGAAAATTTGACCGGCTATTTTTAATTGCGGGAATTTAAAATTTAAAATTTATTCTAACGGTCAACGTAACGGCTATATTGTAACGACTATATATACATAGCCATTTGCCATGCAAGGTCAATCTAACCAGCAACGGCACAAAAAAATGCGTCTGCCTAGATGGGAGACAGAAATATGGTAACAAAGAAAAGTATAACCGGAATATATATCGTGACAAATATTAGCGCAGAATACGTAAGCGAGTAATACCAAGTTCCCAGGCACGAGCGAGTAAAACCAAGTTCCCCAACATGCATCAATGCACAAAGAACCATAATCCAAGATCAAGAATGGATTCCAATATGAACTCAAAAATTACACTCTGACCTACAAGCGGTCAAGCCCTCACAAAATGCAGAGATGAAATACTGCGCATTGGATAGCTGATTGCACATTAGGCTTTGCAACTACATGATTTAGAATTAATTAGCGCATGAGGCTAGAAAGTAGAAACTAATGACTACATTACTATCATATGCAGCCCAATAACCATGGAGGCTAAAATCTAATGCGCATAAAAGCAATCACCACTCCATCCAGATTGTAGTACTAGAAAAATAGAACTTAAAACAGGAAGTAGCATGGGTAGATGGGCATAAACAAGACATCATTCATCAAGCATTGATATAAATCAAACCAAATGCAAGCATCACAAGGTTGTTCCTAGACCGAACTGCAGAGCTAACTTAAAAATGTATCTGATTAGACCGTGTCTAAATCATATTGTGAAAATGGATATCAAAGCATTAACATACCATCCAAAGTGATACCCTATCAAGAATTTAACTCTTGTAACACGAGGGGCAAACTCCAAGTTAACTAGATGAATAGCTCCACGGGAGCTATAGAGCTTCCAAACAACAGTTTATGAACTACAAAACAAGGAAATTGTCACCGAAAGGGCTAACAATCAACCAGCTGATAACAATCAAATTTTAAACGAGGAACCCATTCAAGATGCCACAGGGCAATACACACAAACTAGTGCCTTTGAAACAAAGATAGCACCCCTACAAGAGTTAACACAAGTGCAAACTCGACAAGGCACAAACAGTAAGTAATTAGAGAGGCAAAGATACAACCCCTGCGATGTTAGAGAAAAATGAAATCAACAAGAGAGCGTCATAAACATAACTAGCATGCAGATTCAACAACAACACAAAGCTTAATCGACAAATCATAAATATGTCCGACCTGGACCTTATTTGGATCACAAGAATAGCACATTTCGTCCCAAGACATCCAAACTTAACATGAGCAACGATGAGCGAGATATCATTGTTCTCCCTACCATCGTATTAGTCTTGCATAACACAAGATATAGGCTTGGGCAACTAAAGGAGCAAAATGGGAATGGCGAATCACCGCCGAACCGGCGGCATTGAGGCGGCGAGATCCGCCGTTGTCCCCGGAGGGCACGTATGCAACGTTCGGCGTCGGGCGGCTTCGGCGACGATCTCCTTGGTCGCCTCGATCCTCCTCGGCTCGATAAGCCTGTCAAAGCAATGGCGGTGGCCTCGAAATGAGCCGCATGACTCGCTCTCTCCTCGGCGCGCCACGATGGCGCGCCGCCTCTCTGCTCCGCTTTGGCGACGAGGAACTTAGGCGCTTCGGCCTCTGGCTGCGCTTACTTCTTCTCGGCGGCTGCGAGAACTTCGATGCCGTAGGAGAGGTGGGTGATGGCGGCGTCGTCGAGGATGATGTTGAACTTCATGGGCGCGGCGGATGAGTGCGTCGCGGACGAAGGCCTCTCGGCGGCGCTGGAGCTCGAGCTCGCCTCCTCAATAGCAACGCCTCGCCTCGACGATGGCTCGGGCTTGGCGGTGGCTCCTCCAGCGCCAGCTCCGCTCGGCGTTCCTCTGATCGTGAGCGAGCGGATGATGGCTGCGAATCGGTTGAGATTGGAATGGGAAGGGAGAGATTCGAGATTTCGGGAACGAATCGGGTTTCTCTCCTTCCCTAAGATGAAGATTGCGATGAGGAATTTGTTGGACGAGGGCTTTTTCGCTCAAGATGCGTTCGATTCAGATTTCTACCGATCTGAGAACCATATGAGGCATCTGTTGGAGATGGTCTTAGACCGGTAGAGCAATGGCCCGAGGCCTAGGCTAACAAGCAGTGAAAAGCCCCTATATATAAAGTGAATATTTCAGATCACAAGTCTTTGCCCAAGACGTCCGTGTCAGTAGGCCACATTTCGTCCCTCCCCTATCCGTGACAGCCCACGGGCTACAAAAGTTGAGAAATAAGAAACCCTATTGGCTATCAGAATCAACCTCCTTTCTCTACCTCTCTCTTGTGGATGAGATGAGAACTAAGGATTGAGACGCAAAGAGCATGGGCTCCGAGATGGCAAGCCCTCTCGCCCTCCTCAAGTAGTCAAGCTATCAATCGACCATCGTCAACTCTAGATGATTTTCTTTTAATCCTTATTTTATCGCATTGCATTACCCACATTATGAATTAGCCAATTAGAGATTAATTGATTGAACTCATTTTGATATAGTAGATACATAATTTTTCTATTGGTACATCGCTTCATTGAATTGGCATTGATTTTGCCTATTGCAACCACAACATTAGAAAGAGTCTTCTCAACTATGAATATTGTTAAGACTGAGTTGCAAAATAAAATAAGTGATGAATAGATAATGATAGCATGGCATGATGTATTTGCAAGCATTGAAAATAACAAGATTTTATAGTATTTTCAAAATATAAGGTGGCGTAAGAAAAAACTATCTTGTGCTATGGGTATGTTACATTTTTGTTTTGCAATTTGCATCAATAATTAACTTTGTAATTTTGCGTCACTAATTTACATATGCAAATTTATCTTTAAGGGTTCATATTCTTGTTGTCGGCGTACTTTACGCCAGGGTACCTCTCCACCGTAGATAAGTAAGACCATGTGACGGTCTAGCGAGCAGGCGGGCGATCAGGCCCCACTCGCCAGCGTAGCGCCCACGTGGCGGCTTGGCGAGGGCGGCGAATCAAGACCCTCTCGTCGGGCGGGCGGCCAAGTGGCGACTGGCGGCAAGGGCGATCGATCGTGCTTTCGCCGCTGCATCGGTCATGTGGCGGCTTCAAGCGGCGGCGATCACGCTTTGCCCGCCGAGCATCTGCCCGTTCGCGGCTGGCGGCGGTGGCGATCGAGCCTGCTTCGCGCTGGCGTCGTTACCACGGGAGGCTGGGGGGCAAGTGGGCGATCAAACCCTGCCTGTCGGGCGTTGGCCCCCATGGCGGCCTAAAGGCGTGGGCGTCGGGCCACTGCCGGCGTCGGCTCACGTGGCGGCTCGACGAGCAAGGCGAGTATTGAGCCCTCTCATCACTGGCGATCGCCCACGTATGGCAGGCGACGATCGCCGCCTGCCGGCGTCGCCTACCGTGGCGACCTAGCGAGCAGGCGGGCGTTCAGGCCCCTCTTGCTGAGCGATCGGCCCACATGGCGGCCTGATGGGTAGGCAGACGATTAGGCCCCTCTCGCTTGGCGATCGGCCCACATGGCGGCCTGGCGAGCAGGCAGGCGATCAGGCCTTGCCCGCCGGGCGTCGGTCCACGTGGCGGCCTGGCAAGTAGGCGGGCAATCAGGCCCCTCTCGCCAGGCCACGAAGGCAACCAAAAGAATGAGAATGATGTTTCGCCTCGAAGTCTCCTTCCCGTGACACGCTTGGTCGAGAGTCGACACTGTGTCAGGGCCATTGATTGCGGAGAGTTCTACTATCGACACGACGACGGCTCATCCCTCTGACGCCTCATACCTAACCCGTCGCAGGAACATCGCATCCCGGGCGGACCAAGCGGCTTAAACCAATGATATTAAATGAAGCTTGAGGGACAGATCTACAGTGATGGGTGTAATTAATGAGTCGTAGATCAGTATGATGTCACCTTCTTACCTGCCTGAGCCAGCCCAGTCTATATAAGAGAGCTCTGGTACATGGGGAAGGGGGGTTTTTTTGGAAAAACTTAGCGAAAAAAGAGAAGAACGAAGAGCATTGTAACCAGCTCAATACACATCAACGAAGATCTAGCAGGACGTAAGGCTGTTACCCAGAAAGGGGGTCCGAACCTGGATACACTGGTGTGTTCTTTGATCTGTTGATCCCTAGATCCCCCGTGCGAGAGTCATTAGGATTTTCGACCGCGAAGACACTCTCTACCGAACCCTAACCTCTATCCTTGGAGGACCCCCTGTCCGTTGACAGGGTCCTGTCCGGCGAAATACGCCGACACTTGTATTATTGTTGATGAAGATATATGATTGGCTCGGATACATCTAACCTTCATTAGTTAGGTATTAATATTTGTACTACTTCACTATGCTGTGTTGTTTTTGCCATATTTTATCTGTTTCATTGTATCGTTAAACATGAAATTCAAATTTATTTTTAATTGTGCATTTTTGATGTACTTTTATTGTATCTCGATGTAGGTAGTATTTAGCATTAGTCATAACATATTATCTGTTTAAGTCTTATTAGAATCTTAGGTCCGCCACTGGTTGAGAGGTCTGATTTATAACATATTATCTGTTTAAGGCTTATCAAAATCTTAGCTCTGCCACTGGTTGAGAGGCCTGATTAGCGTGAGGTGTGTGCCGTGTGCGCAGATGAGAGCAGGACGACTCTGGTGATGCGGCAGGCGACACACCTACTGTAAGGCTGCGGGCGTCGAAGTGGTCCGGCAGCTGCCGACTGATCAGATCTCGCGGGGCCCGGCTGGGAGCTTGAGTGCAGGTGTAGGTCTGATGAGAATTTTGCAAGAGATTGACCA
Organism: Guadua angustifolia; assembly: GCA_036346375.1. Taxonomy (NCBI): domain Eukaryota; kingdom Viridiplantae; phylum Streptophyta; class Magnoliopsida; order Poales; family Poaceae; genus Guadua; species Guadua angustifolia. The sequence goes on along the minus strand of CM070507.1, from coordinate 4,299,732 downwards.
GCTGGTCAGGTCGTCAAACACGTACGTACGCGCAATGTGAAGTGGCTGGGTGGGTTTGGCTGCTAATTTGGAACATGGTGGGGACGGGAGCCCCACGGCCGCATCAAACGTACCGTGTGGATCGAGTGGATTAGTGCACAAGCGTTAGAGAATGAGAAGTTGTCATTTATCTTATTCTTAAAGAAATTAAAATCTGTACAATGAAAAACTATTCCAAACCAGATCTGAATGTACTTACCAAAACAGTGACAAGAGAGAAGGAAGTCTATAAGGGTGTGTTTGGTACAGCTCCAACTCCACCAGATTCATAGATCTGGTGGAGCTGGGTATTTCTAGCTCCACTAGATCTATGAAGCTGGAGTTGTTGGTAATTAAGAGTGTTTAGATGGATTATCTTGTTTATATTTTAGACTAAAAATATAAACTTAATTCATTTTATTTTAACCTAGAAGTTTCAGATCTCAGGTGGAGTTAAGATCTAGAACTCTATCAAACAAAGCCAGAAAAGAACTATTACTGCCGCGTGTCCTGCACACCCTACCATATAACGAAGAGAATATTAAATAGCATTTATGATTGTGTGGAAATAATTACTTTCTTAGTTAAGTAAATAATTTTGACCACTAATTTATATTATAATATATTTATAAACCCAATAAAAGCTGTAATATTATGAAAGTACTTTTTGAGATAAATCTATACATATAATTTTTTATGTATCCAATTTATATATTTAAAAGATATTAATAGTCAAAGTTTCAAAATTTTGATTACACCTATGTCTAAAACGATAACTATTTGTGACCGGAGAGAGTATAAAACTTTAGAAATTTTGTAAACCTATTAATTTGATCATCAGCTTCACAAATAGAAACACACTGATATCCCAATACCCGATCATTACAATTTACAACTGAGCGAATATTTGGTCCTATTGATGATCACTGACAGTATTGTGCAACGGATACCATAATACGTAGTTAAATAAACACGTAAAGTGGTACCATTGAAAGAGCCAAAAGCAATAATTTAGTGCAACTCAAACTACACTCTTAGAAGAATCATGACTGAATATCAGACCATCAACTTCACCAAAGAACATCACACTAATCCTCACCTATTCTTTTCAAAGAAAGCAATGACAAAAATTCTTAATACTTCATTACTTCTCGGAAAGGACTATATTTATCCGGGCACAAAAGGTTCCAAATTTCGTTTCCGGGTCACATCTCAGAGGCGGCTAGAATCCGAACGAAATTTAAAAAGCAAGTTTGAAAGGTGGTAAATTTGAAATTGAAATTTCTAAAATTTTAGTCCTTTTCAAACCTTGTGAAATGGTCTCCCGAGGTTAGATTTGGATCGAAGCTCCATTGACGGAGAGGAACAGGGGAGAGGAAGGAGGGGTGGGGGGGGGGGGGGCTCGAGAGAGGGGGCGGCCTGAGGGAGGGGCCGGCACTAGGGAGGCACGAGGAGGCCGTGGTCTCAGTCATCCACCTAAGCAACTCTCTCTCTTTTCCTCTTGTCATCCTCTAATCTCCAGAACATCATGTGTGCGTGTGCACACATACAGATAGCCTAGAAGAATTGACAGTTGGTCCTCTTCCCCTTCTCATACTCCTTCGATCGCTGCGTACAATTCGTAGCAATTCGATTCCCTTTGAAATTTGCCAAGGAATCCTAAAATTTGCTTGTTTATTATATTATGCCTGAGATTTTATTGTTTCGAGATAGTGGCGTGCCGGGGGTTCCTGGAGTGCCTTCTCAAGCTGTTCAATTTTTTCCTCACCATGGCTGGCCTTGCCATGGTCAGTTACGGGAACTACTTGCTCGTCGAGTTACTCGAGTGGATGAGGATCTCCGGTGACGGCGGTAGTGTGGCACCACCATCTCCCTCACTGCTAGCTGATTTGCTTCTGTTCGGCCGCCTAATGTTCACTATCGTTGATCTTGGTGATGGAATACAGGGATTCAAATTTCATCGAAAACTGCTCTGTTTTTGCACATTTCGCTTGTAACACATCGATTCAAAAAAGTATACCGTTCGGTTTACCGTTCAAGTTCAAATTCAAATTCCAAAAATTAGGAAAATTTGAAAAATTTATCCAAAATTTCCTTAAAATTAGTATTAATAGCTTTATGACCTTTGGTGTGAATTTTCTTCAAAAAGAAGTTTAGAGATGTTTTTGAGCCATTCAAAATGTAGATAATAGAAAATAAAAAAGAAATACGTTGGCTTGCAAGCTTGAGCCCATAGGCCAGAGTTGCTTCTGGGTCTCCGGCCCATGAAGAAGTGGAGCACGTTTTAACTAGTAACAATGCTTCCGACATCCATTCATTGGATTCCCAAAATTCCCTATCTCTTGAGACGATGAAGCCGACGCGTCCGCTCAGATCTGGCAGTGCTTCGTTGTCTTTCTGCTGTCACCACAGCGAATTTCAAGTGGTAAGCTTCGAAATCTGACCCATCTAAGTGAAAATCGACGGCCACAGCGAATTTCAAGCTCGGCTACGAATTTCGCGAAATTCATTTGATTTTCGTCGAAAAGTGCTTGATTTTCGGTTGGTAATATCGATTTTTGGTTGATTAGTTAGAGCTATCTCTTGTTCATAAATGTATTTCCGTTTTAATTAGTCGGAAAATGCTACTGCAATGCTCACTGTGGTCATACCGAAAATGGCTCTATTTGTTCAAGCACGATGGTACCTAGGAATTCCAATTGGGAAGCCCACAATCTAGCTAGCAAAGTTTGCGGGCTCATTACGTGAGGGGGAGGCATGTTTGGCTTGTCAAACCCCCATTATTGCTGGATGTAATTGTAGTTTCTGGCTTATGAATAAATAAAGCATCCTACCTTCCTCTCAAAAACGAAACAAAAAGTGAGAAAAGACAGGCACTCCAGCATAATCAACAGAGGTGCAGCAGCCTAATTGGTGAGCCGAGTGCATGGTTCCGGCAGAAGGGCGCTAGTTGCGCAGCAGCTAGCCCAGCTGATGAGGTCTCTCGATAGGGCCATTAGGCTATATTCCTTGTTCTGATGAGAATTTTGCAAGAGATTGACCAGGTGGTCAGGTCGTCAAACACGTACGTACGCGCAATGTGAAGTGGCTGGGTGGGTTTGGCTGCTTTGCAACATGGTGGGGAGCATCAAACGTACCGTGTGGATCGAGTGGATTAGTGCAGTCCAATCTCCAAAGGTGACACAAGCGTTAGTTGTAAAAACTTTGCTCCGTGATTGCAGAATGGATGGGTGGTCGTTAGCCGGTTGCATTTGCAAATTGCAATGGTGTCGTTTTCGCCGTAAGAAAACGATGCATACATTGCTTCATTCCACGCTTTGTTACACTGCACAGGGACAGGGACGCAAAGCAATGAGGCGATATTCATCTCCCCCACCTAGGCCACGACAGTTAGCCAGGTAACTCTCCGGATGGGATAGTTTCTGATCCTACAGATTCTGAATTTTCTAAAAATAAAATAGGTGATAGCTTCTAATAAATTTGTTTCTGATTATTAGAGAAGCTTCTTAGAGAATCAGAAGTTGTCATTTACCGATTTTTTCAGTTTTCGGTTCGGTTTTTATTTTGATATAATTCGATTTTCGGTGTTCGGTTTGGTTTTTCGCTTCAAAAAACCGAAATAACCGAATAGCCCATGTACAATACCACTTTTATAATGTTTTTCCTAAAGCTACTAAAAAATTCTCATGTTCTAATACATTTATGCATATATTTGGTATATTCATATATTCTATTGTGCTTATATTGTAATGATCTATGAATATTTTGTGGGTTTATTCATACTCTATGTTGCGATTTGAGAATGACTCAATCTAATTTATTCATATTTCAGTTAACTGAAAAACTGAATTAACCGAATCGAAATATTTTGGTTAATTCGGTTCAGTTTTTTATTTTGGTTCGAGAAATTCGGTTGTCAGTTTCCAAAAACTGAATTATTTTAAAACCGAAAAAACCGAATGCCCACCTCTAACGCGTGTGACGTTACGTCGTGCGAAATTTGAGAAATTCGGTCACATGATGCTGCGTCGTGCAAAATTTAATCCGACGGATATTTCTGTAAAAACATTGTGTAATTTCAGCTTTCTTGGTTTTTTTTAAAAAATGGGCTGCTAAAAGCCATCGGTGAATCTGTGGTTTTTTAGAGAAAGGCGCGGAGGCACCTAAATGTATTTTTTGTTTTTTTTGCGTAATTTCAGTTTTATTGTGTTTTGTTAAAATAAATTGGGTCACTAGGACCCGTCGACGAATATGTAGATTGCTATAAATCATCGGCAAATCTGCGATTTCTATTTTTAGGAGAAAACAAACGTATTTCCTTTTTTACGTAATTCCGACTTTCTTGTTTTTCTTTAAAAAATAGGTCGTTAGGACCTGTTGGCGAATCTGTGGACCGCTATAATTCGCTAGTGAATCTGTGTTTTTTCTTTTTGGGAGAAAACTGTGAAGGGATTTAAACGTAATTTCATTTCTCTTCGAATCTAGTCTGCAAAAAATGATTTCTTGGGTCCTAAACACAATTCTATTTTTCTTCGGGTCTATTTTGTTAAAAATCACCGGAGGACCTAAACGTAAACCGCGGAGGGATTTAAATGTAATTTTGGTTTTTTGGTCCTTTTTGTTAAAAACCCATCATCAACTTTTATTACATAACTAGCAAACTTACTCGCACAATTGCGCGTCTAAATATTACGATACAATTGTCTTTGATATATAACTCTACTTCCAATAATTGAAATACAATTATATTTGTTATATGACTCTATTTTTATATGATTAATATGCAATGTTATAAACTGGTCTCATCAAAATAAGTAGTGGAGATCATTTCTTTGATATATAACTCTACTTTCAATGACTGAAATACAATTGTAATTATTGTATATGATTAATTTGCAACGTTATAATCTGGTCCACCAGAATAAGTGGTGGAGACCCATTTTTTTCTTCCGATTAACGTAAGAATTTCTGGAATTTAGAATTATTGTGAAATTTTCTTGTTCTTAGAACCAAAGAGGTGCCTTGAATATCAAACATTGTTTATATATATTTTATATATAAAATCAATTTCTTTACCCTTTTTTCTTGAATTGACGTATTTCTAAAATTTTAATTACAAACAAAACTAAAATTTATATTTTTCACTTAGTATGAAATAAATACACTCCAATAAAAAACCGTTTTTAGTTATGTACAGTTGAACATTATAAAATTTATCTATCAATGTGTTTTGAATATTTAGATAGGATATATGAAAATGATATGTGTAGATTTGTCTTAAAAAGTACTTTTATAATATTTTAATTTTTAGGTTTTTAAAATATATTACAATAGATATGACATGAGTAGCTAAGGTTGCGATTTGGAGGCCATTCAAAACAACTCTTCGGAGGAAGTAGCTCTTCATCCATAGGCCATAGCATCGCACATGGCTCTAGAATCGAGAATGCACGGGACAAATTTTCCACGTTCCACATTAGGACATGTACAATGATATAGACAGCTGCTGTCTATAACAGACTGACATATCATTTATAGACAGCGTTAGAGACAACTCATGCAATGGTAGAGACAACATATTTATGAGTAGATAGCTTCTTCCCACACACAACCTGTCTTGGTTCTCGTGCTAAAGTCGACTCTAGATTAAGAGACGGCTCAACTCCCTATACACACCCTCTCTCATCCACGCCATTTTTTATCCTACGTGATAAATCTTAGAGACTGCTGACATGTACCATTGTACATGCTCTTATTGGATGATGATTCGCTGAAGACCTAGTCCAAGTAAAGTTGCTTTGACCCTTCAACTACCCGTGTTTGTTCCTTAAACGCTATTCTAGTGCTAGTTTTATTTGGATTTCAATATTATTAAATACTATGTCACATAAACAAAGATAATGACATGGCAAAAAATTAATAATGAGAGAGATGAGGAGAGTTTCATTTAGATGAGAAGAGTTTCATCTAGATGAAACCTGAAATACACGTTTACCTAGACAAAAATGATGTGATAGTCTTAGAAACAATGTAATAAAACTGTGCACTGAGAATAGCCTAATTTTTGTGTTTGCCATGTTGTAGCTTTCACCACGTCCCTGCAATCAATGGCGCAGCGAAAACAACGGCAAAGTCTACCACGGCAAGTCTGCATAAGAACATTAAAACCACCCATCAATCTTCTCTCGAACCTAAAGTCTAGCTACAACCGCAGTATTGAGAGTAGGAGAAAGCAGAGAAGATGAGCTGCTACTTTCCATGGGGATTCTTGTTCTTGGTCCTATGTTTGTTACAGTCCATGCTTTACATGTCCTGTGGCTGCTCCGTGGAGGAGAGAGCGGCTCTAATGGACATCCGGTCTTCCTTGATGCGCGCAAACCCTACTACGGTGCCTCGTTCGTGGGGACGAGGTGAGGACTGCTGCTCGTGGGAATGTGTGAAATGCAAAAATAGCACACAACGAGTATCTCATCTCTACCTTTCCAACCTTTTCAATCCCTTTGAGCCTTCTAACAGCGTGTCAGCAAAAGATGGTTGGCATATAAACTCGACGGTCTTTTCAGCATTTCATGAGCTTCAGTTCTTAGATTTATCTGAGAATGATCTCATATCGAGCGGACCGCTAAGCTTCGATGGTATGTAGCTAACTTTCATTCTATACACGTGTGGCTGCTTCTTGTCTTCCTGAAATTAAGCATGTACGTAATTTAATTTGTACCACAAACAAACGTCCACAGGCATAGCAGGACTAACCAAGCTTCAGTATCTCGACCTCAGTGGCAACAACCTGGAAGTCTTGTATCTCAAGTCTAACCCTACGAGCGAAGCTCTTCCGGATGCAGGTAGGGAAATGAAACTTTACTACTGATAGTACTGCTGAATAAAGAATTGGTATCCCGCGTTTGCTACTGCTATTTGTAATTGTTATACAACCTTCACACTTTGCAGCTTTCAAAAATCTTCAAAACTTGCGAAAATTGAATTTGAGCCGGAATAATTTCTGTGGAAGCCTGCCGATGTCATTATTTGCACTACCTCACCTTAAAATCCTAGATCTCTCGCATAATTTATTTGAAGGACGTATTCCTATTAGTTCATCTTCGGAACCAGTTTCATTGGAAGAACTATATCTCTGTCATAACATCATGAGCGGTGCTCTTCCAACCGATCAAGGTACAAAAATTTGAACTTAGTGCTTATATGGGCATAAATAATGTTAATTAGGGTAACATCGTCAATGCTCTACTTACAATTATTATTATATATTTTTTCATAGCATCTGAAAATCTCTGGAACCTTCGAGAATTGCACTTGAGTTACAATCAATTCAGTGGAAGCCTTCCAACATTATTGTTTTCACTTCCACATATCAAAGTGTTTGCTACAGCTATTTGTAAATGTCATATAGCCTTCAAGCTTTGCAGCTTTCAAAAAACTTCAAAACTTGTGAAAATTGGATTTCAGCTACAATGAATTCATTCGGAGGACGTATTCCTATTAATATTGGATTTGAGCTAAAGTACTGTTGAATAAAGGTGTGTTTGGTACAGCTCCAGCTCTACTGGATCCGTGGATCTAGTAGAGCTATGAATACCCAGCTCTACCAGATTTGTGGAGCTGGAGCTGTTCGTACATTAAGAATGTTTAGATGGGTCATCTTGTTTACATTTTAGACTAAAATATAAACTTAATTCACTTTATTTTAGCTTACAAGTTTCAGATCTCAGATAGAGCTGGGATCTAGAGCTCTACCAAATAGGGCCTAAGAATTGGTATCCCGTGTTTGCTATCGCTATTTGTAATTATTATACAACCTTCACGCTTTGCAGCTTTCGAAAATCATCAAAACTTGCTAAAATTGGATTTGAGAGAGAATGAATTCGACGGAAGCCTGCCAATGTCATTATTTGCACTTCCTCACCTTAAGATCCTAGATCTCTCGTGGAATTCATTCGGAGGACATATTCCTATTAGTTCATCTTCGGAACCAGTTTCATTGGAAGTACTAGATCTCAGTTATAACAGCATGAGCGGTGCTCTTCCAACTGATCAAGGTACAAAAATTTGAACTTAGTGCTTATATGGGCATAAATAATGTTAATTAGGGTAACATCGTCAATGCTCTGCTTACAATTATTATTACATTTTTTTCGTAGCATCTGAAAATATCTGGAACCTTCGAGAATTGCACTTGAGTTACAATCAATTCAGTGGAAGCCTTCCAACATTATTGTTTTCACTTCCACATATCAAAGTGTTTGCTACAGCTATTTGTAATTGTCACACACCCTTCACACTTTGCAACTTTCAAAAAAGGGAGACTTAGATATTTGCCACTCCTCAATTTGGAAATTCGATGGCCCATACAAAAAATGCCACTCAGTGGCATTTTTTCTACATGCAATCGAATTTCCAAATTGAGGAGTGGCAAATATCTAATTATTCATTCAAAAAAAAACTTCAAAACTTACGAACACTGGATTTGAGCTACAATGAATTCATTAGGTGGACGTATTCCTATTAGTATTGGATTTGAGCTATAGTACTGCTAAATAAAGAATTGGTATCCCGTGTTTGATACTACTATTTGTAATTGTTATACAACCTTCACACTTTGCAGCTTTCGAAAATCTTCAAAACTTGCGAAAATTGGATTTGAGAGAGAATAAATTCAACGGAAGCCTGCCAATGTCATTATTTGCACTACCTCACCTTAAGATCCTAGATCTCTCGTGGAATTCATTCGGAGGACATATTCCTATTAGTTCATCTTCGGAACCAGTTTCATTGGAAGTACTAGATCTTAGTTATAACAGCATGAGCGGTGCTCTTCCAATCGATCAAGGTACAAAAATTTGAACTTAGTGCTTATATGGGCATAAATAATGTTAATTGGGGTAACATCGTCAATGCTACTGCTTATAATTATTATTATATATTTTTTCCGTAGCATCTGAAAATATATGGAACCTTCAAGAATTGCACTTGAGTTACAATCAATTCAGTGGAAGCCTTCCAACATTATTGTTTTCACTTCCACATATCAAAGTGTTTGCTACAGCTATTTGTAATTGTCATACACCCTTCACGCTTTGCAGCTTTCGAAAAACTTCAAAACTTGCGAAAACTAGATTTGAGCTACAATGAATTCATTAGGAGGACGTATTCCTATTAGTATTGGATTTGAGCTATAGTACTGCTGAATAAAGAATTGGTATCCCGTGTTTGCTACTGCTATTTGTAATTGTTATACAACCTTCACGCTTTGCAGCTTTCGAAAATCTTCAAAACTTGCGAAAATTGGATTTGAGCGGGAATAAATTCAACGGAAGCCTCCCGATGTCATTATTTGCACTACCTCACCTTAAGATCCTAGATCTCTCGTGGAATTCATTCGGAGGACATATTCCTATTAGTTCATCTTCGGAACCAGTTTCATTGGAAGTACTAGATCTCAGTTATAACAGCATGAGCGGTGCTCTTCCAACCGATCAAGGTACAAAAATTTGAACTTAGTGCTTATGTGGGCATAAATAATGTTAATTAGGGTAAAAAAAGTCAATGTTGCTGCTTATACTTTAATATGTGTGTGTGTATATATTTTTGCAGCATTTGAAAATCTCTGGAAGCTTCAAGAATTGCACTTGAGTTCTAATCAATTCAATGGAAACCTTCCAACTTCATTGTTTACACTTCCACGTATCGAAGTGTTGGATCTCTCAGGAAATCTCTTAGAAGGCATTATTGTAGAGCCACATTTTCTACGCACACAACATCATTTAAAGGACCTTGATTTGTCCAACAATAATTTGTCAGGGAGCATGCCTAACTGGCTATTTACAAAGGAAGCAACTCTACTTAGTCTAAATCTTGGAAATAACTTGCTAACGGGATCTCTAGAGCCAATTTGGCACCCCCAAACTTATCTACAGTATATCAACATATCTATCAACCGAATTTCAGGGCAGCTACCGGCCAACATCAGCTCAATGTTTCCAAGCTTGTCCACTCTAGACTTTTCTAACAATAACATTTCTGGAGATATACCGAGGTCGTTATGCCACATCAATTTCTTACAAAATTTAGACCTATCCAACAACAAATTTTCCGGTGAACTACCTGCTTGCGTTTTCTCTGATTTTCCCTATCTGGGGACCTTGAAGGTTTCAAACAACCAACTTGGTGGGCTGATACTTGGTGGGATGAATAATTTGAGTGAGTTGGCAGAAATGTACCTAGCTAGCAACAGATTTGAAGGAACACTGCCTCGTAATCTATCAGCAGGGAACTTGTTGCTCATGGATTTACAAGATAACAATTTGTCTGGCAACCTTGATACTTCATTTTGGAGTGTACCATACTTGGACCTCCTAAATCTTGCTGGTAACCGTATAATAGGTGAAATTGACCCAAAGATATGCCAGTTAGGGATTGGGCTTTTAGATCTATCAAATAACAACCTTGAAGGGTCTATACCAAACTGTAGTCATACTAGACTCATGTTTCTGAATGTATCTGTGAATTACTTATACGGTGACATTCCGAATGCTTTTCTCAGTAACTCTAGTGTTAGAGCTTTGGATCTAAGAGACAATCAGTTCACAGGTAACCTGGATTGGATACAATATCTTGATGAAATTACGCTGCTTTCTTTGGGTGGGAATAAGTTTGAAGGGCAAATCAGCCCCAAGATCTGTCGCCTCCAGAACTTGACGATATTGGACCTCTCACACAACAGTCTTTTAGGGTCATTGCCTCCATGCATTGGTCATATGCCTTTCTACAATATTCATTTCTGGTGGTTGACCGATGTTGAAATATCGTGGTCGGTAGAAACTAATTCAACTTTCTTTGAGGAAAATTATGACCGCTTCTCTTTCAGGACCAAAGGAAATCTTTACACATATGGGCCTCATTTTTTCAAATCGATGTCCGGCATCGACCTATCTGGGAATTCGTTGTCTGGAAAAATTCCTTGGGAACTCGGAAATCTAAACCAAATCAAGTCCCTCAATCTGTCCTACAATTCCTTCACTGGCCCAATTCCAGAGAGCTTTTCAAGCATGCGCGCGATAGAAAGCATGGATCTGTCCCATAACGAGCTAAGTGGACAGATACCATGGCAATTGACTCAGTTATCATCACTAGAGGTGTTCTCCGTGGCATACAACAACTTATCAGGATGTGCACCAAACACTGGTCAGTTTGGTTCGTTTGATATGGATAGTTACAAAGGCAACAATAACCTTCAAACGGCATCGCAGGGCGGTAGATGCACTTCCAGATCAAGACCAGGTTCTTTGTCACCGGAAGATGCGGAGACGAAGGAAGATGATCCAGTGCTCTACGCGGTCAATGCCGCCTCGTTTGCATTGACATTTTGGGCTACCGTGGCATTCGTGTTTTGCCATTCGTTTGGGCAACGTGTAATACTAAAACTGTAGTCTATCAGATTAATATCATCCTGCAAGAAAACAAGAGGCAAGCATGCAATTCTGCCATAGTTTATCGAGCTTGTATGTGTGACCCTACTTGAACTGTATCACTGTGTTGCAGACTTGTGTTGGGTCAGTAGATGCTGATCTAAAAGGGAAAAATACTGAGCTCGACGCAGGTTTTGTCGTGCCAAACTGCGAATGTGAAGTGTGGGGCTGCACTCGGCCAACTTTAAAAGATTTTTTTAATAATATATTTTTAAATAAAATTACAGAAAAAAGTCAAAAATAACATAAATACACCTCTGCTGTCAATTAATTTGGCTATAGAAGATCTGTCACCAAATTCATTTGACGATAAAAGCCTCCCGGCCAAATAGATCAGTTCGTTTAGAGGAGGTTGTCTCGGAGATTTTTTCTTGAAATTATGGACAAATCTATTTTCCATACTGTAGGACAGCTACCAGCCAACATTTAGCTCAATGTTTCAAAGTTTGGTTAATGTGGTACATCTAGGTGGAATATATCTTCTCCGCGGGATCTCAATCTTAACAACCGTATGACGTGCAAAATTCACCCAAAGGTTTGTAGGCTAATAGGGATTGGGCTCTTGAATGTATCGAATAGCAACATTCTCTGCCAGGCAAAACTTTAGCGCTCTACTCCCTGAGAGACCATATGAGGATTCCTTGCCAGGCGATTCCCAAATCCCAACTTAGGACTACACCTCATACTGAGTTTCCACCAAAAAAGGCATACATGCCATACATAATGAAAGTGCACCGGTACGACGCTGTATCTACACTAAACTGAATTAGTCGCTATCTAGGGTCAACAACGTAATTACTCACCACGCTGGGTTGATACTGGTTCCAATGACAGAATCAACAACAATTGTGATCTCAATCGCCGAGGAGTTGAACGTCGACGGATAAATGGTCCCACGACACGCGATCAACACAAACGCAATGCCCGTGTTGAACAATCCTCGTTGGAGGAAGAATGTACGCAATACAAAAAATTGTTGAATTAGCCGTTTTTTATTTTCAGATGATTCTCCTAAGTATTTTCCTCGATAGCTCAATCCAGGGTTTGCAAATACCCACTGAATCAACGTTCTTCATCTATAACTAGTAAGGTGGCCCGCGCACTTACACGTGCATCATCGTTAAAGCATATTTAAATGACTTTGCAATATGTATGTGTGTTTTTTTTTTTGAAAAAATAGATCCTTAAATAATTCTATTTGTAATATTTTAATATTATATATCATAGAAGAGAATATACTTACTCTTTTGTTAGTTGGGATGGTACGTATTGCCTAGCCTTATTCATTGCATATTCTCTGTCTCTAATAATACTTGGAGGACTGTACAAATTATGAAAATGATTGAAACGGAAACGTCCTCAGTTCTACTAGGATTGGCTAAGCTTCGGTATCTCGACCTCAGTAACAACTGCTTGAATAGTAGTATCCCTGCTTCTCTAGGGAAAATGGTGGATCTGGCAGTCTTACATCTTGAGTTTAGCGGCGTTGGTGTAGCCCTCCCGACTTCAGGTACTAAAATGAACACTTGCTAGTAGTCTACTTGTATAGAAAAAAAAAATTGAACATCTCTCCTGTACGTTGGTCCAATTTATAATGATGCCAATTTTCCAAATTGGATTCTGAAATCTTAGGCAGCTTTTCATACTAATCTGATTTCAAACAAATACATATCTGATTATCTGTACGCATGATTTGCAGCTTTAAAAAATCTCAGGAACCTGCGGGAATTGGATTTAAGTTCCAATCGACTGAATGGAAGCCTCCCTACATCCTTATTTCCACTTCCCATCTTGAACACTTGAATATTTCACAAAATCTCTTTGAGGGGAGTATCCCTATGAGTTCGTCTTCAAATCTTCCTTCGTCGTCTAAGACACTAAACATTTCCATGAATAGTTTAAGCGGCAAATTTTCCTTCTTCTGGTTGACAAATCTCATCAAACATGAAAAGATAGACGTTTCAAGAAATGCTAATTTAGTTGTTGAAGTCAATTTCCCTAGATGGAAACCTCCATTCCAATTGAAAGAGCTAGTGCTCTCTGGTTGTGACCTTGACAAGAGCATTGTTGCCGAACCATATTTTATACGCACACAGCATCAACTAGAGGTGCTTGATTTGGCCAACAATAACATGTCTGGGAGCATGGCCAATTGGCTGTTTACAAAGGAAACAACATTACTTCACCTTAATCTGGGAAATAACTCACTGACAGGATCATTAGACTCAACATGGTACGTCCAAACGAATATCCAAGTTATCAGTCTTTCTATGGACTGTATTTCAGGACATCAACCGACTAACATCAGTTCAGTATTTCCAAACATGATCTTTCTAGATTTTTCTAGCAATTTTATTGCTGGAGAAGTACCATCATCGTTGTGCAACATTAGTAGCTTGGAATATTTAGATCTATCAAATAACAACTTTTCAGGGGAACTGCCGACCTGCATGCTCACTGATTATCCTATACTAAAAACCTTGAAGGTCTCAAAGAACAAACTTGGTGGCCCCATACTTGGGGGGAAGAATCATTTGTCCATCAAATGGGAATTATACCTTGATGGCAACAATTTTGAAGGACCACTACCTCACAATCTAACAGTAGAATTTGAAGATTATGGAACATTGGATTTCCATGACAATAAGCTGTCTGGTAAACTCGATTTTTCATCGTGGAACGTTTCTAATTTATGCATCTTCAATCTTGCTGGCAACAGTTTAACTGGTGAAATCCATCCAAGCATTTGCCGTTTAAGAAGAATTATGCTTTTAGATCTATCGAATAACAACCTTTCAGGGGCTTTACCGAATTGTAGCACTGCAATAGCGTTCGATTTTCTTAGCGTCTCTGGGAATTCCTTGTCAAGCGTTATACTACCATATTCTTTCTTCAATACCTCCTCTGCCATTGCTTTGGACCTCAGTCACAACCAATTCACCGGAAACATTGAATGGATACAGCATCTAGGTACAAATAGGTATCTTTCCCTGGGCAGCAATAAGTTTGAAGGGCAAATTTCTCCCAAAATATGTCAACTCCAATCCTTGAGGATAATTGATTTATCAAACAACAGTCTATCAGGATCATTGCCGGCATGTATCGAGAACCTCTCATTTGAACAAAAACCATATGATATGAAACCTCTCATTTGGTCTTTATGGTTAAGCAGAAATGATCAAGTATTTCAAAAGAAAATTATTTCTTCTCCATTGCAGGTTATTTTTTCTATTACCCACTGGCTCCGTACGTGGACTGTGTTGCAGAAGGTGGAGATGCGATCTACTTTGGTGGAGGCTACTCAACGTCTAATTCGGGTGGCTATGGACTTTTATTCCCGGGCACATGGGTGGCGGTCTAGTCTTCGGATTGCTAGTCACTAGTATGTGCGTCTTTTTCTTTCTTTCATTTACTTTCTTTTTGGTTGTGTGCTTGTTAAGCAGAGGCCGGAAGTAATTTCAAGGACTTGTATTGTCTCGATGTAAGTTTCTTGAGATTAATAAAATGCTTCCTTCTTCAAAAAAAAAATAAGACGTCACAGGGGAGTGGATGCACTTCCAGTCGAGGATCAGGTCCTTCGCCGGTACAAGACGGTGATGAGAAGGCAGATGATCCGGTCCTCTGTGTTGCCGCCTCGTTCGTCTTGACATTGTGGGCTACTGTTTGTCATGACCGGAGGGACCCAGATGTCAGCGGGTGAACAAGGGGATTAAAAAGGCCATCGTCAGCAGCGAGAGAGGACATGAAGCAAATGAACTAAACCAGGTTTTCCACTTTTCCAGTTTCTTCTTCTTCCTTCCCAAGTTCTTGCTGCATTTTTCCCTGTTCTTGCTGCGTTGCTTTGGAGTCTCACGTCTAGATTCGCAATCTGGGCCAGGGGACATTACAATTTGGTATCAGAGCCGCGTTCGATCCGGTGTGCGCTGTAAAATTCCAGTCGAGGGTTTGGGAAATCGGCTTCGTTTCTTGCGATTCCGACGATCCTGTAAAATCCCCAGACGCTGGTTGGCTTCACTGGTTCGGTCATCACGGCGCCGATTAAAACATCCGTACAAACGCAGTTCGTGCTGCAAGCGATGGAACAATATGCGAAGGATCAGCAGTTTCTCGCCAAACAATTGGAGGCGACTGCCCAGGCGGTCGCTCGGATTGCGACTGGGCGTGTGATGGAAGGGCATCGTCCGGGCGATGGGGTTGCTTCGGCGACAGGAAAAGCAATTCTCACGCCGATCGCGCCACATCAGTGGGGTCGACCAACCGAGGAATTTCCTCCCGTCTCCGGTATGCATTCCGATGTTTCAGGGTCGAGTTCTCGGGTACCATTACGTCCATGGGGAAAAGGTGAAGCAGAGCCATCTTCATATGCCCGAGTTAGGCACACGCAGGAGTTTGGGGGCGGTCTGGCGGATGCTTCGACCCTTAACCAGTGCTTACCACGAGACTTCAGGGGACAACAAGAACTCCACTGCCAAAGCTATCATTTCCTAAATTCAATGGTGAGAATCCTAGACTATGGATAGAAAGATGCATGGATTATTATACTCTTTTCAATATACCTGAAGCCCTGTGGGTTATTGCGGCAACACTCCATATGGAGGGCAATGCGGCACGGTGGTTACAAGTATACAAAGCCAGGAATGTGTTGGAAAACTGGGAGTAATTTGCGGTAGCAGTGGAGGCCAAGTTTGGTGCATGTGATCATAGACGATTATTGGAAGAATTAGTCGACTTGAAGCAAGTTGGTTCCCTTGCTGATTATAAAGAGAAGCTTGGAGCATTTGATCAGAAGAGGTTGTTGACAGTGAGTCAACATGAAAGTACTGATGATTCATTTGCCAATTCAGATAGTGTTAGTGATGATTTTGCTAAAGTTTCTGTGCATAAAAACAGGGCAATAGAATACCTTGAGCAAGCCGAGTATAATACTGGCAATCCTGAAGAGGACCTGAAAACACAATCTTTAGTGAAGCAACTGTTTTCCAACCCCAAGTTAAGAGCTGCATGCCTGTTACCTTTTGATGAAGCAAAACTCTGGCAGGGTAAAAATGGCCCTGAGCTAAAACAGGAGATTCAAAAATTTGACTCAATTGAAGAACAAAATGTGGGCAAGCGCCACATTAGATCAACCGATATTGTTTCTCCTGAAAGTTTGTTTGATGACCAATGGTATTGGGAGGGTCAACATCGAAGAATGAATATATTCATGATGATGATTATTCAACTTCGCGGTGAAGAATGTACAGATTTGGATGTCGACGCTTGAACTGAAATTTGTGCCATTCCCTCCACTTCAAGAACCAGATATTATATTGTTTGGAAGAGCAAGATTTGGTTTTCAAGCAATTGACATACTGAAAGAGAGTATTGTCTTGTTGGAACATGATGGAAGGACTGGTTCGGTAAAGACTTACAAGGGAGTTGTTTCTGAAGAGGACTATGATTCTAATCCTGGCCATGCTCGGAAGGACTCTGCTGAAAGTATAGGGAGTGATTTGAGTTCTTTAAGAGGCAGTGAATTATCGGTCCCAGGGGTTAGTAGTTACCTATGGGATGGTCCTGTGAATCTCCCAAGTGGTGTGGATGAACATACTCAAACAGAACATCTTAGTGGTTTAGCTTTGCAGCTTCTGTATGATGTGGATACACAAGTCATCCTTCCAACTAATCAAAGACAGAAATTGACTAGACTTTTGATCACCATGCAACAAAGAATAGGGACATCAAAAACTGATATGGAGGATCTCATAGCACGCCTACCTCAGGAACCGTTTGTCAAAGAATATCTTACCACGAAGGTTAAAGATTTGGAGGTTGAGTTGGAAGCTACAAAGCAGAAAGGCAGAGAAACATTACAACAGGCTATTTTGGTTGAAAGAGAGAGGATTACCCAGATGCAATGGGGCAGAGACATTACAGCAGAAGAGATCATTTCAGGCTTACCTTTTGAGTATGATGCTATTATGCTAGACACCTTTCTTAGTGGCTGCAGAAAGCATGCAAACCTTGACATGGCCAAGCATGTTGCCAAGAGGCTTCTTGTGAATGGTTCAGGTAACACATCAACTGGTATTTTGCTGTCAAACATATTGGTTGCGAATGAAGAATGGACTGATGCGCTTGATAAGCTGCGCTATCTGAGTGTCACCGATCCTAATCTTTTGGAGGATGGTCCTGAATTTGACATTTGGTTTTATGTGCAATGGGATCCCGGAATTAGGGAGTTGTTCTTATGAAGGCAACATCCGATACTATGACATTGCTTGGGGACAAGCAATGCTTCAAGGGGGCGGTAATGTCATGACTGGAGGGACCCAGATGCCAGCGGGTGAACAAGGGGATTAAAAAGGCCATCGTCAGCAGCGAGAGAGGACAGGAAGCAAATGAACTAAACCAGGTTTTCCACTTTTCCAGTTTCTTCTTCTTCCTTCCCAAGTTCTTGCTGCATTTTTCCCTGTTCTTGCTGCGTTGCTTTGGAGTCTCACGTCTAGATTCGCAATCTGCACTTATGTTTTGCCATTCGTTCGGGCGGCGAGTGATACTCGAACTGTAGGCAGCCAGTCAGTTTTTTTTTAGGCAAGCATGCAATTATGTAGTAGTTTATAGCGTGTGCCACTAGAAATGTCATGCAAACCACAATAGTTATCTTCTTGCAAAATTCTGTCACATGAGTGTATGTGATAGTGAAATAAATAAATCGAAGAATGGCCTGCTTATTCTATTAAAGATAGCCTGGAATTCCCTTAATTACCTTCCGAATTTGAAGCATGCACATATGATCCCTTCGATCAGTTATCACCACATAAACAATTTCCATGGTTTGAGCCAACGGTGCTCTGGCGAGTGTGGTGTTTTTTTTACTGCGCCTCGCAGGTGCAAGTGCAAGTCGGCGTTGGAGAAGAAACAACCGGTGTTGCCGTGTTGCAAGCTCGGCTCGACGCCTCGACCCAGGTTTTGCTTCCAGCGGGACGGCTGGGTTGCGCGCCTCAAGCGGACCGCAGCTGCAGCCCACTTAAGCCTTGTGCCGCGCAGCCATGTTACAAGATGGGCCGTCCTGAAGGTGGTTGCAGCCCACTATCTCGGGCGCCTAGTGGGTGCTGGCATGGTACGTAACTAATACTATATTCGTTTGTTGAATAAGGGAAACGACGTTAACTTTTGACATTGTCCTTTCCACAGGATTTATTTATGTCTACAGTTTATTCTTTTACTTTGGAAAAAACTTCAATTGTAACTTTAGGCAGTATAAGGTCGATGTGAGGTTTTTTATGTCTTATTGTCATGGAAGTGGAACTCAGCCTTCTTCCCTTCCCTTTCTCGGTTCCCGGGCCCTTCTTTATGTTAGGCAATACATTATGGTATATACAGTTTTTATAATCTAAACTGATTTAATTACACACAAAAGCTCACGTCGTAGAAGGTCACTTGCAACATTCCCTAAAATTTGGACCTAGCTTGCACATTCCACCTGAACCCACTTAACATCACATTATTCAAGGCTCTTCCTGATCTAAGTGAATAAAAACCTATGCCCAATGCAGGTTTAAATAGACATAAGCTTGAACCTGCTCACCTACTCTATGGCAGACAATGCTGCAGCGCATGGTGGGAACTGCAAGGTACGATGAGCTGACTGATTGTCGACCCTTTAAATTGGGAGGTCTAGGAGTGATCGATCTAGACAGATTTCGTGTTTGCACGAGCTCTCGGGCTACTGGCTTTGGCTCAGGCACACAAATCCGGAAAGGCCGTGATGCAAATTACTGATGCCATGCGACAGGGTCGACAAACGATTTGGCATGATATGCGTGCATAAGTGCCATGCCACGGGTCGGCCCAATGCCTAAGACTGGTGCCACTTGTAAGATCATGGTACATGATATATTTGTGATGAACAATTGGTGAGATTTTTGATATGATAAATAAGTGGTAAAAAGAATTAATAAAGCTAATGTGGATCAAGTTGGGATGAACCTGTTTCTGAAAGATGTTTTTGCTTGATGCAATGCGCTCGTGTGAGTGGTTGCATGGATTGACTTTGAGTCAAGTCGTGGACTTGTGCTCGGATTCGTTTGGTGTTTATTCGTGTGCAGATGTTGCTCAAGGGCGAACGTGGTCGATGACGAGACCGGAACTAGGTTCATGGAGGAGCTGAGGTTCGGGACTAGATTCAGGGAGGAATCGAGGTCCTGGTGGTCGAGGATGTCATGCGGACGCTCGGGCTAGAGAACGGTGTACACGAAGGTCTAGTTAGTCACGTGAGTCGGCGGCGAGGCGAACGTCGCGATGCATGTGTGAATTTTGGGTTGTATGTATATATTGGGCCATATGTATTGGGCCAGGTGGATATATATACATGTGTTAGGATTTTGAGTTGTATAAAAAGATTTGAAACCTGATCAATGAATAGATCTTTTCTCTGACGGCTGGAGGTTCAGCCGTTTTTCATGCGACAGAGTTTTTTTTTCCGGCGGCGGCGTGGAAGTTCTTTCGTCGAGCGGCTGTCTTGTTCGCGTCGAGAATTCATGTGCTGATCAAGATTGATCTCGTCCTTCATCTGTGGGTTGTGATGTTCTCGCGTGAAGAAAAGCACCCTGCTGGCCGTGCGTGTACTTGATTGAGAAGGACGTGATCGATCAGAGTCGCACGTAAAGAAGCAACGACAGAAGCAACATCATGAGTTCGTCGATTTTGTGCAGGGAGCGATAGCAACAGGTAAGAGTTTCTATTAATAGCACATGAACCAAGGAACACAAGAAATCTCCTGGCAGCAGCGAGGAATTAATAGCAAGCATACATGTATGATCATTCCCTGTAATTTCTCAATTAGCTAATTAGCTAGTTTCGCTTCTACAGATTGTTAACTATTTTTACTTAGTTACTCTAATCCTTGTTCATCGTTTAAATTAATTTTTATAAATTGATTTTTCCAATTTATTCATTAAGTGATTGATCTGAAAATTTAGATTGGTCAATTCCTTGTAGATTTTGTTTAATCTCATAACTAGGGTTTGATCTATTCTCGTCATTATTTGATACAGTCAATTTGTGAAGGTCATAACTCTAGATCAGTATATCCGATTGAGGTAATTCTTGTTGTATTAGTTTCGTATTTGAATCTAGTTTATATAGTTAAAATTTCACATCAATCCGACGGTTGGATCTTCGGGAATTATGGTTTTAGTGAACATCTGTTAATCTGTTTTTTTGTTGAAATCGAGAGCAATATTTCATAATTAATTTAAGGGGTTTTGTGAATCAAGAAAATTTTGATTTTAGCTTCCGCGCAATCATTCACCCCCTCCGATTGCTATATTGGTGTATATCGATCCTACACCACTGAGGCTGAGATGCCAAAGCTTAAGGCCTGTTTTTGCTTTAGATTCTCTAAAAGTTGATTCTGAATTATGGTTATAAAGAAGTTGATTTTTTAAAAGCTGGAATGGTCTCACTGAAAGTCTAAGGCCATGTTTGTTTTAGCTTTTGATTCTGGATTCTGGCCCCAAAAGCATAAGTAGAAACAAACAACCTGATTCTAGAATCTGATTCTCACAATCCAGCCTACTCATATACACTAGAATTCACAATCCACTTCATATGTGCTTTTGGATTCCAGCTTTTGGAGAATCAACTTTCTACAACCACAATTTAGAATCAGATTTTAGAGAATCCAAAGCTGAAACAAACAGGCCCTAAGATCTCGACTATAACGGCGTGAACAGAGTTCTTCCGGCTGTAGGTACAGAAATGTATATTAAGTGCTAATACTGATGAATAAAGAATTGGAATCTCGTGCGTGCTGATGCTGTTTGTAACTGTGTACAACCTTGACGCTTTGCAGTTTTGAAAGTATTCAAAACGTGCGAGAACTGAATATGAGTAAGAATCAATTCAACGGAAGCCTCCTGAAATAATTGATTGCACTTCCTCACCTCAAGATCCTAGATCTCTCAAGAAATCTTCGGAGCCGGTTGCACTTGATGTGCTAAATCTCAGCAATAACGACATGAACGGAGCTCTTTCCTACTAATTTAATTATAAATCATCGTTAGGCAAGATCGTTTATGGCTCTACTTCTAATTATTATGTAATACATTTTTTTACAGAATTCAAAATCTCAGGAACCTACGAAAATTAAGTTTGAGTTCCAATAAATTCCGTGGAAACCATTAGCAGTCTTGTATTCACTTCCACGTACTGAACCATCGCACCTCTCAGGAGATCTTTTTGAAGCACCTGTCTCTAGGAGCGTGTACAATGCAGAGGTTCTTAGTAAAGAAAAACTTATTTTTCTTGCTACATAGGCTAGATAACGTACTTATTGGATTATGTGCACCTCACAATGCAGAAGCCAGAAGATTAATATATTCTTCTGTTATCTAAAAAATGATAAGCTACTTATTTTGAAAGATTGATGCTTAATTAAACACCAAGATTTAGCAGATGCTTATATATATATATATATATATATATATATATATATATATATATATATAGCCTTTTCCGTACTCCTAGGTGTATGCGTCTCTATCTCCAATATACCACTTAACGAACGTGTTATACTCTTTTATCACTTTCGTATACTCTAATAATAATTTTATATACTCCAAAGCGTCATGGTTGAAAAAAATCATTGAAGCCCTTTATTTTTTGCTATATACCCTCTTCCTTATGTAAAAGGTGTATATATACAAATTATGCTATAAAGAGTGGATTTTGATGAAATTTTTCATCAAACTCATTTTGAAGTATCTTATAATTAATATTAGAGTATACTCAAAACAATAAAACGATAACAATATCATTTAGTATACTAAAGGTGGAGTATGCTGTGTGTATGGAACCATTTTCCTATATATATATATAACATCAAAGTATTAGAAAATGAACATGGTTCCACCGCCACCCCAAAAGTCTCCCATTTCTTCTCCCTCTTGTGCACAATCAAAGCCATTGATGGCAATCATTTTCACTGCCTCACCTCCTAGTCGTTTCCTCTCGGTTTAATATGAACTAGCCAGGATAATACGCTACGCTGCGTCGTGCACGACGATGTAATGTGTAAAATTTAGGAAATTCGGTAGAATTTTTGGTTTTCGTATTTTAAAAAAAATGTTTTTTTACGTAATTTGAAAAATCTAGTCGTATTTTTGGTTTTCATATTTTTTTTAAAAAAAAATGGGTCGTTAGAACCCGTCGGTGAATCTATGGCTGTTATAAAACAAAATTTTGAATTTTTGGGGTGTTTCACCTCTCACTCTCCATGCCCCTTGCGAGTGCCCCGTTGCTTAAGAGCTCCATTTGTTGTGCCATCCGCGTCCCACTCGTCATGAAGGTAACCCTTCAATAAATTTGGGGCTTCCCAAGACATATGCCACAAATTTCGCGTTTTTCATGCCGCTATCCGAACGCCATTCTTCGCCGGATTGCGCCACCATTCTTTAAGTTATGTCCACCAAGAATACAACATGGCTAACCAGATGTACATACAACAATACTACTCATAACTCCGAAGGTAATATTTCATTTCATTGCAACTTGATGTTTTACTAACATAGCATCCATACAGGTCCAACATAGCATACGTGTGGGAAGGACGATGAAAATATGCATACTTTACAACTTCAAATGAAAGGTATTGAAATGTGAATGGTATTGATATGTGAATGTCTATTTTTTTGCACTTGTTGGATTCATATGTAAATGGTATTGAAATGAAAGGTTATTTATTGACATATTATTGCTAAATGCCTACTTTACAACTTCATATTGTCTAAAATATAGTAAACGTCATGCTAAAATTTTATCTTATTTGTATATTTCATTTCATTGCAACTCTTTTTTTACTAACATTTTGTTCATATAGATCAAACATGGCATAAATGTGACAATAGAAGGATGACAAAGCTATGCCTACTTCACAACTTCAAATGAAAAGTATTGAAATGTAAATGGTATTGATATGTGAATGGTATTGGTATGTGATTATGTGAATGCCTTTTTTTTGCGCTGTTGGATTGATACGTCAGTGGTATTGAAATGAAAGATTATTTGTTGACATATTATTGCTAAATGCCGTTTGATTAGATTTCAAATTCGTTTAACTTTAAAAACATTTGATTTTTCACGACTTTTGTTTGATTTTTCGCGAAATTTGGGTACCGTTGGCTCGTAAAGAACCGAGGTTGAAACGGTATTGTTAACCATAATGGTGATGATTTCTTTGACAAGCTGCCCAAAGCATGGTGAGAGAATTGAATAACCCTTGGTTTTTCTTTTCACATGTGATAAATTGATGGGCCGAATCCAGTGCTAAAAACATAAAATCCGATTCATTTTATAGCAATTTCCGTCCAAAAGGTCGAAATCTCAATGAAATTGGATGAAAATTTTGAAATTACTGTAACAACTTAATTTTTTTTCAAAATTTTTAGTTTCATTGGGGATTTGTAATGTCGTCTCCGGTTGAAATCCGAAATCTCAGCCGAAATTTTCGAAATTTCATCGGGAATTTGAACCTTGCAGGCACCAAATAATATCTTACATCCCACAAATAATAACCAATACAAATTGTCAATCCATCTTATTTTAATTTGCACCTAGACACACACGGTAATTGGAACCTCAACATATCTCACTTTCTCGGCCGTGGATTTACGTCAGTGATCGGTGGCGTCATGCAGGCAAGGACGAACTGAAGACGTCAGGCACGCTGACGCAAAAGAACAGAGGAACGTGTGACGACTAACGGGTCAAGCGTCCCAGTCGCGTCGGGGACTTCCCTTCTTCATCGACAGCGAGAGTCAGGCACGAGAGGCTTCTATCCATCTTTTTAAAGTTACTTTCAAATTTTATTTTTAAATATATATTATAATATAATTTCGAGATAATCTTAACTGTTTTTTCCTTTATATATCCCTACTATTTATTATTTACGAGCATAACTTCGTCATTTGGATGTCTGGTATTGACTTATCTGCAAAAATGCTGTCGGGAGAAATTCCATGGAAGTTAGGAAATTTGAGTGACATCAAGGCCTTCCTACAATTTCTTCGGTGGCCCAATTCCAGCGACGTTTGCAAACATGAGCGCAGTAGAAAGCTTGGACCTGTCGCACAACAAGCTGAGTGGAGCAATACCATGGCAGTTAACTCCTTTGTCATCACTAACTGTGTTCTCAGTGGCGTACTACAACTTATCGGGGTGTATACCAAACTCCGATCAGTTCCTCTCATTTGACATGGATAGCTACAGAGGGAACAGCAACCTATACAAGACGTCACAGGGGAGTGGATGCACTTCCAGTCCAGGATCAGGTCCTTCGCCGGTACAAGACGGTGATGAGAAGGCAGATGAGTGCCGCCACGTTCGAGAGGCGTGTGATACTCGAACTGTAGGCAGCCAGTCAGTTTTTTGAGGCAAGCATTCAATTATGTAGTACTCCCTCGTTCCTATTTATAGGGCGTTTTAGTTTTTATTGGAAATTTCGTTTCGTAAGACGTATGCATTAACTAGTGCATGCATAAACAGATTAATTGGTCAGTAGTAATTACCAACCGTATGCATGCATGGGCGTGGCCAATAGGTGCTCTTAGGAGTAATTACCAACTACATGCATGCATGAGCATGGCCAATGGTTGTTGTATGCAGAGTGAACGAGGCATAATTAATCACGGTTAATTAGAGGAAATCCAGAAAACAAAATGCATTGATGATTCATCTTGATCTTTGCAAAAAAAACTTATACGCTCTGTATATGGGAACGGAGGGAGTAGTTTATAGCGTGTGCCACTAGAAATGTCATGCAAACCACAATAGTCATCTTCTTGCAAAATTCTGTCACGTGAGTGTATGTGATAGTGAAATAAATAAATCGAAGAATGGCCTTCTTATTTTATTTTATTTATGTATACTTGTTTCTCTCTAATCATGAAACAAGAGCCGGAAGATCCGAGCACCCAAAAAAAGTCTAAAAGACGGCCTGGAATTCCCTTAATTAACTTCCGAATTTGAAGCATACAGATATGATCCTTTTGATCAGGGGGACATATCAAGTCTGTCGAAACTTTTAGATTATCGTTGTGTAATCCAACTAAGAAAAGTTTCAAAAATTCTGAAAAAAAAATCATGGATGTACATCTCATCTTACCTCATCTACATATAAAATTTCATGATCAAATTCGTTCTATGTTGAGAGTAATAAAAAGACAAATTTCTGACAAATTTGAATAGTTCAAATGCACCCCAAATTTGTCTTTTTGTAACTTCTAGCATAGGACGAATTTGATCATGAAATTGATATGCTTCTTCGATCAGATATCACCACACAAACAATTTCCATGGTTTGAGCCAACGGTGCTCTGGCCAGTATGGTGTTTTTTTAACTGCACCTCGCAGGTGCAAGTGCAAGTCGGCGTTGGAGAAGAAACAACCGATGTTGAACAACCGGCAGCTGCAGCCTTGTGCCGCGCAGCGATGTTACAAGATGGGCCGCCCTGATGGCGGATGCAGTCCACTATCTCGGCCATCTAGTGGGTGTCGGCAAGGATTCTGCAGGGAGATTTACGTCAGTGATGGATGGCGTCATGCAGGCAAAGACGAACTGAAGAAGTCAGGCACGCTGATGCAAAAGAACAGAGGAACGTGTGACGGGTCGGTCGGTCAAGCATCCCAGTCGCGTCGGCGACTTCCCTTCTTCATCGACAGTGAGTCGTCTTTTTTAAAAGTTTCTCCTCCGTACGTGTCCAAATATATATTATAATGTAATTTTGACATAATTTTTAACCTTTTTTCTTTTATGTAACTTTGCTATTTATTATTTTAATGTTATTTATTATTGTGAAATAGAGTAACATATACTATAAAAGAACAATAAGTGATCTAATAAAGAAAGAAGATTTGATCCTGTTTACACATATCCTAGTTGAAGTGTAAAATCATGAAACGTTATCTATTCAGGAAATAACAGAGTATACGAGTATGAAAGCATAACTGAATAGCAAAAAGTGATTACTTATTTTTTTTAATTTTTTAAAGATTTATACAACTTTTATTGGGCGGTGACGCCTGAAAACACCTCTCGTCACACGGCCTAAGCTTCATCCAGACCACACTAAAATATGGTCATTATGCTTGGGCACAGGAATGTGTGTTTCATGTCCCCTCTCGGCCTTCAGAAGTCATCGTATCCAGTCCCCAACTGAGGACAGCGGCACACATGGAGACGTGGAGAAGGTAGCACGTGCAATGCAATGCAATGCTTTTCTATGTTCAAAGACCTTTTCTATTTTCCACATTCCACGTTATTGTTTGGTGATTGGCTGATTGCTGAAGACATGGTCCTAGTAACCGTGTTTGTTCCCTTAATAAAACCCCGTGTTCTCAATGGCGCAGCTAAAAACAACAGGCTACCACGGCAAGTCTGCATTAGAACCTTAAAACCACCCATCAATCTTCTCTCGAACCTGAAGTCTAGCTACAACCGCAGTATGAGAGCAGGGGAAGGCGGATCTTCTCTCGAGATGAGCTGCTACTTCCCATGGGGATTCTTCTTCTTGGTCCTATGCTTGTTACTGTCCATGCTTTACATGTCCTGTGGTTGCTCTGTGGAGGAGAGAGCGGCACTAATGGACATCAGGTCTTCTTTGATGCGCGCAAACTCTACGGTGCTCCGTTCTTGGGGACGGGGTGAGGACTGCTGCTTGTGGGAACATGTGAAATGCAACAATAGCACACGGCGACTATCTCATCTATACCTTTCCAATCTCTATGAGCCTTCTTTCGGCATGTCAGCAGAAGATAGCTGGCATATAAACTCGACGGTCTTTTCAGCATTTCATGAGCTTCAGTTCCTAGATTTATCTGAGAATTGTCCCATATCGAACGGATCGCTAAGCTTCGATGGTATGTAGCTAACTTTCATTCCGTACACATGTGGTTGTTTCTTGTCTTCCTGAAATTAAACACGTACGTAATTTAATTTGTACCACAAACAAACATCCACAGGCCTAGCAGGACTAACCAAGCTTCAGTATCTCAACCTCAGTGGCAACTGCCTGGGAGTCTTATATCTCAAGTCTAACCCTACGAGCAAAGCTCTTCCGGATGCAGGTAGAGAAATTAGATTTTACTACTATAGTACTGCTGAATAAAGAATTGGTATCCTGTGTTTGCTATGCTATTTGTAATTAGATTTTACTACTATAGTATTGGCTATTTACAAAGGAAGCAACTCTACTTAGTCTAAATCTTGGAAATAACTCGCTAACGGGATCTCTAGAGCCAATTTGGCACCCCCAAATTTATCTACATGATATCAACATATCTATCAACCATATTTCAGGGCAGCTACCGGTCAACATCAGCTCAATGTTTCCAAGCTTGTTCACTCTAGACTTTTCTAACAATAACATTTCTGGAGATATACCGAAGTCATTATGCCACATCAATTCCATCGGACATTTAGACCTATCGAACAACAAATTTTCCGGTGAACTACCTGTTTGTGTGTTATCTGATTTTCCCAAGCTGGGGACCTTAAAGGTTTCAAATAACCTACTTGGTGGTCTGATACTTGGTGGGATGAATAATTTGTCCACTGAGTTGAAAGTATTGTTACTAGATAGCAACAAATTTGAAGGAACACTACCTCATAATCTATCAGGGGACTTGAGACTCATGGATTTGCAAGATAACAAGTTGTACGGCAACCTTGATACTTCATTCTGGAATGTACCAAACTTGCAGGTCCTGAATCTTGCTGGTAACCGTATAACAGGTGAAATTCACCCAAAGACATGCGGGTTAGAAAAACTTGAGCTTCTAGATCTATCAAATAACAACCTTGAAGGGTCTATACCAAACTATAGTCGTACTACACTCAAGCTTCTGAATGTATCCGGGAATAACTTGTACGGTGACATTCCGAATGCTTTTCTCAATAACTCAGATGTTAAAGTTTTGGATCTAAGAGACAATCAGTTCACGGGTAGCCTGGATTGGATACAATATCTTGATGAAATCATGCTGCTTTTTTTGGGTGGGAATAAGTTTGAAGGGCAAATCAGCCCCAAGATGTGTCGCCTCCAGAGCTTGACGATATTGGATCTCTCACACAACAGTCTGTCAGGGTCATTGCCTCCATGCATTGGTGATATCCCTTTCAACTATGTTGACCGGGAGTGGTACCGCCATCTTGCTGTAACTTATGGTGAAGATATTTATGGCCTAGGAGGCTTCGCTTTCAAAACCAAAGGACATCTGTACACATATGGTAGAAGTTGTTTGGGATTGATATCCGGCATCGACCTATGTGGGAATTTGTTGTCTGGAGAAATTCCTAGGGAGCTCGGAAATCTGAACCATATCAGGTCCCTCAATTTGTCCTACAACTCCTTTACTGGCCAAATCCCAGCGAGTTTTGCAAACATGAGCAAGATAGAAAGCATGGATCTATCCCATAACGATCTAAGTGGACAGATACCATGGCAATTAACTCAGTTATCGTCACTGGAGGTGTTCTCCGTGGCATACAACAACTTATCAGGATGTACACCAAACACTGGTCAGTTTGGTTCGTTTGATATAGATAGTTACAAAGGCAACAAAAACCTTCAAAGGGCATCGCAGGGGGGTAGATGCACTTCCAGATCAGGACCAGGTTCTTTATCACCGGAAGATACGGAGAGGAAGGAAGATGATCCAGTGCTCTACGTGGTCAGTGTTGCCTCGTTTGTATTGACATTTTGGGCTACCGTGGCATTCATGTTTTGCCATTCGTTCGGGCAACGTGTAATACTGAAACTGTAGTCTGTCAGCCTAACATCATCCTA
This sequence comes from Guadua angustifolia, assembly GCA_036346375.1. Lineage (NCBI taxonomy): Eukaryota > Viridiplantae > Streptophyta > Magnoliopsida > Poales > Poaceae > Guadua > Guadua angustifolia. The sequence continues at coordinate 4,270,403 of CM070507.1, read as the reverse complement.
CAAGAAAACAAGAGGCAAGCATGCAATCCTGCCGTAGTTTATCGAGCTTGTATGCGCGACCTTACTTGAACTGTATCACTGTACATTAGTTATCCTATTGCAAAACTGTCCCATTACATGATTGTATGTGATAGTTGGAGGATATCCTACTTATGTGTTTCTTCATACATGATTCACTTACCATGAAACTGTTGAAGTATACGTGAATTGCCCACCTTTCCTCGCCAGCTTAAGCTTTTGGGTGAACTGGCTGGTACATGCAACTCAAAATGATAACAGAGCCAAGAAATCTCAAGTTCAAGTCCTAGTTGGCACAATTAAAAAATAATAATTGCAACCCACTTCTATTCCACGTTCTAAGCCGAGGAAGCCTGTATATGAGGGGGAGTGTTGAAGTATAAGTGAATTACCCATCTTTCCTCATCAGCTTAAACTTTTGGATGAATTGGTGGTATATGCAACTTAATAGAAACAATGTCCTGGAAATTGCAGTCCACCAAGAAGAAGAATCACCCTTTCAACAAAAGTACAACTATACAATCCAGCATTGTCCTCTAGACAAAAATAGCAAGCAAGCTTTAGCTTCAGATAATACATCCGGTGTTGCAGACTTGTGTTGGGTCGGTGCATGCTGATCTGAAAGGGAAAAAATACTGAGCCCAACACAGGTTTTGTCGTGCCAAACTGTGAATGTGCACCGTGGGGCTGCACTCGGCCAACTTAAAAAGATTTTTTTAAAAAATAATACATTTTTAAATAAAAATACAAAAAAAATACTGAGCTCGGCACAAGTTTTGTCATGCCAAATTGCGAATGTGCAGTGTAGGGCTGCACTCGGCCAACTTTAAAAGATTTTTTTAAAACTAATACACTTTTAAATAAAATTACTCCTAGTGACTACTGACAACATCATAATTGCACAACAATGTTGTCTACGGACATAACATCATTTAGAGGTGGTTGTCTGGGCGATTACCCAGTTCGTTGTTTACAAGCAAGATTCATTGGGTGTCCTTAATATGGTGTCCCCAATTTTTCTTGAAATTATCGACAAATCTATTGTCCATACTGTAGACAGATACCAGCCAACATTTAGCTCAATGTTTCAAATTTTGGTTATACGGTGAACGTGGTACATCAATGTGGAATCTATCTTCTCCGCGGGCTCTCAATCTTATCAACGACCGTATGACATGCAAAATTCACCCAAAGGTTTGCACGCTAAGGGCGGTCCCAATCCATGGTTTTCATGAGTAGTGTCTAGAAGAGAGAGAGCAATGAACAAATACATAGTTTCCTGCCCATGGTTTCCATAAGTAGTGTCTAGAGGAGAGAGAGAGCAATAAACCAATGCATACACCACAAACACACCTTGGTTAGCGCGCAGAAACGTCTAACCCCGATTTTGCTAGTTTCTTGCGTCTTGGTACCCGCGCCGACCCAGTTTCTTGCATGAGACACGGTTTCTTCGTTTTTCCTTCTCTCCCTTCCTTAATTTCTATGCCACATCAGATTTTTGCTTAGTTGGCAGCGTAATTAATTCTATAGACACTAGCTGAGGTGGAGGGTTGGGACTGCCCTAACATTCTCTGCCAGACAATACATTAACGCTCTACTCCCTGAGCCCATACGAGGATTCCTTGCCAGGTGATTTTTCGAATGTTTTTTCAATAGCTGATGTTAAATATGGTAACTCATATTTAGTCTTTTAGGATTTAGAAAGGTGTGCTCGATGAATCCTAGTAAGATTAGTATTCTTAATCATAATAGGAGAGGGATTCCTATTTGCTTTGGAGAGAAATACTATATAAACCTAGGGGAAGGTCATAGAGAACCCAAGCAACAAAAAAACCACAAACTAACTCATCGAGAGCAAAAGGTGCGCAACAAGATTAGAGGTTAGGTTATTCTTTAGCATCAAATTATTGTATTGAGTAAGGATCCAAGGGTCTTAAAAGGTTCGAGAGGTTGTGAGAGTGTAATAATCCTTTGTACTCTTTTAAGGCCATACTTAAAGAATTTATAGTCGGTTTCATTGAATCTTTCTCTCGTTGTGGTTGCTTCAACGTTATTATTTTGATTCTCTCTACGAAATTCATCTTCTTCATTCTTCAAACCGTGCACACTCGTACCTTATCTCAAAAACTCGATCCGATCTAAGAACTGCTGCGCATAAGAAAGGGTATACAATTATAACAAGTGGTACTAGAGCCAAGACTAGATTTATCAGATTTGTGAGAAGGTCGGTAAAGCATCAGGTGGCACAAAATCAAGATTGATGTCGATGATGTGGAATCAAGTAGAGAAATTTAACCGTGGAGGAAATTTCAGCGTGTGACAATGTGTGGTGAAGGATGTCCTTATCCAATAAGAGTTAATCATTGCTCTTAAAGGGGACAAACCAGAAAAGACATCCGTTGAAGACTAGAAGGCGATGGAGTAGAAGGCTATTAGTGCAATCCATACATCTCTCCGATGAGATGAAGTACTCAATGATTAAGGAGAATTCACTGAAGAAATTATGAAAGTGCTTAGAAGAATTGTATATAGCAAAGCCACTAACATACCAATGGATGTTGAAGCAATAATTTTATAGGTTGCGCATGGAGGAAGGTACACGGTTCTTTGACCATCTCAATGTCTTCAACAGGCTTATCACACAGTTGATTAGTGTGGATGAGAAAATTTAGAAGAACGATAAAGTTGTCATGCTGTCATCATTTCAATCACCATCATAGGATCAATTCGTGATGAAAGTTCTCATCAAGAAAAGCACTCTCAATTTTAATGATGTAGTTGCATATTTATTGAAGGCAGAGTCCTTGAAAAAAGTCATTTGAATCTTCATCCTCGGGTGATCAAACATTAACTTTAGTAGGTGTTGCAGGCAAAAGCAAGAGTTCCAGAAAGAAGGGCAAGAGTAAAGGCACACATGTATGCTATCTATGTGATAAGGAAGGTCATATGATATAGGACTGCTCGAGTTTGAAGCAAATGAATGGTGTATGCTCAATGGCGGTAGCAAAAGATGATTTGGACATAGTTATCGTCATTCAACTAGGTACTTCTCATAAATGGATATTAGGTATTGCTTCCATATATGTTCATGGCGGAAATGGATGCCCGGCTATGGCCCACTAAGAGTCCGGCCCTCTTGAGTTCTTCATCATGCTTCCTTTCATTTAGTTAATTTGATGTTAAATATAAGTCGAATTAAAATTTTATTTCATGACTTAAACTATTGTGTGTCTTTAGAAAATAGTTGTGTCCATTATATATTGTTTCAATGAATTTTAGTAGTATGTAATTGGATCTGTTTTCATTTGTCTTTGGCTCGCCATTGTATGTTGACAAGGAAATGTTTGATCTCTCGCCGATGCATGAAACTATTCACTTGGCTGATTGCAAGGAATATACAATTATCAAGGAAGGAATAGTTATATTGGAGATATATGATGAAGTATATTGTATGACGGAAGTTCAGTATGTTACTGGCATAAAAAAGAAATCTAACATTTGTGAGGTCACTTGAATTTGAAGGTTATGAGATATCACTTCGAGATAGAGTTATGCAAGTTACTTACAAATGATAAGTAATCATGAAAAGAATATGGAGCAATGGAGGATACCGATTGATGGATAAATCTAAAGGAAGGGCAACCAATGGGAGGTCTAAAAAATCCTGATCAGGAGAAGAAAACCGTGTTGTCAATAGTAGGTAATCAAATCACAACTACAGTTATGCGCGGAACTACAAAGACGGTTACAAATTCTAACATACATAAAGATAAAGTTGCAAACTATTAGAAGAAGAAAGACATAGCGGGGCCAACCACGTAGCACCATCTAAAAGGTGGAGCTCGAAAGGGGATACAAAGACAACCAATGGTCGAGAAAGTTTAGTAGCGCGAAAAGGCAAGGAAGTACCTCGAGACATTGGCAGTCTAGCTATGCAATTCCATATGGTAGTACAAAAAATAATATGTTTGTATCTATAAGCAAGCGTTTGCTCATTTATAACTTTATGCTCGTCTAAATTCAAGTGAAGGTCGATATATTTCTTAGATTCAAACAGCTGCCATGAACATTATTATTATTATTATTATTGCATTGAGTTGAAATTTATTTATATGAGCATATATGAAGACAGCGAGTGGATATTTAATATTTTGCAAATGCCCCTGAACCCAGGATAAGTTCCTACTGGGTGCTCAAGACTTCAGGTAAGACCAAATGCATGATCTCAGATTCACTAGATGACTGTTTATTGGACACTGCCATGGAATTCCAATTACTTCATTAACCAGTCCTACAGAAGACTATTCAAAAGTGAAAAGTCCGAAGTGAACATAACTATAAATTTATATAAAAATGAGTAGTTGTCATGGTAAATCCAGTGCAGTGTAAAAATGATAACAAGAAAAGATCACTTTGATCCATAACAAAGTGATTGCTAGTTTCCCTACCCCTACTTGAGCAAATATATAATGAAACAGTGATTGCCAAAAAGATCGTTCATTACAGGACAAGATGAACTGACCCACATTGAAACGCATGAACACTGGAAATAATGATCACAAGTAGTTGCCACCATTCCACTGATGTCTTGATCCAATCTCTCTGATTCATCAACCACATAAAGAAAACGCCCGTTGGTGAGTGCGCGAGGATGGTAAGGGCCTCCCCTGTTGCTTCCCTCAAAACCACGGACAGGTCATCTAATACCTCACGCTAGACAGACAATTAAAATGACAACCAACAAATTTCGAAAATTGGAAATATTAAAATAACAAGTGAAGGGATAAGTAATCACCGTATACATTTTATTTATGTTTTAATATTTATGCAACTTTTAAAAAGATAGACATAGAAGCACCTCTCTCGAAATAAATGGTTTATCAAACACAATGGTCTCAAAACTCTGCCCAAGAAACAGAGAAAGCGTGTATAGAAACTATCGATGTATGAGGTCCACGTATTTACATAAAGATAGGTAAACAATAGAAGTTCATACATAAACCCGTTTTGTTTTTACTATAAGAATGTAGTTCCTCAATTTGATAGAGCATGTCCAATATGGGAGTAGATCGTAGCAGCTTAGAAAAAACGCATCGAGAAATCAAATGTAAGAGAGAGAGAGCATCAAATCGATAGGCACTGTGATACCCCTCGGACATAAGGTTAATACAGATTTCATGAAATTAAAACTCGGCAAACGGATAGGTTTGATGTTTGCGGACATTCTCTCAACCACACAGGTGTAGTTTCTCAGAAGAGAAGTACCTACTCTATTGATCAGAGAGTACAATCGAAATTTGGCCCAGCCAATGGGGGAATAATTAAAAGGCACGAACACTAAGCACAAAATTCAAATCTGACGTTCTACTAGCATGTGCGTGTGTGTGTGCACTGAGCGCCGAAAACAGATACAAGAAACGGCAATAAGCTCACCTATGCAAACAGGGCACGGTGTGTATTGCACTGCACGGCAACCTCTGAGGACATGGCACACCTCTACCTGCACAATGGGATAACAAGCACGTTTATCCGAGGCATGGTCGATGTAGGGGCGGCAGAAGCGGACGAGTTCATCCGGCGAGACGCGGGTCGGGACGGTGAGCACCGCGAGGCGTGTGCCGCGCGCAAATTAGTAAGAGACCGCGGAAGGGTGGTTACCGGGAGTAGTCGGAGGCGAGTTGTGTAGCGGTGGATCCGGAGGAGGATGAGGAAGTGGCGGCGACGGCGGAGGTGTAGGACGAGGCCGGGGAGGAGGAAGAACGGTAGAGGTGGACGGTGCTGCAGGTGTGGTGGATCCTAGGGACTCGGGCGGACATGGCAGACGTCGCGCTGGGCAGCTCGAGAGGTGTTGTGGCGGAGGCGGAGGTGGTGGAGGGTGGCTGGAGCGCGGGGAGAGTAGGTGGGTGATGGTGACGCCGCCGCTGCTGCTGACTTCGCCGGTGGCGGCGCGAGCGGCGGAGGCGTCGGGAAAGTCGCAGGATGGGATTTGAAGGCTGAACGTTTACTGGGATCCCTCGTCTGCTCGGCTTTTGGGTCGTTTCCCTGTTTTGTAGTGATGAGTTTAGGGCCTGTTTTGAAGGAAATTTGGAAACAAATCCTTGAGATTTTGAACTATAAATCCTAAAACAGTTCTAAAGCAGTCCTCCTCTTTCGTATAGGCCCTTAAATAGCATTTTATTTGCAATTTCTGCTTTAGAAAGCTGCGATTAACCCTGAACCAAGACAGTCAATCTATTCCTCAAAAAAACAAAAACAGTCGATCTATGATAAACCATTGTCTAACACTAGCCTTGATAGGCAATTCTCTCGTTTTTGTTTGTACTGTCGATGGACTGTAAAATGTTGTTAACTTCCCTTGCGATGAATTGCATTAGGGTCTGTTTGGGGAGCTACGGCTAGATTGAAAAGCTGTTTTTGGTTTGTTAGGCTGTAAAGCAGCTGTAAGTGGCAGCTGTGGTTTTCTTGTTATACTGTTTGGCAAATTGTCTATTGCAGCTGTAGTTTTTGAGGGCCAACCGAGCAGGGAGGTAACAACATAACAAAGTACAGCGGCCAGAGTGGGGAGATGACGTGGAGGGCAAATGGAGGAGGGTGGCGGAGGTCGAGAAGACAGAGCTAATGGAAGGTGGAAGGTGGTCAAGGGTTTAAAAAGCTCCTCTGCAGCTAGCCTTGACTTTTAGGGTACTTCTCATATGGCTTAGTTTTCCAAATTGCTTTGTAGCCATGCTATTTGGAGGAGCTTTTGGCCTAAAATTGAAGCACAGCTTCCCTAAACAGGCCCTTAGTCAGGGAGCAATGCGTAAAACATAACAAGATTTTAAAAAAACTTCGTTGTTTTCTAAATGCAAGGGCCGGGTCATTTTTTACAATCCATACATTAAACTTGACGATTAATTTGTATTACAATATATTAGTAATGGCTATAAAATTATCACCATTTTAAAGTACTTCACAAATAAAATATAATGGTGCTATTTTAATGTGAATTGTTCAGAATTTTTAGAGTTCGACCTTAAAATTGACTAATTATATATCTCTCATATGAACGATTGTAATTTAGATAGTTGATAAAAACATTTTCTTTAAGAGGAATAAAGGCATGAGGGGGAGAGAAGTAATGGTCAACCCCAAGATGTTAACATGTGATCGAGGTTCATATGGTGCTATTCGCAACAAATATAGTTTCGAGGGTTTTTTTCTTCCACCCTCCATTCTTCCCGTCAATAACTTTAATTGTCTTGTATTTCAGTGCATCATCAGGGGAGCAAATATCAACTTAGGGCCTATTTGTTGATTCTGGATTCTCTAAAAACTGATTCTGTATTGTAGCTGTAGAAATGTTGATTCTGGATTCAAGATTTTGATATGGTATTTGGTAGGTAATTACTTGAAACTTTCAGTAGCATTCTTATATTTATATTCCTCAAAATACACAGATGTACATATGAAGTGAATTATGAATTTTAGTGTATATAAATTGACTGGATTATAAGAATCGATTACTAGAATTGGGTTGTAGCTGGAACTCAGTTCCACTCTTGTGCCCCATATTTATATCCCTCTACATTCCACTCGAGTTCCAGCTCTTGTGCCCCACTATTTTTTGACCGGAACACCACCTTCTCTCTCATTACCGGCGAGAGCGTCTGTAGAACGACACCCGTGTCCCTGCCGCTCTAGTGATTTTCTCGCAGAACCACTCGCGTCACTTTGTGTTCCACCTCCCGAGATACGTTTGACGTTTCCTCCCAATCAATTTCTGTTTCTGTGCAAAAGCTTGATCCAAGTAGGGTTATCTGCTCCAACTCCGACCGGCGTGTGCAACCTCGAAATCCCCTTCCTCCAATGAGATTCTTCCTCAAATGGCTGCACAGTTTGCATACATGGAACCTTCTCAACCACCCGCTGCTTCTTTGAAGCCCTGCCGCTACCGTGGAGGTCCACCACCATGAAGCCACTCCCGCCGCAGCCGCTCCCTATTGTTGCACCATTACAGGGCTCCTCCGACCCAATAATAGCAGGGGATAGTTCCTCTGGGTCTCCTGCTGGTAGTGTACTAGATAGATTAGCTCTACGTAGCATTTTGAGCAACCACCGCCATGGTTGTGCTAAGTCCCGCTGCCATGCACCACTGTCTACTCGCCTCTGTCCACCGCTGCCCTCACCAGCACCACCGAATGCTTCCTCTCAACCCCCATAACCCATTTTGAGGTCATCCCTAGCTCGCCAGCGCATTCGCCACCGGCGAGCCTGCCCAAGCGCTCTGCCATGGTTTCCCCTGCTCTCCTCTGTGTTTCTGTCCAACTGACCAACGGGCCCATCAGTTCGATTATGTTAATTAATCTCGTATCACATATAATAATTAACCCTGAACCAAGACAGTCAATCTATTCCTCAAAAAAAAAAAACAGTCGATCTATGATAAACCATTGCCTAACACTAACCTTGATAGGCAATTCTCTCGGTTTTGTTTGTACTTTCGATGGACTGTAAAATGTTGTTAAACTTCCCTTGCGATGAATTGCATTAGTCAGGGAGCAATGCGTAAAACATAACAAGATAAAAAAAACTTCATTCGTTTTCTGAATGCAAGGGCCGGGCCATTTTTTACAATCCATACATTAAACTTAACGATTAATTTGTATTACACTATATTAGTAATGGCTATAAAATTATCATCATTTTAAAGTACTTCACAAATAAAATATAGTGGTGCTATTTTAATGTGGCTAATTGTCAGAATTTTAAGAGTTTGACCTTAAAATTGACTAATTATATCTGTCTCATATTGACTGTGTCCTTAGTTATTTCTCTCTCTCTCTCTTTAATGCATGGCAGAGCTCCTGCCGCCTTTTCGAAAAAAAAATATCTGTCTCATATGAACGATTGTAATTTAGATAGTTGATAAAAACATTTGCTTTCAGAGGAATAAAGGCATGAGGGGGAGAGAAGTAATGGTCAACCCCAAGATGTTAACATGTGATCGAGGTTCATATGGTGCTATTCGCAACAAATATAGTTTCAAGGGTTTTTTTCTTCCACCCTGCATTCTTCGCGTCAATAACTTTAATTGTCTTGTATTTCAGTGCATTATCAGAGGAGCTGATATCAACTTAGGGCCTGTTTGTTCTTGCTGTGGATTCTCCAAAAGCTGATTCTAAATTGTGATTGTAGAGATATTGATTCTGAATTCTAGATCCTAGAATGTTATTTAGTGGGTAATTACCTAGAACTTTTAGTGGCATTCTCATATTTGTATTCCTCAAAATACACATAAACACATATGAAGTGGATTGTGGATTTTAGCGTATATAATAGATGGGCTGAATTATGAGACTCGATTCCAAGAATCAGACTGTTTGTTTTATATTCAGCCTTTGGGGTTATAATCTAGAATCCACACCTTTGTGGCTTTGTTCAATTTTTAATCTTGAATTATGAATTTGACTATTAAACTAGTAAAACCATTAACTTCATCCATTGCGACCCACTCTGCTCGGTTTTGGGTTGACTCGGACGCCACGTCGGTTCCTCGTTGTCAAATGAAACTTCAGCAGTGGGAATCTGGGACCTTAGAGCATCTCCAACAGTACCTAAAATCCATTCCCAAAACTTGATTTTGGGCTTGATTGCTAAAAAAGTACTCCAACAGTTCCTCTTTCTAGCTCCTCAAATTTTGGCACGCCCAAAAACAAAGACCGACTCCTCATTTTTGTGCGCTCTGTCAGCTCCCAATCAACATTATTTCGCCGGGATGGCCCAGGACCAATTCAAAGGTGTTTTGGGAGAAAATATAGGAACTGTTGGAGAACAAGGTATTTTGTAGACCCAAAATTTTTGAGAAGATCCCAATCTAAGAATATTGGGAGTCTAAATATTAGGAACTGTTGGAGTTGCTCTTAGAGCATCTCCAAGAGAGTTTCTAAACCAGCCCCTAAACCTTAAAATAGGGCTTTAGTAAAATACAGATCCAAGGGGCCTAATCCAGCCCCTAAAATTAGGAGGCCCTAAATTTGCCTCCTCAGCCCTAATTCCTAGGGAGCCCCTAAACCAAAGACCTAAACCTTAAAATAGGGAGTTAAGTGAAGGATAGCTTACATTAGTTATTTGTGGTGGCGTGTCTTTCTTTGGATGAGTTGCAAGCTGCATCATCTGATCTCTGCTTGAAAATTTTGAAAATTTTAAATTTAAATTTTAAATATCATGTTTTTAAATTGTAAATGTTAATATGCTTATGTTTTATGTATTACAAATATTTTTAATTGAATTTTAGTGGTGTCAAATGAAGATTATACATAGCGGATATGTCAAAATAGGAGAAAAAGTAAAATAGGGGCTGAGATTTAGGGGATGTTGCTGAACTTGTGCTATGAAAAGCAGGACCCCAAAAAATAGGAAGAGTCTCTAAATCTAAAATAGGAGCCCTGTTTTAGGGGCCCTTGCTGAAGATGCTCTCCCTCTAATACACTTTCGTGTCATCTTCTTCTACCGCAATGGCGGCAATGGCGGGGGGGTTCTTGAGCACGGTGATGAGGAGGTGCTCCTGGAGATCAAGCACTTAGGAGACCATGCCAGAGAGGAGGATGTCGACGAAGCCGAACCCGACGAGGACGAAGGAGGTGCACTTCCACCGTACTTGAGCTCCATTGTTGTCGTCGATGGCCAAATTTGATGCAGTCACCATGCATGCTCGCCACACCAGCGAATTTGCAAACGCTGCACCAAATCCCGCAAGAAATCGAGCCTATCCTTGGTTTATAAGCCCAAACACCCGCATCATCTTCTCCCCCATCCTCCCCTCTACATTCCACTCGAGTTCCAGCTCTTGTGCCCCACTATTTTTTGACCGGAACACCACCTTCTCTCTCATCACCGGCGAGAGCGTCTGTAGCACGAGACCCGTGTCCCTGCCGCTCTAGTGATTTTCTCGCAGAACCACTCGCGTCACTTTGTGTTCCACCTCCCGATATATGTTCGACGTTTCCGCCCAATCAATTTCTGTTTTTGTGCAAAAGCTTGATCCAAATAGGGTTATCTGCTCCAACTCCGACCGGCGGGCGCAACCTCGAAATCCCCTTCCTCCAATGAGATTCTTCCTCAAATGGCTGCACAGTTAGCATACATGGAACCTTCTCAACCACCCGCTGCTTCTTTGAAGCCTGCCGCTACCGTGGAGGTCCACCACCATGAAACCACTCCCGTCGCAGCCGCTCCCTATTGTTGCACCATTACAGGGCTCCTCCGACCCAATAATAGCCGGGTATAATTCCTCTGGGTCTCGTGCTGGCAGTGCACTAGATAGATTAGCTCTGCGTAGCATTTTTTTTTTTTTGACGGAGAAGCAACAGTGGAGGCCACTGTGCGCGCGCGAGCCAGCGTTCGAACGCTGGCCGGCGAGGCGAGTCTCGCCCTCGCTCACCAACCGGGCGTAGCATATTGAGCAACCACCGCCATGGTTGTGCTAAGTCCCGCTGCCATGCACCGCTGTCTACTCGCCTCTGTCCACCGCTGCCCTCACCAGCACCACCGAAAGCTTCCTCTCAACCTCCATAACCCATTTTGAGGTCATCCCTAGCTCGCTAGCGCATTCGCCACCGGCGAGCCCGCCCAAGCGCTCTGCCATGGTTTCCCCTACTCTCCTCTGTGTTTCTGTCCAACTGACCAATGGGCCCATTAGTTCGATTATGTTAATTAATCTCGTCTCAAGTATAATATATCACTGATTGGTGGACTCGACACATTAATCTAAACGTTTTTCTAATTTATTCCAGGATTACGTATTGACCCATTGACATGAACTGAGTTCATATGGACTCGACCCCACTATTTATTCTTTGTTTTATTTGTTGCCTCTGATTTAGGATATGCCAACTCAACATAGATTTGCCTAATGGAATGTCACATCATATCAAAACCACCCAATTTAGGTTGAGGTAAAGTGGACGGTTTAGTTAGTTGAGGCCTTAAATCAAATGGTTTTAGAATTAATTCAAAGTTGAAGAATCAAACTAAGCCCAAAGAGTTGAAATATAGACTTTTTCCTCACAAAAATAGGGTCTCAGATATGTTACACCCCTGCCATTGTTACCATGTCGCACAAATCTTTAAGGACCTTTTTAGAAAGTAAGAATTGATAAACACATGAGTACGAAAAGAGCTGTACTTCAATGATTTTTCTCCTAATACAAGTTACATAAATTTTAAAGTAAATGAAAGGATAAATAATCATCATCTACTCTTCATTCATACTGTAATATTTGTCCAACTGTTAAAATAAAAAACATGCAAGCATCTCTCATAAGGAAAACACGGGGTTTGGATGCCATGCTTTGTTAAATTCTACATGAATTAGAAACACAAGAATGAGTAAAAAGTGGGGTTTGGTTGGACAACAGGAAAAATACTGGAATTTTAGTGATTGCCATATATGTCATAGACTCAAAGGAAAAATTCAAAGAGGTTTGAGTGGATGTTTGTTTTCATCCTAAAATCTACGAAAGTATACCATTCCATAGAAAGTTTAAAAGAACTTCCATGGTGGCCTTTCCTTTGAACCAAACGCCTCACGTAGGAATATTTTCCATAGGAATAGATTCCTCCAAAGAGGATTGTAGAGTTTAGATGTTCTGCTACACATCTGTTTTCTGTTCTTCCCATCTTGCTAGAATCCCCTACATACATGTTTGAACTTTATGGCTGACTAAGGATTGTATCCAGCCATGCCGCATGCACTGATGCACTGGCTGCTTGCAGCCTTGGACTGCGATGGCCAAGGTTATGACTTTGCCAAATGCCAATCATGCGGTAGGGACGTCGGAGAGGCGTGCTAGACAGAGGGTCGGTCAACATCGCAACCACACACTGTCGAATGATGAACGACTCGTGCGGTCAAAGCAGAAACAAGGAATCATTGGATTCGCAGTTGTATGCAGATCGGCGAATTCCCGCCAAAAGCAGCCCGCCTCCTTTCTCTACATCCAATGATCAGGCACCGATTAACAGGCAGTGGTTTACGTAGTTACCCTCACGGCCTCACCAAACCACCTTTGTTCCAATGACAACTTTGCCCTACATGCCTGGGACCCTTCTTAGTTCTTACCACCGAAAGGCTTCAGCAAAGCAAGAGTACCTCTCATGGTTTCTGCAGACAACGCGCCATAATTTACAACGCTAATTGTACCAGTCCCTAGCTTTTGGAAGTAACATGCCTTGGTAAAAGCGACGCGGCAGTCGATCGTTACGAGATAAACAGGTAAGTAAATTAGACGATGATCAAGGGCATCCTATCCTAAGCATGTGCAGCAACTTTTGTCTACTGATGCGACCAGAAGTAACTGACGCCGAATGGGTTAGCCGCGCCATTTGTTGGTTGCACACGCGCTCGCCTCGGCACAGCTCCACTCCACTCTCCCTGAGCTCGACAAGCGCGAGCGATCTGAAGCCGCCATGTTTACCGACGGCATGTCGAGGCTGGCCCTGGGGGTGAGCCTCACGGTGGCGCTCAGCCTGGCCCTCTTCCTAACCATCCTCCTTCTGCTCCTCACCGACCTTTTCTGCTCCCACCTCCGCCGTCGCCGCCTCCGCGCAGCATTGTCCTGGCCGAAGCTTGGCCCGGCAACGGCATCGTCCCCGCCGCACACCGCCACGGGCGACGACGGGTCGGTGGCGACGATGATGCACGGGGTGCTCTCCAGCACACCGCCGTTCTACTACGCGCACGGCGTCATGCACGCTCCCAACCCCAAGGACCTCCTCCTGGCCATCCCCAAGCTGGAGGGCGCCGTGTGGAGGTGCTCGCCCGTGCGGCCCTCAGGGCCGTCGCAGTCGGAGTCGGCCAGCTCACCCGCGCACAGCGACGGGTTTTTGTGCATCTCCAACCCGGTGTACGAGCGGAGTGCCCCCGCTGCGGCGGCCGGCGGGGAACCGCCGTTCGAGACGCCGGATGCCTGGCCGTCGCCGTTTGGGATTACAGAGGAGGACGAAGAGGAGGGTGAGCTCTCCCCGCCGCTGTCCGTGATGAGGAAACTCCCGCCATTGGGAGTCGTGCCGTGCCCCCTGCCGGCGCTGGGCTTCGTTAATGGCCGGCCATCGCTGGCGGCATGGTCGGGGACGGTCACCGACACCAACCGGGCCTCCTCGTCGTCGTCCAACCCTGCCACCCACTTCTTCTCTTCATGGTCATCGAAATCACATAACTTGTATGCAATAGAATGAGTGACGTACTTGCTAGCTAGAGCTTGATTAATTTCATTATTTTGCCCCTTTGGGCAATCATGTATCATTCGATTTGCTGGTTTCTTGCTGTTTTTGCAGACTATTTCTGTAGCTGTTGTTGTCTGCAAAATCAAACTTTGGTCCATGATTTATCTACAGAAGTACTGATCCCGTCAGCACATGTCATTACTCTAGGGAGGAAAATGTCTAGATGTATAAGAGCTCCGCCTTTCATTTTTTTTAAAAAGGGGCGATCAACAGTCCACAGACCATAGTCGCATCGCTGAGGCTGTCGAAAGCCGTGACGTGTAAATTATACAAGCCCGGTCGAACGGCAGCTTGGGATTTGGCTTCTAGCTCTAGCGTTTGTAGCAACAAAGCTTGATGAGTCACGCCCTGGGGGGCCCATATGTCAGCAGTATGAGCGGGTAATCGGACGAAGCGAGGAAGTGGACACGGATAAGGCCTTTGTTTCGATTAGGGATTATAAGCGGTTTTAAAAGTGAAAGGTTAACAAACAGAAGTTTTAATTTGGATTATAATCAATCCGGTCCAGATTGTTAGAATCCCACAATCCACCTTGGATGAGTTTTTCTCACTTTTTTTGTACAAAAGACCATAATACCCTTCCACCTTCCAGAAAATAAGAACAAAAGCTGTAAAGTACATGGACTTTTGCCAGCGAAACACCAATCCAAATACACTATAATCTGGTTACCAAACAATACCACATTTTAACAATTCAACTTTTAACAATCTAGTTTTTACTATCCAGCTTTTAAAATCTGTTTTTTTATAATCCCTATCTGAAACAAACAGACCCTGTGCCCGATTAGGCGATTACCATTCGAGCAGGGTTTTCCTCTCAGAAACGTGCCAGCGGAAAAATAAAAAAACATGCATGTTTATCTTCATTGGGGTATTTACCCACGGTCAATGGGTGTAATTGAACAAGATTGCCATCCTGGTAGGTCCCTTTTGGTCATTTCTATCGTACACTTTTTCTCGGTGAGGGCCAACTTTCCCGGGTTTTTGGCGGTCGTGGCTCCTGTGAATCTTTGATCGTGCGCGTCATGTGCGTCTGCGTGCCTGCCTTGGCCTCTTTCTCTGGGCGAGTTCTGCTTTGCTGCTTGCTTACGTTGTCAGCGCCATCGTCCAAGGCTCCAAAGTTTACAAACGGTGCGACGTGTGCTGACTGATGCCGCGCGTAATTGCTTTGCTAACTTTAGTTTGCTGAATTGCAGTTACAAAATCATTACCAAAGTTTTAACTAATAGGATTGGTTTGATTTGTAATAGAATTATTATGCAAAATCAATCGGCTTTTATCAAAAACAGATATATTTTAGAAAGCGTGGTTACTGCCCACGAGGTTATTCATAAGATTCACCGGGATAAAGATAAAGGGCTGGTTATTAAGCTGGATTATGAGAAAGCTTATGACATGGTTAATTGGAGTTTCCTTATGGATAGTTTGAGTAAACGAGGTTTTGGGATCAAGTGGATAACTTGGATTCATTCTATTTTGTATAATGGTTCCGTTGGTGTTAAAATTAATGGTGTGGAAAGTAATTTTTTCCACACTGGGAAGGGCCTGAGGCAGGGGGATCCCCTATCTCCTATTCTTTTTAATCTAGTTGCTGATGTTTTTTCTCGTATGCTTTTTAAAGCTGCTAATAGTGGGATTCTCAAAGGCTTATGTGATGATCTGTGCTCGAGTGGTATTTTGAATTTGCAGTACGCTGATGATACCATTCTTTTTCTGAAGAATAATGAAACATATGCTTTACATCTTAAGTGGCTCCTTATTTGTTTTGAACAAATGTCGGGCATGAGGATTAATTTCCATAAAAGTGAATTGATTGCTATTGGGTGTGATGATGAGGATATTGGTAGGTTTGCTGATATTTTTTGCTGTAAGGTTGGTACATTTCCTATTAAATATCTTGGTATTCCGCTTCACCATGATAAGATCAGGAGAGAAGACCTTCAACCTCTTGTGGATAAAATCTTGAAGAGAGTTGCAGGTTGGAGAGGCAAACTTTTGTCGCATAGTGGTCGGTTAATTCTTATCAAATCTTGTTTAGCCAGCATTCCTCTGTATTTGTTATCATTCTTTAAATTCCCTAAGTGGGCCTTGGATCTTATTAATTCTCATATGGCTAACTGTTTGTGGAATGATTATGAGGGGCACAATAAGTTGCATTTGGCTAACTGGCAATTGGTGTGTATGAAAAAAGAGTACGGGGGGCTTGGCGTACCTAATATTAGGGATCTAAACTTGTGTCTTCTTGCCTCTTGGGTTAAAAGATTTTGCAATAGTGAAAATAGGCTTTGGAAAGATCTGGTTAAGCACAAGTATACAACGGATAATCCTAATATCTTTCTTTCGGATTCTAAACATGCTTCTGTCTTCTGGAAAGGGGTTGTTTGGGCTATGCAGGCTACCAAGTTCGGCTATAAGTGGTTGATTGGTAATGGGACCAAAGTGAGGTTTTGGGAGGATAATTGGTTCGGGAATTCGTGTTTAGCTGTTCAATTTTGGGATCTTTACGTTCTAGTTAATGAGAAAGGGGCCACGGTCGCAGAAGTTTGGGATGGTTCGAATGTTAAATGCACGTTCCGGAGAACTTTCGATGATAATATGTTGATGCGTTGGTTTGAGTTGGTTGAGGTGGTAAATACTTTAATTCTCAATGATGAAGATGATGTTTTGGTTTGGGAATATAACAGTAATGGTCTCTTCTCGGTTAGATCTCTTTATGCGATCATAAATTTTAGAGGGGTAATCCCGGTTTTCTTGCCCGTTATTTGGAGTTTAATTGTTCCCCCAAAAATTCATTTTTTCCTTTGGCTTGTCTCACATAACAAAATAATGACGAAGGATAATTTGATGAAGAGGGGTATGGATAAGGGTTCTTTATGTTGCTTCTGCGATGAATCTGAATCTGTGGTTCATCTGTTTTTTGAGTGTACTATTGCTAAAAGTGTTTGGAAGTTGGTCGGTGATTTCTTTGATTTGAATATTGGTTATAATTATGAATCCGTGGCACGTTTCTGGATTAGTAATAAGAAAAATGCGGCTTTAAATACAATTTGTGCTGCTACACTTTGGAGTTTGTGGAACATCAGAAATGACTTAATTTTCCACTGCCAGTGCTGGAGAAATGTCAAAACAATTTGGAGGAAAATGCTTGGTGCTTTGAAAGATTGGAGTCCTTTGTACAAGGAAGGTATGCAGGCCATATTGGACCTTTTTTGCAGGATGTTGATGGAAAGGATTCGGGCACCACTTGCATTGGAATTGGGGATTGCGCAGGTACGGGAAAGGAGTTGGGAATGAAAGAATTTGAAGAACAGCAAGAAAGAAGTACTCTGGAGTGAAGGCTCGTAACCTTTACATCAACAAGATGGTGGGTTGACAGATGCTTGAAGAAAAGGAAGTTTCTGGCGTGATGGTGATATTGACGTTCGTGTTTTCTTACTGTGGCTGTAATGTTTTGGAGATAAATGTTTGATCGCCCGGTGTTGGGAGTTTTTCATGTGGTAGAGAGGTTATGTGTTTTGAGGTTGAATGCGTTAGTGACTATGCGATATCTGGATATTTTGTTGTGACTGTCTTCAGTTTCAGTAAAATGGAACTGGGGCATCGTTTCGATGTCCTTTTGATCTAAAAATAGGATTACGATGTTACAAAATCATTGTAGGAAACCATAGAATCGAGTATAAAGTGTGCCTCCATATAAATTTTTCTAGTTTCACCGGTAGATAGTCACAGTCTGAAGACCCATACAGTAGGGACCAATTGTGACTTGTACCAGGCGCAGAGGCTGCTCCATATCAGTGGGTCGTGACTCCTGATATCAAACCCAAGCAAACTGTTTCCTGGACCGGGGTCGTTGTATCCGAGTATGTAACTTAATGGAACAAATTTCTCAAAATGTCAGTAAACAACACAACGCCCATTGCATGTAAACCTCTCACGGCCAAAGTGTTCGTGGACAAGACGTACAAAAGATCGGCATGTGGTCGGTAAACTTTGGTATTATGTGAAGAAGAGGCAAGGCATAGTCGCATATCTTGGATTCTTTCAAAGGAGGGCGATCCACAGACCATAGTCGCATCGCTGAGGCTGTCAAAAGCCGTGACGTGTAATTATTTACCCGAATGAAAAAACCTGGTCGAACGGCAGCTTGGGATTTGGCTTCTAGCTCTAGGCGTTTGTAGCAACAAAGCTTGATGAGTCACGCCCTGGGGGGGCCCATATGTCAGCAGTGAGCGGGTAATTGGACGAAGCGAGGAAGTGGACACGGATAAAGTTCCATGCCTATGCCCGATTACCAATCGAGCAGGGTTTTCCTCTCAGAAACGTGCCAGCAGAAAAATAAAAAAACATGTTTGTCTTCATTGGGGTAAACGGTCAATGGGTGTAGTTGAACAAGATTGCCTAGGTCCCTTTTGGTCCTTGTACACTTTTTCTCGGCGGTGGCCAACTTTCCCGGGTTTTTGGCCGTCGTGGCTCCTGTGATCGTGCGCGTCATGTGCATCTGCGTGCCTGCATTGGCCTCTTTTCTCTGGGCGAGTTCTGCTTTGCTGCTTGCTTACGTTGCCAGTGCCATCGTCCTCCAAGGCTCCAAAGTTTACAAACGGTGCGACGTGTGCCGATTGTGATGCCGCGTAATTGCTTTGCTGCTGAGAGAGTACAATAGTACATGCATACAACAGTGGGTAACGACAGTATCGTATCGTGCGCTCCTCCTCATCACATGCCCACCACCCAGCAGGCAAAGCATATCGGTGAGAAGGTGATGGGCCGATGGGTGCACCGTGCACGGCTGCGTGCACCAACCTCTTATGTTATGTCAGTGTTTTAACTGTTTTTGCACAATCCCATGTGGTTTTTTTAATTTAGCTCATCTAAAAACACATTTACAAAAATAACCTCTTCCCTTGGTATAAAAGGCACGATAGGTGATATCTATCCCTGCTACGTTCGGAAAGCACAGAAGTCAGCCGGGGCCATAGCACGACGAGCAAGCACGGTAGCAATGGGTGGTCGGGCAGGCGGGACAGCGACCAGGGCAGCGGGGGTAGGGCGCATGCATCCATACGCGGAAGGAGCTCTACTGCATTTAGGTAGCACAGAAGGAGCTATGCGCGGTAGGTCAATCCCTACTCTCATACTCGCTTGCTCTGCTGGTTCCACCACCTCACACACTCCCGGGCACGGTCTTCCGTAATAGAGTGAGTTATTTTTGTAAGTGCATCAATGAAAAAAAAAATCTACATGGCGCTACACTGTTCTTTTTCGTCGCAGCCGCGACCGCGGAGGCAGAAACTGGCCGTGACGCCGAGTGGCAGAACACCACGCCGAAATATAGTTGCAGTGCCGCTGCATCGGTCCACTTCGATTTTGAGGCCCAAATATTTCGATTGGGGTCGCATCGCACGTGACCCTGCCGGCGATTTACTCCTGATCAATCTGGGCCGCGTAGCATGGATCGAGCAGCCCACAATCACAGATTTCCTCGGCGAACCAAATCTGGAAGGTAGAAGCAGATAATACCGAGTAGCGCATGCGCATGGGCTCTTCGTGAAAAAGTGCCTCCAAAGCAGACTAATCCGCCCTTCATTGTGAACCGCACAATGCTGATCGGGCGGCTCATGATAGCGAATATTATCAGCGATCCAAATCCGGGAGGTATAAAACGGACATTAGCGAATAAAGCAAGGGCCGCATGTGAAATGGTGCACCCAAATTTATTTACCCACTCAATCTGGACCGCACAGCGGTGATCGGACGTCTCATGGAGACCAGGAGAGGGTCAGAGAACGGATCGACGCGACGACCATCGCGATGAGCCACGCAAACATCTGGAGCGTAATTATCATGGGATCCACTCTTCGGCGTGACACAAGGCAATGACTGTCGTGCAATCAGGTTCCCGTGTAATTACCATGCAATCCAACTAAGAAAAGTTTTAAAAAATTCTGAAAAAAATCATGGATGTACATCTCATCTTACCCCATCTACGCATAAAATTTTATGATCAAATTCGTTCTATGCTAGAAGTTACAAAAAAGACAAGTATATGACGAATTTGATCATGAAATTTTATATGTAGATAGGGTATGATGAGATGTACATCCATGATTTTTTTCAGAATTTTTTGAAAATTTTTTTGGTTAGATTGTATGGTAATTACACGGAAGCCCTGATTGCACAGCAGTCTGCCGTGACACAACGTCTCCACGCCGCGGTCGCCAAACGCCGTTGCTTCGCCTCCGTAGTCCGGACGGCGTCCTGGATGCCTCCTGGCCATTGTTTCTGTTGTCGAGATAAAGGGGCATGGAGTCCCGTGCGTGTTGGGATCGATCTCCGGTTTCCTGGAGATTATCAGGTCGACTGCTCCTTCGCTCCTCCTAACCTTCAATCCCATGTTCCATGGCGTTCCTCTTTCTCCTTCAATACCTGCGGAGATGTTTAGAAGCTGTTTGTTTATTTAATTTCCCCGCTCAAGTTTCTCCGATGTCTCTTAAAAATATATCTGCCAAAACAGGAAATACGTACTCAGGAGTGTCCATATATTCAGGATTGTAACAAAGAAGAAGGTGAACAAGTTGAGTGACAATAGGATATATGAAACTTTTGCAGTGCAACGAGAACACTCTGATCACTAGATGGCATAGATTCAGAGTTACTTCCTGCACTCTTACTTGATGCACCACATTTCAGCTCACTCCTATAAAGCTAGTACAGGCTTAGTTACAGCATGATCAGCATCATTGTGCGTTCACTCTTCAGCAATCGAATTTGCCGTCTCTCGAGAAAAACAAGAGTCTAACTTGTCAACTTCGGTGCCTTTCAAAAAAAAAAACTTGTCAACTTCGGCAATCAGTATACATCCAATTAATCGAACAGTGCATGTGCCAGCATGTATAACAGTACTTCGCAGATGCATATCATGCATTCGCGCGTCAAGATACAATCCATGTGAGGAATAATATATAGATCATGGTCTAACGATGGATCGAGTAAAAATTGTCGTTGATGAAAGCTAGATTAGGTAGCCAGCCATGACTAGGCTGATGCAGTAGTAGGTCCTGTTTGGAAGCAATATATTTTCATAGTTTCTAGATAATATCATGGTTTCTAAGAATACTATGGTATTTTATACCATAAGGTGTTTGGTTACCATGCCAAAAACTCTGTATTAAAAACTATGGTTTGGTGGATACCATAGTATTTTTTGAGTATTTGAAACTCTACTCCAACCTAAAGTTTTCATGGTTTTAGCTAGCTTCTTGTCTATTTCCACTCAAATACCATGATTTATGATGTTGCATCCAAACAGTTAGTAGTTTCCAGGAATACTATAGTTTTTAAGGGGTTTGATAAAACTATGGTATTCATGATAAAATAATTACAAATTATAGTATACTAAAATCATAGTTTTAAAAAACCGTAGTGTGTACTACACGATCGGCTGCCCAGGACAGGAACCAAAACGAGGGAGCTGCACAGACGGCGCGGGCCGCGCTAAAAGGCCCAAATGAAAACAAGCCCGTGTTTTCGCCGCGCGAGCGGGGCAAAAACGGGGCCGAGCACAAGCGTCGATATGTTGCTGGCAAGTGACAACAATATGGATGAAACCCATAATCGAGATGCAGGATTTTCTGATTATATGTGGCCTCTAATCTGATTCTGTAGTATAGATTTTCTGACCGTATGACCCCTAATCCGATCCTATGCTTCGACAATTTGACGGTGTTCCCCCATAATGTTAACAGTTTTACTGTCCATCCAAATGTAGTTCCATAGATTTAGCTTCCAACATTCAAATCAGAGTTACATTAGTGTATTCATTTGCTAATTCTTCAACAAAATCATCTGTGACAGGCTGAAGACTTTAATAGCTATCCCCAATGTCCAGCCAAGACATGCCCTCTTGGAATCTGGAAGAAGTGCCGCTCCTTGAGATCCCTCCTGAATGTATATATGGATTCCAATAAAACAGTGAGTGTTGTCCTTTTAACTGGTTCAAAAAGAATGCAAAGGTTCGACAATTGGCCTTTTGGTGTTCTTAAAGTTCGTGAGAAGGGACTTCTGCTTCAAGACTTGAAGTTGGAAGAGCGCCTGGGTGATGAAAACTGAAGGTTCGGAGAAAAATGTTCTAGAAGAGTGTACAGAATTCTCATGGCACAAAATAGAGCAACGAAAACGGATGACGCTGAGAATGATAAATCCCAATGGCCTATCTGCGTACATAGGATCCTTTTGGTCTTGTTAAACTATTCTATTTGTATTCAGTGTCGCACTTTCAACTTTCAAGATGAAGTTTCAAGTTAGCTCATGCGATGCTCTATAGTGCTGAATACATGACTTGCTGTGTGATGTGACACAATGGCATTCATTATTAGTTGTCTTGCTAACGCTGTGAAAAGGAAATGATTGTGTTATGAAGGCATGGCACAAGAAATGTTTCGCTAGATATTCTGCGGGATAAACCATAGGCTACGGTAAGGAATCCCAACAAATTTGCACCTTTTGAAAAGATTATAAAGGCTCTAGTAAATGGTTGGTACTAAAATATGAAGTTTTCATATTATATGGGCCTTCAGGGGACGTGCATCCTCTGCCGCTACGACAGAGGGCAGTTCTGCCCCTGCACGTGGGGCCTGCATGCTGTAGGGCCCACGTGCAGAGACAGAGCTGCACCTGTCATAGCAGCAGATGATATTTTTCCCCTCGAGGGCGGTCCTGCATTTGTACATTGTCGGCAGCGTAATGCAAAGTACCATAAGGTGTAGGCGTGTAGCCCTGCAGTGTACGATTGCTCGCATTAATCCTCTGGAAGAGACAATCGGCCAATTGCTATTTATAGAGTACAGGTAGCTAGATTTGCAGTAACTTCGTCAGAATATGCTTTGTGAGTTGTCACAACACATCCGATCCTTGCAAACCTCACCGATGATTGTTGTTTCAAACTCCACCGAGATTACATTGCGGGATTTCTCGTTGGTTAAATACGCGAAATTCACATCAGATTTTGACTGCCCCGCTATCGATTGAAGAACAAAGACTTGCTGCGACACTGCAGGTAGGTATTCCTTGCGATTGTTTAGTTTTAATTTAAATGAGCCCTGTCTTTACTCTGCGTAGAGCGAGCAGGGGATTGTGGTGTATTGATCAGATGCAGGGGTGATGAGTGATGACCGATGCATGGGCAGCATGTGGGTTCAGGCGTTCAGCAAATAGACGTGACGTCCACTTGTTGCAGCTGCTGCCTACCTGCAGGTGGGGGACACCGGAGGCACGCCCGCGTGCATGCAACGCCGGCAGGTAGCACACGCCGGGACCGGCATACGGCCGTCGGCTCATGCAACGCACGACCTCCAGGTGCTCTGCTCTGCGCGCGCTCGCCCAATGCAAGACGATGTGCGCGTGCGTTCAAAATCGGCGTGGGCATCCACGTACAGATGATGCATTGATTCAGATTCCGCGGCGTAATCCTCTCTCCAATTTTCTCAAAAGAGACGTCATTCTGCTAATGTATACAGGTTAGTGAACCATCACAGCCGAAAGGAGCTATAATTATTTAAAAGAAACTCCTAAAAGGAGATAGGATGGAATCGATGCATCTCAATGTCACATCACCACTGTCCATGAAATCCTGATCTTTTTGCAATTCTATCGGATGCGTGTAAGGTTGACAATTGATAAATGGCTACATCAGATGGAGTTTTCTGAAACACGTTGTGATGCCAAATGAAGCCTAGCTTCCCTTTCATCATTTGCCTAGTGAGAAAGAATTAATCCCTCTAATCTTTTCCTATAGATATATTATCATCTTTAGGTTGCCTGTGCCTTACGTTTGAAGTCGACGTGTCACGTGTGCCTTGCTTGCATCAGGCCTGGCTAGCTGTGAGAGGCTGTGGTTCAACATGCCCAAAAATGATGGCATCGTCAGATAGGTACGCGATTGTCGGAAATCCGTTACGATCACATGCAACGTTTGCAAGATTCATGGTGTTACTGAAACCACCAGATTTATGTTTCACATGCGAGATGACAAGTTTTTTGTCTAATTATCTTTGGCAAGCCTTTGTTGGACCAAGATGCCAAGAGGGGACCCAGCACACCCGTTCTCTGGTTGCCATGATGAGGTCATGATGCAATTCACAAGATGAGGAAATTACATTATCCAGCTAGGTGTAGCTTTAGCTTGTGATGGCCATGGTCCATTCTTAATTATACTACGACAGCTTCACCTATAGCTATTTCTTATGTTCTTGGATGCGTGTTGGTTTTTTATTGGCAAGCTGTATGTGTGAGCTTAAGGTTTGTTTCTTGAGCAGCAGTATAATTTAGTATAGTATGGCCATGGTAAACATTCTATTATGAGTTTGGTCTACTTTTGCTTTCCCTTACTATGCTGACAAAACATATGAAATCACCTCATTGCATGTCACAACATGCAAGAAAAAAACAAAAAGAAAGAGGGGGAGAAAAATGTCTGGAGAATTGAATATCTTCACATGGATACAACGTCATAGGTAGTGATCGCTGAACATTCTTTATAGATATACTTAGCTCGTAGCCATCTCATCTGCATGAGACGAGAAGTCATCATCCCAAAGAAAGGAATCCCCAAGGCATGGCCACCTTCACATGCTCTTGTAGCCACATCCTCTTACTTGAATATTCATAGAGCTGGTCACTGGTCACCATTAGTGGTACCTTCACATGCTTTGCTATGACCGTATACATACTTCAATACATATGGAGTATACGCTTACATAGTTACAATTATAACAACCAGCCTACAGCCTTAGCCTTTAACTTTTCATGTGCCTTTGCTTACTCCGGGAGACTCATTGTCATTTATTAGAGGAAAAGAGGGAGAAGGTTACTTGAGCTCATGCCATACAGTTACTTTGTATGGCCATAGGGCGAGAGTTAACAATAACCAGGTTCAAGGGTAGAGTAGTATAGCAAAATTTGACTAGTATTATAAATTCCGTGTAATGTACAACAGAAATTTATAGACACGTTTTTTGGATGTCAAGTTTGAACTTTCGGGCTTTGCCCATTTGCAGAGTCCTTTTGGTCATTATCACGGCAATCGTGGTCCGTGTGCTCTGCCAGTCTGCCTAAATGTCAAGTGAAATGCAAGTTGAATTAACACCTCTTGGTTGCTGTTACGTCATGGAACATGCATCAATGCATGTCCGTCCGTCCCCAGTGCCACAATATCATGGCTGCTGACAATAGAGGCAGGGGGTCACGATGTCACGGGTAGACAGATTTATTAAGATGGATCCCAGTCAATGCTCAAATAGTTTGATTAGTTCCTCCTGCACTGTTTAGCTGCTCAATTACATCGACCTACACCACGGTGGGAGAAGCTAGAGGCTAGACTAGTCTGAATTAAAAGGCAGCGATGTACAGGTGGTTGTAGCTATCAGTGGGTGCACCGTGTAGGTGTTTGGCATAACGACCGGTGTAATGAAATGAGAAAGCGTTTGCTGGCTCGCCGCAAGCGCAAACCGAGCGGAACAATCGACGAGAACGGTGAGGCAAAGGGAGGCCGCGATTCCCGAGCCAGCCGGACACGGCCAGCCGCGCAGGCGGCGCACGACGCGAAAGGCGGGCCAAAAGACGTGAGAAATGAGTGGCGCCGAGCCGCGTGCCGTGCCGTGCGGCGGCACCGGCGTTGGTGGGAGGGGGACGTGCTTTTCTTCGCGCTGGTGTGGTGAGTGGCGGTCCGGGTTGGGTCGTGTCAATTGCAACATGCCCAACGCAACGAGCCACTCGATCACGAGCCTCGCATCTTATTGCAAGCTGCGACATCGATCTTCGGTGACAGACAAACGGATGTCAGGCTGTAAGCAAGGCATGATTGCGATTACTGCATCGCACGAATTCTTCTGACGCGATTTGTTGCAAACTTGTACCCAAGTTTTTAGCGCACGCTTTGGGAGTAGGTAATTCTATCGTCTTTGGTGTACCAAGCTGCAAATAAATGGCTTGGGAAGGTCTAACACGAAAGAGTGCTGCTAGTACTGTAGGTACTCCTAGGAAGGAAACAGGAGAAAAAACAAGGTGCTTTGGGAGCATAAACAAGCACTGTGAAACGCCTGTTCCCAGTAAGTACCCACTGGCACGTCGCTTCCTCCATTAGTTTACCCATTAGCCCATGACGTGAAGCAACCAGGCAGGCAGCCATTGCGTTGGGACAGGCGCAATACGATCGTGAATCGGGTGGCTCGAGCCGTTCCCGCGCTCGCTCGCTCAGCGTGCGCCATGTACAACACATGGACACAGGAAGCCACCCGGAAATTATGACGATGTGCTTGCTCTCCTCTCTGACTCTACGGTCTCCCCCAATCTGATCTGTCAAGAAGGCAGCAGCAACACATCGCAGTTTCCGATGGCCTACAGAGCGAGAGAAATGCGCTCCCCATATGATGGCTGATGGCCGACGTTTTGGGCTGGAAAAGAAGAAGAAATCAGCAAGAAACCATCGCCGAATCACATTTCATCATGACCGGTCCGGCATCGATCGTGCACGCACTGTGCTGAGATGAGAAATCCTAATCCCTAGAGGTGGGGATTAGGCTGGGCTTTTATGGACCAATCCGAGGTACGACAGATATGATCCGGTCCAGAGTTTGGTCCAGCATAAAGTGAGTTGTGCCGTGCGGTACGATACTGTAGCTCGGACAATGCCGGGTCAGAGGACCAAACACGATGGGCGGCACGGCCTGACACAGTCGTTTGGCCAGGTTCATGCCGGCACGGCACATCGGCGGCGCGATGGCACTGCCGCGGACCTATGGCAAGGCACAGAGGCCTCGATAGGGAGGTGAGGGAGAGGAGCTGGGCGCGAGGAGAGGGGTTACCTGTGGGCTGCCATGTAGCTGGGGTTTTTCATTGTCGTCGCCAACGCTTCATCTACTGCACTGCCCAGCTCCGCCTAAGCTTCTGCGGCCATCCGACGCCCATATCGGTCCGCAGCTCGATCTCATCGTCTCCATCGCAATTGGCTTCAGGGCATCGGTGCACGCGTCGCTCCTTTGGCTCTCACTAGCGTGAGACCCGAGGCGGCTCGCTCAGCTAGGGGTGGAATCGAGCCGAGCCGAGCTCGGCTCGGCTCGACCGAGCTCGTCAGTTTGCGAGCCGAGCCGAGCTCGGCTCATTGTCTTTGTCGAGCTGAAAACCGGGCTCGGCTCGGGCTCGGTTGAGCCTCGAGCCGAGTCAAGCCGGCTCGTGAGCGGCCTGGCATGTGAGCCCGCCTCATTGCGTCAACTCTCAAGTATATTCATTGTATGTTCCTTGTTCAATATGGTGTATGAATGCCAAGCCGATTGAATGTGCGTGAGGTTGTGGCTAATTTTGTATTAAAATTAAGCCTCATGTAATTTGGATAATCGATTAATGATTAGTGATTAGTGAAAGTGATTCGCATATCTGAATTTTACCGAGCCTAACGAGCCAACAGGCAGCTCACGAGTCGGCTCGGGCTCGGCTCATTGTAGCACCGAGCCAAATGATAGGCTCGGGCTCGGCTCGTTAATGCACCGAGCCGAACCGAGCCGCACCGAGCCGCGAGCCTCGAGCTATTTTTTCACCCCTACGCTCAGCCCTCGGTCGGATCTGCGCCGACCAGCCCTCTGCCCCAGCCCATGAGGCCCGCGGCAAGCCAACCACCTTCGGTGCTCCACGGCCACCCGGCCTCACCGCCGCATAGCGGCCGCTTTAGCTCGCCCAGCTGGGACCTCACCTCAGCTCCTCCTCCATACGGGCACCTACCTCAGTCGCTTCACCTCACAACTGAGAGGACCAGCCTGCGCACGCCGGTGAAGAATCTCACCCAAAAGCAAATAACAAAGAAAAGTTATTTTGAGTGTTTTGACCGATCAAACTTGATTGAAATCTCACCGTCCAATTGAAACCGGTTTTGAATCACATTGATTCGGCTCCAACTCCGAAGCAGAGTAGCTCCAGCTTCTTCAATTTTGCCATGCGGCTCTGGCTTTCGAAGGCTTCCTCTCTCGGCTCCGGCTTCTCAACTTCTCAGGCTCGGCTTTGGCTCTTAAATTTTTGACTAAAATTGCTATGCGCCTACGTGTACCAGAACACCAAAAAAATTACTATGCTACACGTACATTGAACCAAATAGTGTATTTGTCTCTCGTGGTTTTTTCCGTAAGGGTTTTCACATAAAAAATCATATGTCTTCCATTTTCATGCGCGTGTTTGATCTAACTTAACAAACCCGTATCACGGGGTGAGTAGAAATTTCTTTTCTGCTCCTCTTTTCTTAGAAAAAGTTACTTATCTGAAATGAAAATGGTGGTTAGAGTTTGGAATGTGATCGTCATGTATTGATTAGCTCAGGATGTTAGGAATCTAATTTGGAACGGAGGAGTAATGGTGTTCAATTAGGGATGGCAATGGGTCCGGTACCTCCGGGTCCAGTCTCCGTGGACCCGGATCTGAGACCCGAAGTTTGGACCCGGACCCGAAATCAGTCACGGGTCCAAACTCGGACCCAGACCCGGACCCGATGGGTACCCGGACCCGTTACCAGCTGCAAGTTTTGTCGATTAATTTATTGGTATGGTATCGATCGACCGATCATAATATGTCCAAGTCAGGTCGAGCATGTATGTATGTGCGTGTAGGCCGGCTAGCCTTTCGATCTTTAGCATGCGGAGCGAGCAAGACAGGAGAGATGCATGAATCGATTGATCACCATGGCGAGCGAGGTAGCGACTACTTTCATCCGGGTTTGGGGGAATATCATTATATCACTTTCTCAGCTCGATCCAAATTAATTACAACAATTACACGCTACTTGAGGTTCTGATTTGCGTGCCGCTGCTGTGGTCGCCGGTCGGGACTCGGTTCTTTTTTCCTTCCACAGCCGTCCGACTTGCCTTCTCCTGCAGCCGCGCGGAGGGAATTGCTGGGCAATCTGCTGTTGCTTATTTCGGGTCCAAGTCTGGGTACCCACTGGTCCAAAATGAGACCCAGACCTGGACCCGAAATAATATACTCATGAGTCCAAATTTAGACCCGGACCCATCGGGTCGGGTACCCGCGGGTACCCGGACCCACGGGTATTTTTGCCATCCCTATGTTCAATCAAGTTAGTTTAGTTTGGGATTTCTCTGGAAACGCTGAATTTAGAAGCTTATTGGTTATCATGTGCCAGGTTGGATGTATATAACATAATACAGAATAGACGATATGGCTATATATGGCTCCTCGACCGTTGCCCTCTCTCTGGCTCACTCTCACTCAGTTCCTCTCTTTGGCTCACTCTCACTCTCTCAGTCCCTCTCTCCCTCCTCTTGCTCGCTCGCTCTCTCTCTCTCTCTCATTCTCTTCTTGGTCGACGGCACTCCTCGCTCTCTCTACTCCTCTCACCGCCTCGCTTGCTTATCGCTGAGAGAGATATTGAGAGAGATGGGCAAGAGAGAGGGAGGTAATGGGCGAGAGAGAGTGTGTGTGTGAGAGAGACATAAAAGAGAGATTGAGATAAACGGATGAGAGAGAAAGAGAGAGCTAAGAGAGATGGACGAGAGAGAAAGCTTAAAGAGATTGAGAGAGACGGGCAAGAGAGAGGAGAGAGCTGAGAGAGATTGGAAGAGACGGGCTAAAAAGAGTAGATTCTTGCAATATCCAAGTCCTTGTACTAAAGAGTATATATTGTGTACTCACGCAAACACTGCAATGTCACTCTGTACCTTTTCAATAATGTATAAATTTTAGTTTATTTTCCCTTAATATTTGTGTCTATTGCCTCAACTCTGTGTGTCTCCAGCTCTTTTCCTCTCGTCACAAATAGTGCAAACAGGCCAGGACTGGAGCGACACGGCATGAAGCAGTCACGAAGTATAAATAGACTGTGCCTAGGCTCGTCAAAGAGGAGCCGGGCTGGCATGGCACAGCACGACGGGCTGTCGTAACCTAGCATGATTTGAACACGAAGCATGATAAATCCATATCAGATCAGTCTGAGAGAACACGATGCCCACCTTTACTGGTCCATTTGGTTGGGTGATGGTTCAAGGAGTGTAATGTTCGCGTGTGTTGTGCTGCTCTGCTTACTTGGCCTGTTGGCCCCTAGCTAGTTTGGACTTTGCGTGTCCATTGATCGATGGATGCAATGGTTTTTTTTCCAGGCAGGCACTAGCATTGTGGTCTGTGAATAAAGGCACTTTGAAGAAGCACCATTGAAGGAGCTAGTAGGAGTAGTACTACTTGTTTAAATGTACTAAGCCCGGTGTACGCACGCATTGACTGCTCTGCTTGGCGTGTAGGTGAATGGTGAGCACTGAGCAAGGTGTCATGATAAAAGCTGAATGACTTCAGGTCATACAGGATGGCAAAAACCGGTCCCATTCTGAATTCTCTTGCTTTTGCTATTTCCTCCATAGAATGGTCTTTGAAAGCTATTTCCTCCATAGAATGGTCTTTGATTCCCTCAGCTTGTAGTAATTGTTCGGTTGACTCGATCGTTATGAATGGATCATGTATTCCAAATGAACTCATGGGGGATAATAGATTAATAGGTGTAAAGGCAAGATTCCATACCAATTAGTACATGATTGGTCCACAGCAACAACCAAGTAAGCAGTTTACAAACAGTCGAACTTGAAAAAACAAAAAAATGTCAGAATTCTTTTTCAAACCGATCTCACATTTTTACCGAGATACTTTAAACATGTAGACCGTCTTTCACTATAAGCATTGATAACTAATTAGAATGTACGCGTATATATGTAGGTGCCGATCAGACTACTTGAACTGAGCAGCATAGACTACGGATCGTAATTACTTACTGTTGACTCAGAAGAAGTATATGCATGGTTTGTTACAACTTACAGAGAACAAACATGAATAGCTGCAAACCCATACCTGTAACTGTAAGTCCGCTAATCGTAAAGCGAGGAGTTGAGCCTGTACTGGCGAACCAAAGTCACCTTGGTAACCCTAATTTCTACAGCTAACACGTGTCCAGACCAGCGGGAACACGAAGCTCAGACGAACATGAGCTGTTGTACCGAATCCCGCGCTGGCCGCAACTCCGATGGTTTTGTCTGAAAATTTGTCAAAGGAACGAGTACGTTGAGGGAGAGATTTACAGTAGGCACCTTGCACTACTTAACCCTCACGCGACCTGATTTTTCCTATGCAGTCAAAAAGGTGTGTCAGTTTCTTCAAACTCCAACTGATTTGCATTGGGTTTGCCATCAGGAGTGAAAGGAACGATTTACATGGGTTTATTTATTTATATATATATATATATATATATATATATATATATATATATATATATATAAATCCTCGTTACAGTTGTTCAGTGTGTTTTTAGATGCAAACTAGTCGGTATTCCGTGTATTCACATGGGCTAGTTTTTTAGATAAAATTATTTGGGTATGTTAATTTGGATTGTACTTGATAGCCGTTATAATCTTGGTCTGTTAGATAGATGCTAAATCCTTTTCTTTTCTCTATTAATGTGAAATTTTTTCGTAGTTCATAATTAGTATAGTTAATGCATTATATTACTAATTTTATTAATTTTGCAATTTATCATTGTAATTAGCATACAAATCAAAATTTTAAGCATCCTTTAATTTATTCTTAATTTGTATACTTCTCGATTGTACTTTTGGTGGATTTTTTTTCAATTTAAATTTGGAATTAGTATAAAAATCCATAATCTATTTTTATTTATTATTACTCAAAATTTTATTTTTAGGTTTGTTCTCAAATTATAATGGAAATAAAACTGCTAATTTTTTATTTCAAATTTTAGTTAATTTGGCTTGTCTTTGATATAAACTCGCTACGTCAAAAAAGTATATGACGTATTTTTAATGGTCTTGTGTATAAATATATATTGTATTTCATATTCTAATACAAAATTAGTGTGGTCTCCCCACTATACCACTAGTAAATATACAAGTTTACTTTATATCCTCTACATACATGCATTGAATATAGCATAGCGAGTATGGATAATAGTTAGGGATTGTGCAATAATATTGGTTGATCATTTGTAATATCATCTTAGTTTATACGCCAAGAGAAAATATACCTTATAAACTTAGATAGAATCAGTAATTATTATTCCAATTTTGCGTATTTTTATCGTATCTAGGGTGGATTTTTAAGTTTTAGGTTAGAATTCATATGAAAATTTATATTTTCATTTATTACTATTCTAAATTTATTTTTAGGGTTTACCTTAGAGTTTGTATAAAAATAAAATTATTAATTTTATTTTATTTTTATTTTGAATTTAACTTAATTGGCCTTGTACTTAAGATAAACTCATTGTTTTTTAATTATTATTCTAAATTTTAGTTATTTATCTTGTTTATAATGCCAACAAAACCCAATAAAGTTAAACAGATTGAGTAATTATTATTTAGAGTTTGCATATTTCTTCGTATGTGAAGTGGATTTTTTAGTTTTAGGTTGGAATTCCTATGAAAATTTATATTTTTATTTATTACTATTTTGAATTTATTTTTAGGGTATACTTTAGAATTTGTATGATAATTTTATTTTTATTCTGAATTTTACTTAATTTGGCTTGTACCTAAAATAGACTCATTATTTTAATTTTATAATTTTGTTTAATTATTATTCCAAATTTTTATATTTCGTATTTACTTTGAAAATCGTATGGAAGTTAGATTGCTAATTTCTCTTTATTTTTATTCTGAATTTTAGTTTACTTAATTTGGCTTGTACTTGAAATAGATCCGTTGTTTTAATTTGCTAATTTTATTTAATTATTATTCCAAATTTTAAATATTTGTGGATTTACTTCGAAATTAGTATGGAAGTCAGATTGCTAATTTCTTTAATTTTTATTCTGAATTTCTCTTAATTTATATTGTACTTGACATGGACCCTTTTTTTAACTAAACCATTATAACTCGAACCCAACAAATAGATGGTGAGATCTTTCTGGTTAACGTGGGAGCTTAATTTGGCTTGTACTTGAGATAGATCCATATGTTTTAATTTGCTAATTTTATTTAATTATTATTTTAAATTTTAATTATTTATGGATTTGCTTTGAAATTTGTATGGAAGTCAAATTGCTAATTTATTTAATTTTTTATTCCGAATTTTTCTTAATTTATATTGTACTTGACATGGACACTTTTTTTTAATCTAAACCATGATAACTCGGATCCAACAAATAGATGGCTAGATCTTTCTAGTTAACGTGGGAGCTTCCTCAGAGTGCCTAATTAGTATAGGTATAGACTGGACATGGTGCCCGGATTATAGGCGCTCTACTAGTCGCTTTGTAATTTATTTTGGACCAAATCTTGGGTCTTGAGCTCTAGGAAGTCGACAATAGTTTCGAGAGTAGGTACACAAGCTGAGTACGAAACAGGATTAATAATACCGATTTAGTGTAGAAAAACCAAAGATTCGCCGGTTTCCAATTTTAATCGATAATCAAACAAAAATCATCAAAAAATAGACGGTTTTGTGAAGTTAAACGGATTTGAAATCAGCGGAGAAACAGGGCAAAAAATCTCAATTATCACTCGATATGGTCGATAATCGACCAGTATTCAGCGATTTTGATGGAAAATCAGCAACCAAATGAAAAACAAAAAAACAAATCACAAATGTTTCTTTATTAGAACCATATGTGAAAAGCGTCAAAAAATTATAAAAAATTTCAATAAATCTAAATAAATCTTAATTAATCTACAAAACATGTTAGAGAAATTTTAATAATTTTAATTCATTTAGTGGTTCTAGAAAATAAAAAATAGCAATTAATGAAAAGAAACATTGGCACTATCAAATTTTTATAAAAATTTGCATACTTGATAATGCTCTAAAATTTAAATGGAATAATAAATAGTTCCCAAAGATCATTTACTAAATTTTTCAAAAATATTAGACTTCAAAATCAAAATCGAGAAGATCATATAGAAAGATAGTAGCACTATCGAATTTTAAAACAATACACAAGCCTGATCATCTAAAAATTTTACATAATCATTAGAATTGCCTCAGAACCTGACAAAAAATTTCAAAAATATTAGACTTCATTTAGTGCCCCTAGAAAATCAAAGACAGAAAAGTACATGTTATGATTAGCACTATTAGAATTTTTTTTTTAAAAATACACAAGTCTAATAATGATATAAAAAATTTACAGCATCATTAGCATTGCCTCAAGACCTTATACAAAAACTTTTAGAAATTTGAACATATTTACATAATTTTTTTCAAATTTTCTAAATTTTTAAAATTTGAATTTGAATTCCACCAATTTACTGAGCGATTTCAAAAGCCGAACCGGCTTATACACTCGAAAATCATGATTTTCATTGATTCTGTGAACCCTGATCTAAAGTTTTAGCTAATGCTACAACCAACTTGATTTGGTTGCAGTCACTTTTTGGAAGAGTTGGGAGTGTTTCAGGCTAGAGCGCATGTTTTTTGCTGTGATATCTTGGGGGCATATCCAGTGCAATCACCATGCAATTCAACTAAGAAAAGTTTCAAAAAATTTTGAAAAAAATCATGGATGTACATCTCATCTTACCCCATCTACATATAAAATTTGATTATCAAATTCGGCCTATGCTAGAAGTCATAAAAAAGACAAATTTAGGGTGCATTTGAACTATTCAAGTTTGTCAAAAAATTGTCTTTTTTATTACTCTTAACATAGGACGAATTTGATCATGAAATTTTATATGTATATGGGGTAAGATGAGATGTACATCCATGATTTTTTTCAGAATTTTTTGAAACTTTTCTTAGTTAGATTGCACGGTGATTACACCAAAAACCTGATTGCACTGGATATGCCCGCGTGATATCTTAGTGCCACATACTTATCTAGTTTTCTATGCACGTACAAACCACATAGAGTGGATTTTTATTGTCAAAGAACTAGTTATAAGATCAAGGATAATCAACTAGAGGAAGTGAATAGGAGCTTTTTAAATTTTTTTAGCTCTAATTAGAATAAATGATCAAACAATACTAGAATTAAGAATTTAATAATTAAAGTCTAAATCGTCTATATTTTACTAAGTGCACCAACAAGCTATGACTAATCAAATTGTACAATTCAAGATATATGAGTAAACATTAAGCATACTAGGAATGTAAATTTGCACAAGTGAATACATAAGATCAAACCATAAGAGTTTTATCTCGTGGTCTTGGAGACTTGCTGATCTCCCATAATTAGGGGTGGGCATTTGGTTTTTTCAGTTTTTGAAAACTGGCAACCGCATTTCTCGGACCAAAATGAAAAACCGAACCGAAATATTTCGGTTTGGTTAATTCGGGTTTTTCAGTTAACCGAAACATGAGTAAACACTAGGTAGATTAGATTTAGTTCTTCTCATATCGCAACACAGAGTAGGGATAAACCCCACACAACATCCATAGATCATTACAATATAAGCATAATAGAAGATATGAATATACCAAATATGCATAAAAGTATTAGAACATGAGAATTGTTTAGTATCTTTAGAAAGAACATTATAAAAGTGGTATTGTACGTAATTTGGTTATTTCGGTTTTTGGAAGTGAAAAACTGAACCGAACACCAAAAACTGAATTATACCAAAACAAAAACCGAACTGGAAACCGAGAAAATCAAAATAATCAGTTAATTTAGTTTGGTTCGGTAATTTGATTTCGGTTTAAAAATGTTTACCCCTACCCATAATTTACGTTGAAAAAGTTTGAACAAATTAAACCGACTCCTTGTATAAATGAGCCTCTCTCATCACTAGTGGTAGCTCTTTCTCGCTCCGGGTAGGTGAGTTTCAACCTTCACAATCTACTAGGCTTTTTCACAATCTTCTTTGAGAAAATCACCAGTTCTCACATCTTCAAGCCGTCTAGGAGGTGACAACCTCCAAGAGAATAGATCTTGATGCTTGCTTGATGTTGATCAAATGTCTAATGGCTCAACTTTAATGCACACACTTAAATTTTCTCAACAACTCATAACATACGAATTAAATGCACTAGAGATGAAAAGGAACTTGCAAAGGCTCACAAATATGCAATGAATGCTCAAGTGTATGCCCTTGCAGTTGGTGGGGATGTATTTATAATCTCTACTCACAAATCTAGTTGTTACTACCTAATTCTTGAAAATTTCAGGAAAGTCGACACTACCGCCTATGTAGGGCTAGTAACGCTGGTCTCAGGCTTAACGGTCGACCGTAGCATTTAATGCTAAGAGGAACTAGCCGTTGCTACAGTACCCCCTACACTACCATCTATGTAGGACTAGTAGTGCCGACCATAAGTACTCAGAAATGTGCATTTTCACCCTTCTCTAGTAAAAGACTACTATGCATTTTGATCGGTACTACGGTAGTACCGCTCCCAGATAGACGGTAGTGCCGACAAGGCTCTTTATGGGCTTAAGCAAGCACCGAGAGCGTGGTTTGAGTGTCTTCGCGATTTTCTCATCAAACAAGGTTTTGTAGTCGGAAAGGCCGACCCTACACTCTTCACTAAACATATCGATGATGATTTATTTGTGTGCCAAATATATGTCGATGATATTATATTTGGATCTACTAATGAACATTTGTGCAAGGATTTTAGCAGATAATGACTAAAAGATTCGAGATGTCTATGATGGGCGAGTTAAAGTTCTTCCTCTGATTTCAAGTCAAACAATTAAAGGAAGGAACTTTTATATGCCAAACAAGTACATCAAGGACATGCTTCTTCGGCATGGAAAAGCCAATCAAAACGCCGATGCAACGGGCATCTAGACCTCGACAAAGAAGGTAAACCGTCATCCAAAAGGTATATCATTCTATGATCGGCTCTTTACTTTATCTTTGTGCATCTAGGCCCGATATCATGCTTAGTATGTGCATGTGTGCACGTTTTCAAGCCGCTCCTAAAGAATGCCACATGGTGGCAGTAAAAAGAATCTTGAGATAATTAGCCATTCATTTAAACTTTGGTATCCTAAAGGTGCATCATTTGAGTTAGTCGGCTATTCGATGCGGATTATGCGGATGTAAAGTGGACAGAAAAGTACTTGGGACATGTCTTTTAGATAGATCTCTTGTCTCTTGGATCTGGCAAAAACCCCTAAAACACCCTGAATATATAGCACGGAGTTGTTAAGCGAATTGCTTTGGATGAGACAAACTCTAAATGATTATGGGCTAACCTATTGAGCCACTTTTGGTGCTAAGCGGATTTTAGAGAAATTGATATGATCAAAGTATGAGCATGAATTTGAGCTATTGATACTAATTAACTTCAAGCTACTAGATAAAGGTCCCTCTTAATAGTACGACACCTATGCTAGTAATCCGATCTTTTCTCCAAACAATTAGATCAAAAAAAGCTAAAAAAGGTTATTTGTCTCTTTTCTCTATTCTTTTCGTGTTGGTCGGAATATTTGATCCTCGGATCGTGCCCAATGACATGTGACTATGGATTGTTTGATTTTGTGTTCGCTAGTCACATCGTGCAAAGGTCTCTTTAGGACTTCTTTTCTCAATTCTTCAAGTCAATCATCCCACTCAATTCCTTGAAATTCCCCTTTGGATCCCGAGCCTTCAACTCGGACAGTCCGGACTAATTGTCCGGAGTATCCGGACAAATTGTTCGGAGTCTCCGAATAAAATGTCCGGAGTGTCCGGACTGAGTTGGCTGTGGGTATTTAAGCCGTCTTGAGGCACCTTTTCTCTCTTCTCTCATTTGTTTCAACCGCATCCACCTCAAACCTTCGCCCTAGCCGCCTCCGGTTCTCCTCCAACTCGGCGTGTTCCTCACCCTCCTGAGCCTCCGGATCTTCCTTGGAGGGCTTGGGAAGGATCTCCTCGTCGTTTCTTCGATTTTGCGGTTCTTCGTTGTGGTATGACTCTTTTGCCCTAATCTTCTCTTGATCAATGAAATTCCTAGGGTTAGGGCTTCCGTTAGAGTACATTCGCCTCCTGTCAAATCCTAAAATGTGCTCTTGAAATCCACGTTGTTTGCAATTTAGGTTTTGGGTTTAAATCATCCAACCCGAGTCTCCGGATATTTTATTCGAGTATCGGACAAAACCCCGGACACTCCGGACTAAATCCCCGGAGTATCCGGAGTAATTGCCCGGACAGTCCGGACAAAATGTCCGGAGTATCCGAGTTGTACCTCTCGGCCCAAAATTATAAATTGTGAAATCTGCTTTCGTGCAACTCGTTTTTCACTCCAATCTTTGTTCCCTCTTAGATGTCTTCTTCCCAAGGAGGTTCTGGTGCCAGCAAGCGCCCAATTGAGTCGCCTCCTCCCTCTCCCACCGGCGCTCCAAAGAAGAGAAGGCAGGGTGTGAAGAAGATTCCTCAAGGCCGTGCAAACCTCCTCACCGCGCCTCCGGCTGCTCCATCTCGTGCTCCTGCTCAGAATAATCCCGAGGAAATTCCTGCTGAAGAACATCCCGCAGATGAGCATGCTAGGCTTCGTGAGCAGAAGAAGAAGCAATTTCAAGAGACAAGGTTGGTGATTGGCCCCCTTGAAAAGCTTCAGCCTCAGTGGAGATATCCTGGACAGATGATGCCCCTACGAGTGGTTGACTATCGAGTTGGTTCTGGGAAGGGCAAAGCGATTGTTGCGCAGAGAAACAAGGATCCGCTTGAGTTCCATCGGGATCGAGATGTCGACAAGCGGTTGCGGAGCAGTTTCACTCGACTTTTATGAGCAGTTCTTACGCCTATGGAGCGCCCCGTGATGAAGATGAAGCGGATTGATTGGCTTTATATGTCCGAGGCTCGAATCCCATCTTTGATGAGGTCATCGAGATTTGTGGCGGCATAATGTGAAGGACATTTTGAGTTTCATGCATTCTTGGAATGATGAGGTAATCATGCAATTCTATGCCACTCTTTACTTTGATAAAAAGCAAGATGCCATTTGGTGGATGACCGATAAACTCTGGTATGTGGTGACCAAGAGGACATTTGCTAGAATATTGCATCTGAGATCAGCGGATGGGGATGCCAAGCTGCATGATAAGAAGGTCATGGCTCCTGAGCAGCTTGGAGACTTATATGACTCGTCTCAGCAGGTTGTGATGGGCACTATCAAGGGTCTGAAGCCAGTGCCAGCGGTTCTTCTTTGGTTGCTTCGGGTCACTCTTTGGCCCAAGGAGGGAGATGCATCAACCATCAATTCATATGTCAGAAATTTGCTATTCCATTTGGTTGACCGTACTCATGGATTTGACGTGGTTGACTTCATCTGGGAGGCCATCCGCTACAACTCTTTGAGCAACTCCAAGAATTGTGGGTATCGCCTTTTATCATGGTCGTGATTGAGCACGCCCACGTGGCTTGACTCGTGAAGGATGTGGAGCATATGCCATACAAGGTCCGTCCTCGGTCGGCTCCTGCTGCCCAGTGGAGAAGCGTCGAGGGTCGTCCTCCTGTGACTCGGTCTTCGCTCCGTCGCTCCTCCACAGCTCCAGCTTCGCGAAGCGCCTCCTCCAGCCTCCTCCGCTCCAGTTTCTCCCACGGAGAAGGTTCTCCTCGCACTAGCCGCAACACCATCAAGAGAATGCTCAAGTGCCTATTTTGCTTATGCTAGGATGTGTCTGAGCAAGTAAAGGAGACCGTCGTGAGCTGCGTGAGCACCGCCATGAAGTTCGCGCCTACCGCCGCCAAGAGGTGAGGATCTTCCGGCTAGTAGCGAGTCCGAGGAGTCGGCACATGTATTCTGCAGTGGATTCCGCTACTCGGCAGCTCTTGACCTTCCTCGTTTCGCACCTCAAAGGCGGCGGCAATGGCGGCGGCGGCGATAGCGAGGAGGAGGACTACGAGCCTTCCCGACGCATTTAGTAGTTCTTAGCGGTAGACTCTTCCTTTTTGGTGTCTTGATGCCAGGGGAGAGAGAGCTAGAGAGTTTATTTATTTCTTTGCTTGTGCGTCGTTTATTTATCGTATCTCGTTAAAACCTTTATTTGTGCTTGTGCTTGTGGTTGGATGATTGGTTGTTGATGTCGAACTATTTGCTTAACATCAATTTCCTTTCCGTTATGCATTTGTGTGATATCATGTCATATCTTCTTGTGCAAAATTACTTATTGATTATCCTGTCATATTCTATCGTAAGCAACAACTTAGGGGGAGCTATTGCACATTTTTCTCTTAAATATGTGCATTTCTATCTCTACTCAAATTTCTCTAATAGGGGAGCTCCACCTCCAAGCATTTGGTTTTCCAAATGCTATATCATTCAATTTTTTATCCAAATTCAATTGTGTTGTCATCAAGTCACCAAAGGGGAGATTGAAAGTGCATCTAGGCCCCTCAAAGTGTTTTGGTGATTTATGGCAACATAATTACGTATGCTAACGGTGCAAGTGAGATTCTATGCAATGATCAAGAAGATATCATCGTTGGAAAGGCGATCGGAGATCCCCACCACTTTGAAATTTGAAAAGGCGGCATCAAGACTTCAGCTTGTAAATCTTTCATTTTATTGAGTCTAAGGATAGCTGTACTATTAAGGGGATACTGACGGAAAATCGCTTCTAGGATATGCTTGTGCTCATAGGATGAAAATTGCATCTCAAAAGAATTTCAAAATCATGCATTCTCTCTAAAAGGATACTCGGCGAGGAGGTCGGTCCGGAGTATCCGGACATTTAGTCCGGACACTCCGGGGAAAATGTCCGGAGTATCCGGGGATTAAATCCGGATACTCCGAGCTAGGGTCCTCGGTTGCTCTTTCTCTGGTAAGTCCGGAGTATCCGGACATTTAGTCCGACACTCGAGAAATTGTCCGAGTAT
This sequence comes from Guadua angustifolia, assembly GCA_036346375.1. NCBI lineage: Eukaryota > Viridiplantae > Streptophyta > Magnoliopsida > Poales > Poaceae > Guadua > Guadua angustifolia. Next base: position 4,229,331 of record CM070507.1, on the reverse strand, counting down.
CCGAAGATAATGTCCTGACGGTCCGGACTTTTTGCTAGAACAAAGGTAACGGTTGGATTTTGGGAGCTCTATAAAACCCTCACTCCATTTCTAACCGTTACCAACCTCATTCATTGCAGCATTCAAGTCTAAAGCTCTCTCTCACACTCTCTCAAGCCCTAGCTTCTTTCTCCCACTAAAATCTTCGATTTGAGTTGCTTCTTTGGGGAGAAAGAAGGGGATTCAAGTGCTTTGAGCTTGCATGTTTGATTCTTGAGCACTAGTTTCATCCTCCAAGTCGATTTAGCGGCGTATTTGTTACTCTTGGAGTTTGAAGGGCTCCTAGACGGCAAGGAGTCACCGGGAGCCTCCAAGGCTTCGTGTGGAGAGCCCCGGTCGTTTGTGAAGGCGAGTCTCGCCTCCGAAAGGAAAGAGGCAAGAAGTGAAGATCCGGCGAGTGCTTTGTGCAACACCGGGAGGAAAGGGGTCAAGAGGGACCCGGGCTTTGTGCCTCCTCAACGGAGACGTAGGATTCCCTTCAAGAATCCGAACTTCGGTAAAAATCATTGTCTTGTGTTCTTCATTAGCTTGAGCTAGGGTTTGGTGTTGTTGTTGGATTTTAGAAGCCCCGATCTACTTACTCTTTGTGTTTGGCTCTAGATCCATATTTTTACTAAGTACCCGACATCATTTAGAGTCTTTGTATTCAGCTAGATTATTGAAATCTTGCAAAGATTTAAAATCTCTTCCTAAGCCGGAGTTTAGGATATTTAACCGGACCATCCGAACAATTTGTCGGACTATCCTTCGAGATTATAGGGTCTCGGGAGATTTTATTTAATTGCAAATTTTTATCGCCTATTGACATATCGGTCCTTTCGAAGTATTAAAGAAACATAAACCAGCTCATGTACTAGCTGTGCCGTGATCGAGTGGTACACGACAGCGCTGGGTTCTTTCTTTCTGTTGAAAATCGATTTGTATTCTATTCACTTGACGCACAAGTTGTAAACCCCTTTAAAATTCTGAGTATAAATATACATAAAACCCTGAGAGGTTTTTTTGCGGCAAATACCCACTCTCTCCATTTAAGTTTATAAAATTTATTTTTTTGAATAGTCTTATTCATAAATATAAGACTTATATGTAGATTTAATGAGATCTTTTCGTCTATACCTTTATTTATTCTCTCTCATCTTTCAAGATAATTAAATGGGGGCATCTAAGTTATTTGCTTTCATACATTTCTTAAATTTAACATAATTTTAATTTTTATATAAAGTTAAAATACATCTCATATTTTTGAACGGAAGAAGTAATTCTTTCACAAACCGTCCATAGTCAATGGTTAAAACAGTCCAAAGACGAGAAGCCAAAATGGCCCCTACCTACCTTCTCTGTCCATGGTAGGCACTTGGCAGCTTTTAAGCAGCGTCCATGTCCACCCACGGAAACAGACTCAATGCAGTCTCAATTATAAGCGGACTGTTTAGATCTTTTGAGAGAATTGTCGAAAATATTGTGCTACTTTTTTTTAATATAACAACACACTGTTAGATGATCTAAAACATTTGTTGGCTCGATTAGGCAGTGCTGAAAACCGAAAACTATATATTTAAGTTGTATTCCCTGTATAAACTGTATCGAACCCTATCCTTCTACCATAGCCCATGAGAAAAAAAAAGATACTACAAAACCTAGCAATGATGCTGATCAGAAAGATGCTTTGAAAAAAAAAGAAGAAAATCACGCGAAGCCATGCATCACCTGAACAGCTACCATTTGTAAACTAAAGCACCAATTAAGGTGAGATACATTTATAGTATTTGTTGATGCTTGCTTTTCAATAGCACCAACTTTACATTTTTCCTATCCACGAGTGCCAACTTGCCTACTACTCACCTTCTTTACGTTTCCGATATGGAACGGCAGTATCACCATGCTTCCTGGTTGTCACTAGACCTGTTATTGGGATGTGCTAGATCGGCGCAGCACTATCCCGATAGGTCTAGACTGTATCATGTTGCCTCGGTCGATCATGTCATGCCAGGCCAGTCCGACTAGCCTTCAATGAGCTTAGGCATGGTCCATTGGTATGTGGTGCCACCTATGTGTTGTGATGGCCCAAGTTTGGTCTATTTGGATTGTTGTTGTGGAGAGGAAATGAGCCGGGGACGAGCAAGGCATCTATATATGTGGTCGCAACGATATAGTGCAACTTGGCCGGAGGTGACGAAGACGCTAGTGTCGGGGAAGAGGCTCACATGGTGGTTGGGGACGGTGGCGACGTGGTGTGGGAAGACCAGAATTGACAGCGGTATGGCCGAAGACTACTAGATCCAACACCGAGGTGGTGAGGATCATCGAGATTTGTCATCGTCGCTACCTTCTTCCTCTCCAGTCGTTCGCTACCTTCTTCCTCTCCGATTGTTATCGTTTCCTTCCTTGGAACGATCGGCAAAACTGGTGGTCCATGCTTTAAGGTCATATCCAGTGGCAGTGTGATCGAAGGACAGGGAGGAAGAAGGGTGGAGGGGGCAAGAGGAGATAGAGAAAGGAGAAGACAAAGGTGTGTGGAGACGATGACTACTCCAGATGAGTCATGGGAGAAGGCGAAGGGGAGAGATAATATTTGATGATGGATTGGGTCAGTGGCGGAGCCAACGGGGGGGGGGCGCGAGATGGGGCCTGGGCCCCCCGGTCGGCATTGCTAGCTTGTAAAGATTTTTTTGGCTAACTCACAATAAAAATTCAATTGCTTACTTCTAGCATATACATACTCCATCGATTAGTAATTAATTAATTACCTAATGGCTGTGATGATCAGAGCAGATTATAAAATAGCACTGAATCGATGTGTTTCAACAAATCATAAGGATAACCAAGAAGAATGTCTCCTAGCATATATTTTTGCTCCATTTCTCATATTAAAGAACCTAGTTTAGATTTGCTGGTGTAAGGAAATCTAAGTAGGCTAATTTAAGAACATTTGGACTGGTATATATTTGTATTATAATTTGAGGCTACAAATAGATAGTATGGGATTGTAGATATGTAGGTATATGTATCCTCTGTTTTCTTTAGTTAGAGAAGTCTCATATAGAATGTACAGGGTTAACGTCGGTGAGATCACACAAGAGTCTAATTCTTAAGCTCCAGTTATACCTTCCAAAGCGTTTATATATTGTACTTACTATATCAAGTGGTACGTTCCCTAAATCTTTGCAAGCTACAAGTGTTACATATTGTACTTACTATATATTAAACTTTGTTATATAAACTTTGAATATCAATGAATCAATCATTAGTAGAGGTTCATTTTATTCTTAGGCCCCCTCCTTTAAAAATTTCTGGCTCCGCCACTGGATTGGGTAGTTAGGATAAAGTAGTTGATGATAAGTTGAACTATAGATAAGATATTTTTTTACAAAAGAGCCACATTTTTGTGGGGCCACAAATCGTGTCTACCGCCCGACCCAGCGCAAAAACATCTATATCTTATCGTGCTTTGGGCCGTGCCGAGGGCCAGCCCAAAAAGACACCACCCATTGCCCATGTCTAGTTGTCACAGGACTTTCTTCTCCAGTAGCATTTTCTAGTAGTACATGTTTTTTTAGGGTTGCGTTGGTTGACCTGTTAAACTTGTTGTGGATGGATCAATGAAAATTCCCTGTGTGTGGACGTTTTATTTAAGTCGGCCTAGTTGCAATGGAAACGAGGAGAATAATCCATGCATATGCCTCTCGTTGTTCGGATGTGCTGCCTTGTGAGCCTTTTGCTTTCAAGAAACTATTGTCATTGCCAGTCATCTAAGCTTCTTGGAAATCAGATTCGTTACTTTTATTCATCCAATTTTCACCCTTTGAAAAGACAACAGCTAGTAACAACCATAAAGACAGGCTTCTATCTTTGAAGTGATTAAAAACACTCACTCCACAGACTGGCAAAGCCCAAAAGATGACACTAACTTATATACTGCATGAAAGGAATCCTTCAATTTTCATCTGAACCCAGTGAAGCGTACAAGCTGGCAATGCGTTCAGGTGGGGGATGGGTGGAACACTGCAACAGTCTGCAGCTGAGGTTCTTTACGTAATTTAGCCCAAAGTGGCAGGGGAAAAGAAAAGCAAGCGAGATGAATAGCAGGACGCATTCCCATCCTACCGTATATTCCCTGGGGAGTACTCCACATAGCACGAGCCTAGTCAGAAAAGCAGCAAAGCAAGCTCCAAGCGCCAGGCAGGCAGGCAGGCAACAAAGAGAGGCCATCCAAGGAGCAAGGACACCCATTGCCAACGCTCACCGATAATCAGCTTCTTTCTTTGCAAGCAGTTGGTTCAAAACCACATGAACAGTTACATGGTACTTAAAACACATAATCTTCAGCTAAAATATCAGGTAGTCTAGGTGAGTGCCAGTGATGGAGTAAGATGCACAGTCTTCATGTGAAGTTTTACATTTCATTTTGGTTGCTGAACGTGTTACGTTTCTGAACTCTGATGGTATGAATTATGGAGGACATGGTCAAGGGACTCGAGCCGGCGATTGCTACGCCGATCTTGATCCTCCAAGCTCACCGCTGAAGACACGTATCGGCTTTTGACTTCACTCTATCTCTGATGGTGGCATGGTGGGCCCCGCAGTGTGTGTGTAAGTGTGTTATGGCTACGTGAGACGCTGACGGAGGAGGGCGTTGAAGGGTAATTTGGCCAGAAAATTAAATAGATTCTTAGGCAGCTAGTAGTAGATGACAATCTCTTTCCTGCGTATAAGCAAATGTTTTTTTCCCGTTGTTTTGGTTGCAACAAGACGATATATGACATTTCATGTGAATCCTACATTTTCAGCATTCTCACCAGAATATATGCGTCTGTGTCAACCAACATGACAGGGAGCATTGAACGCCGCACCGCATAGAATAGAGTGATTTTTCCTCCAAGCAAAAGGCTTTTGATTTTAACCTTTTTAGGTGGGGAAAAAATACATATGAGCATTCACTAATCTAACATTCCTCCTTTAAAAAACAGCTCACAACTTGATGCAATAATGTTAACTTGATCCGAAGATTACTCGAGGCACACCTCACTTCCAAATTTCTTTCTTTCCTCATGAACTGACAAATGTGTATCCAATACAAAATTCAACCAATCATATCTCATGACACTTGGAACTACACCTTAGAGATATTTAATGCAGGGGATGCTCAAGCAAGAAAGTTATTCAATGCAAAGGGTGAGAGAGGATGAGCATGCAAGAAAGGAAGAGGTTTGCAAAAATCCAAAAGAGGGAGGGAGGTCATGTGAAAGGCAGCACAACACACACAGGCCTCTAATCTTTGGCCCTTCTTGAATGGTGGCTAATTCTAATTGGGAGCATTTAAAGGTTTTAGTGGGGGAGGAAAGGGATCCTTTCAAGACCCAGAAGAGAGAGAAGAGGAGGAGGAGAGAAATAAATAAATCTGAATTCCGCCAAACTTCTCTCTCATCTCACACTCCCCTCTCCCTTGCATCCTCTCATCACCACCCCTCCGCCTGTCTTTCTCCCCCTCTCCCTCTTGACAAAATTTCCTCCACCCATTTCCTCCCTGTTCTTCTCCACCCACCCCACCGATCTCTCTGAATTCGGTCTCCACTCTCCCACCATCTTTTTCTCGTGCTCTCTCTCTCTAGAGATTGTTTTTCCTCCTATATTGGGTTGATTCTTCCTCTCTCTTGGTTGGAGAGGATCGGGAGACGAAGGAAAGAGAAGAAGGGAAGCCGAAACAAGTTTGTTCTTCGCTTGGATTGTGGTTCTTGGAAGTTGTTGAAAAACTTGGGGCCAGTTTCTGGTATGGTTTGCTGCATCTCTCTGTTAGTCTGTCTGTGCCTTTTGTTTCTCTTTTCTTGTTTCTTGATTTCTTCTGCTAAACATTCTTTTTACTTCTGTTGAAGGCCATGATTCCTTTACAATATGTGTTCTTTCTCTTGTTGATTCCTTCATGGTTCATTCCACCATATGTTTCTTAAACCAGGGATATACTATGTTGTCAAACTGTCAAGAATTCATCTTTTTTCAAGAACAAAATTCTCGAACCTTCAGATATATCTGCTAGTTTCTCTTATGTATGGTGAGAGGCTGAGATGTCTTAGATGTTCTTGGTTTGGTTAATTTCTCTCCCTGTTGGTTATCTTTCAATTTGGTGATAAGAGAATTGATCTGTCTCTTGAAACCGTGGATGGCTACCTCAACCTTTTCTCTTTATTTTTGCTCGTTTTACTGCATCTTTTTGCAGACCGAATGGGAAGGGAAATAAATGCAAAAGAAAAGAGTATTTTTGAGCGTCCAGAGAAGCAATGGGCCCCATCATGCATGCAGTCCATCTGTTTAGCCTCATGCAATGTAAAATCACCGTGTTTTTCGTCCGTTAAAATGCATGCATCAGCATCACCTTTGCTTATAACACTGAGCCAAACCATCAAGTTTGGTGCATCCATACACCACACCAAATGCGGTTCATGCCAAGATTGCTACAGTCGAATGAGTTAATACCCTTATTTGAGTAGTAAAAACCCAAATGAGTGTGGTTACTTAAGGACAGCAAGGGAGTGCTAGAAGGGTACAAGAGGAAAAAAAATGGTTTTTCTGTTCCACATTTGTGTAGATATCGATTTGGTAAAAGATAGCTAACAAAGAGGACTGGACACGCCGCAATGTTTTAGAGAGCAAGTAAGGGTTAGTTGTGTTGATAGGGAGCATCTTTTGTTGGCAAACCTAGTTAAAGACTAAAGGCATAGCCTAACATTATGGCAAATCGTAGCATTTGGCATTCCATCCATTTGAGTCTGCTATGTGCTTGTTTCTCTTTAGGAATGCTAGAACAAATTTGTTACCTAAATTTCTAGTACTGTTTACATTTTCAGGTCCCTCATAATTTGCTGGAAAGAGATGAACAGCTCCTGAGATGCTATTGCTACAGATCAATTGATAGCAAGAACATACCTAAAAATAATGCAAGGACAGAAGAATTCGGTTGAACAGTTTGCTGATGTGTTTGGATTTGACCGCGGATCTAGTTCAGGCAACCCTGTCATGGATCAACAAGCATATTGGAATAACATCCTTGGATCAGTAGAATCACAGAATCATCAAGGTTATCAAATGAACCACAGCGATGCAAACATTACATATGGAAATGAGGCAGATCAAGACGGCCCATTTTTAGGTTTCTGGGAGTCAGGTGAAGCTAGTTCAATTGGCAATTCACTCAATTATGGGAGCTCTAACGAGATCAAAGGGGAGCACCTTAATGTCAGTGGTGGCTTGAGGATTGGTGAAAGGCGTCTGGTAACTGAACACCTTTCGTTGGATAATGTGGATATAAACCTTAACGCCAATGATAATGATCTGTGTGGTCAAAGTTCAAATGCAAACAGTGCCCCTGAAGGCTCAGAGCAATATGGGGTGTGTTCTCGTAATGGTGTAAACGCTCAGACTTCCGAGTTGAGATTACATCCATACAGGACATTCATATTAGGTGCGGAGCAGCCAGAATCTTTTGCTACTTTGAATGCTTGTGAAAATCCTTTGGGTGATTTTCCATTAATGTCAGAAGGCATTGATCAAAGACCAGGTAGTTCCCTGGATGGCTGCCGTCTAGCATGCAAGAGGAAAAATATCGATGGAGTCCATGGTCAGTGTTCAGCAGGTTCTACCACGAGTTTTTCCCACAGGAATTATAATGTCCTCCATAACATTCCTTCTTCAAGTTCCAATTCTGCTCCTAGAACAAATTTGCCTTCTCCTAATTGTTTCTTGGCTCCAAGTTCCATTGAGGAACAACTGCCACGTTATGGAGTTACTGCAGGATTGCCATCTAGTGGCTATGATCCTAGTGGAGGCAATAATAATTCAGGAAGTTCACAAAGAAGTTTCCGGGCAAGAACTACCACAGCTCAACATATTACCCCCTATGGTGTATGGCCCCCTTCAAGTGCCATTAGGCATTCCAATTCATGGAATCATCAGCCGCCTCCCCTTCAGAGTACATTTGAGGAACCACAAGAGGTTATTCCCGTGGACAGTAGTCTCAACTTGCGATACCAACATCCTGTAAATGTTGTTCCTGGTATTCCGCAAACTGCACACCATTTCACTGGTCATGGAGCTTCATCATCGAGAGCAGGCAGTTTGGAGAACAGAGTTCTTGGCAGTGAGGAAGTTAGTGGAATGAACGTTGTGGCTCCCAACTTTCCTGATTCAGTCCCTCCTGCTGCAGTAGACTTTAGACATTTTGTGCCAGAACCATCTAACTGGAGTTTCGATGGTCGTGGCACTGCCATTGCAGGAAATATTCCTTCAATATCAAGACCTAATACTAGTTTAGTGGTTAATCCTCCAGCAGGCTCTTCATTTGTCACTCATCAAAACATGCATAGACGCCATCCTCGATATTTGGCAGAGGTAACTTTTCCCTCTCTCATTTTAGTATGTTTAGCTTTCAATTTGATTGCTTTTCTTCTAGTAATCTGCTGGAATTGTATTTTCTTATAGGAGTTGGGTCGTCTATCTGGAGCACTTCGTGGTCATCAACAGTCACGCGTAAGGTCAGGGTTTCTGTTGGAACGCCAAGGTGATGGTGTTTGGGGTGTTCCTTTACCTAGGAGCAGGGAAGGAAGGAGATTAATAGAGGTATGTTGATTGGCTGTCACTTGTCTGAGCAAATTTTATCAGTATTGCCAAATTATTTTTCTTTTTGGGTCTTCTAGAAAGTCTCCTTACCAGATATGCCATGTTGTACCTTTAGCTAGCTTAGCCTAGCAGGGTCTATAGATATTTCCTTGCTTACAGATAGCTTGATACTCTAGAAAAGACCGACCGTATTTGTTGTGTTTGCATGTGGCGCAAAAAACTATAATTGCAATGTACCGTTTCATCTTATATTTTAATGTCTTTGTGGTATGCTGTGCTGCTTCTTTTTTCCCATGGAATTGCTTGTGTTTCCCTAATGTATATTCTGTTTTTAGTCACCTAGTGTTCTAGAGATAACTAGTGAGCCATTCTTGGAAAGAATACATGGTTCATTGCTTACCTGTTTTTAGTCTGTAATCATGAGCAAGTCTATGCCTGTCCATATGGTTCTTACATGTTTACTTGTCACCAGATCCGGAATGCACTTGAAATGATTAATCGAGGGGAGAATGTAAGATTGGAGGTCAGTAATACTGTAATAGCACTTGTCATATGAGTTTGTTAGGTCTGTTTCCTATTGTTATTTTGGACAGGAAAAACAAAATGACTAGAAATGGAAGATGGATCTTTGAGGATTGTTATATTCTTTCATACTATTTACTGCCTTTACTTGCATTGCCTTCTTATGATAACGAACTGCTTTCTGTCCTCAAAATTCCATATTCTGCTTCTGTGACTATGGGAGTAGTAGATATATCATACACCACCATAATCAAATTGAATCTGTAGTTGAGAAAAATACAGATAGACGAACTTTCCCATCATTTCGACAAAAAGGAAGCACAGTCAGAAGTCAGAACATACATTGGACTTTGATTCCTCTGAACTCTGATTTATTGAAGTCCAAAACCACTACACAGTTCACACTAAGTGGCACAAGTCTAGTTTCAAATTTGATTTTCTTTCAATAAATAAAGTCAATATATCACATGCTGAGATGGTTGATCTTATCCTAAGGTGATAACTGATAAGTTCTCGACTGCCTTAGTTTGGTATTGCATGAATATACATTCTTAAACAGTGAATAGAATTGAATCATATCATAACCTTTTTTAGTTGCCCTTGAATTTTTGTCTCTGCTTATTGTTGAGGGATTTACTTGCTTTGATAACTGTTCTTGAAGCAGTCTATTTTCTATGGCGGTGTCGACATTCATGACAGACACAGGGATATGCGTCTTGACATAGACAATATGTCTTATGAGGTTGGTTTTCCTTGGTGAGACATTACCTGTATATTCATCCAGCTAAAATCTAATCAAGAAGGTTACCTGCTCATCTTTCAGGAGCTATTAGTACTGGAGGAAAGAATAGGAAACGTTAGCACTGGGCTCAGTGAGGAAGCAGTGATGAAGCTCCTGAAGCGAAGTACATTCTCATCATGGAGATTAGAAGCATCTTTGGAACATGAGCCATGTTGTATCTGTCAGGTACAATACTCCAAGACCAACATGCTCAACATTTAAACACTTTCAAGTCTCTGAAATATAGTTTGGAGTTGTGGACAATATGCTCAACATTTAAACATGTAGTAACACGTTTTTGAGTTGTATTATCAATTATGTGCCCAAGTTTTGAGTTGGGTATCAATTTGTTTGCCAAATAATTTGTTTTTGCAAACCAACATGCACATACTGAAACTCCGTAAGATGCCTTTTATTATTCAACATCATACCTAGTGCTTCTTTTGGAGTACTTTTTGCTGCACTAATTAGGATCCTGCCTAATTCTTACATTATGTTCTGAAATCAGTGAAAATCTAAGGCTGCACTCTCCAAAATGAATTTTTTATATAATGTTCCTTAATTATGTTCTTTCTCCCTGTTTATCCAGGAAGAGTATGTTGATGGGGACGATCTTGGGACACTTGACTGCGGGCACGACTTCCATGCTGGTTGCATCAGGCAATGGCTAGTGCTGAAGAATCTTTGTCCGATTTGCAAAAAAACCGCTTTGAAGACCTGAAACAGCGGAGTGCAGCAAGACTTGTTAGCAACACCCATGTTTATTCGATCGCAAGATCATTTACTGATTCATATTACCGTGCTTTTTGGTTGGAAATTTTGCCATTCACCTACAATTCGATAAAACTGGTCCCTGTAAACTGCGCCTGCAGTAAATAATCCCTGGAATCTGCCTCTCTGCATTTAACCGAATATTTATGGCTGGTATAATGGATGTAGGTTCAAAGACATTGTTACCTTAGCCGATCTCTCGTTTCATTCAGCACCAGTATATGGTGTTTGAATTCTGCCTGTGGTGGTTCGTTGCACCCGTATTTGTTTCTTGTCGGCCACAGACGCCGTGCTTGCAATTGTCGACGTCGTCACTGTCCGTCTTGGCGAGCCGCTGGTCTATAGCGATCACCAAACTTTTGGGGTTCCTTCCTGGCCACACACGCCTACTCCATCCATCGGCACGGAGCACCACCAGCACGATGGGATTGATGATGGGCGGCATCACACGGCGTTGGCTACGCAACTGGCAAAAACACACACGTCCAATTCCGCGTTCGTGACGGCTCAGTCGTTGTACTCTCGCCGGCAGGGTACCGTCTCCACTAATCTCCCTCACTCCCTGTAAAGCGTGCCTGCTGGAGCCTGTTTTGGACCTGCAAAGATTCCGAGGACTACTTGTTCTTTCGATATCTGCACGAACAATGCTTTACCTCGCTTGCGCTATCAACCTCAATCAAATCGACTTTAGCGATGGGCTACGTAGAACTGATTCCACGCCCTGATATGTGCAGAACACTGCAACAATGATTGACGAGATACGGTCTGCTTCTCCATTGTGGCGCGTGTTAAAGTAGATCAAGTTAGGTCTAAGCAGCCCTGAAATGGGTCCGATTTATTCGGCACTCGGGTCCGGTACTCTGGTTCGACAAAAGTGTAGCGGGCCCGGTTCGGAATGCGGCCGTCCGATCGAAAATCGACAGCCAGGATGCGGCGAGCGACAGGGAATTTTGGGTGCGGCCGGTCGGGTGCTTGTGCACCAAACGAGGCCCCTCTTGACGTTGCAGTAGGCAAAGTAGCATCCTTCAAGTGATGGCGTGCTGGTTCGCTGGATGGCTTTTTTTTTTTAACATCTGGATGGCTTGTTTGGAAGGACGCCAAAAAGGCCAGAAACCTGATAGCTAGACTGGGGGAGGTGCAAGTCGCCTTCCCTTTGTGCAAGCATAGCTCCGTTGGGCGGTGGAACTTGGTCTGGCTGCCTACAGAAAATCTAAAAGAGAACACAAAAAGAGCTAGAACTTCATCGAAAAATGATTCAAGAATAACTAAACTAACTAAGAGAGAGAGAGAGAGAGAGAGTAGATAGAACCCATCAGTATAAACATCCAAAAGAAACACACACAAAAAATATTTTCGTTTTGATAAGAGTTTTAAAGGGATATAATCCTAGATAGCGTACATTTGATGACGTTTCCGGTTTCTTAGCTCAAAGAAGCGAGAACTTTGCAGCTCCAGCCTGGTCTCGAAGCAGAGACCGACCCAATATGACCTAAAGACCCGAAAGGTACTCCTCCAACATTAGGGGAGGTGGAACCGTGGGGGGCACACACTGTACTGAAATCACATTGCTGTCGTCTCTGCATCTCCAGACCGTATTTGCATTAGTAGCAGCATGTGTTCAGTGTTCATACCTGCGTCGTCGTTAGCCACTGTCTCCAGCCAGGCCCAGAAAAACTACCGGCACTACAGTGCATGACTGCCGCCAGCCGCGCCCTAAGTGTCGGGGCACCGTCCGATAGGTCTCCCGTCCTTGACGCACGGCTAAGATTTAGTTTATCAACGGCATGCAGTGCAGGGAGGTCTGCACGGTTGCCGCTCGGAATGATCCGAGTCCGATCCCGCGGGATTCCCTTGCATGCCCGTGCGTACGGGCGAATGTTTGGTTGAGCTACAGTTGGCGGCACTGGTACTTGGGTGGTCAGTGCATGCAGAAGAACACAAGCAAAATGCAATCAAACATGACGCACCCACCCATACATACAATACTACTACTAGTGGTAGTACAACCACAAATCCTTTGTCTAATTACAACCTCACGGCACCGTAGTTCATAATTAGCGATTAGATAGGCGACAGGTCGAACATGGCTCACCACGACGCCGCCCGCTTCTCCCTGATCCATGATTGCATCTGGCACATACACACGCGCACAAATAAAGATGAGGGGGAAAAGGGCTAAGAAGTGGCTGATGCCTAACCTAACGCGGATTTGCTCACCAACGGACAACTGGATTAAGCAGGGACGGACGAACAACTGGATCAGGCAGGCCAATTAATAATTATATATGCTCATAGTGATGTAGCGGTAGCGGTAGCAGGGCAAAGGGAAGGATTGATTAAAGCAGTAGTACTAATCGCTGCTGCTTATCTACTCGATAACAAGAAGGAAGGAAGAAAAAAAAGATGATGACTTGTTTTATCACTGTTACAGCTGTCTTGTTTGACATTTGGAAAGACCGCCACTTGTGGCGTCCTCCTCCTCCCTCGTCTCCACCTCCCGACGCCTCCGCCCTCCCTTGTTCTTATCCAAAACGTATCGAGAATAGAAATATCGCCGCAGCAGCAGCCGCCGTTGCCGTCGCGGAGATGGAGACGGAAGAGTAGGTGGGTGGGTGGATCCAGTAGTTGTGCTGATCGACGCTGCTCTTTGGAGACTGCATGTCCTTGTTGCGGAGTGAAGCTTTCCTGCGGTGGGTTTCTTGCTTCACTCGGCGTCGGAGCTCTCCGGGCTTGGCGCCTCGTTTAGATCCGGGTTCTTGGCCCGGCCGTTCCACGCAGTCCGCTGCTGCTTCTGGTACTGCTGCAGCTGGTGGTGCTCTTCTCCGCGCAGCTGCAGCTGCGGGTGGTGGTGGTGGTGTTGCTGGTGCTTCTGCCGCTCGCGGTGGTGCGCGGGCGCGACCATCATGCCTGTCTGGAGCGCGTCGACGCGCGAGCCGACCTCGATGGCCTTCTTCCGGATCGACGCGGCGGACAGGGCGGCGCCGTCGGGCTCGAGGGGCTCACCGCCGCCCTCCGACGATAGGGCCAGCGCGGAGATCTCGTCGGGGAAGTTGAGCCGTGCCGACCTCCCGCGCAGGTAGAACACCGCCGTGTCGTAGGCGCGCGCGGCCGCCACGGGCGTCGCGTACGACCCCAGCCAGATGCGCGTGCGCTTGTGCGGCTCCCGGATCTCCGCCACCCACTTGCCCCACTTGCGCATGCGCACTCCACGGTACTGCCGCCTCGGCTGCTGCTGCGGCAGCGGCGTCGCCGCCACCGTCACCTGCTCCTCCTTGGCCGCCACCACCGCAGCCGCAGCCGCCAAAGGAGCCATAGCTGCCGCCGCAGCAGCAGAAGCCGCCGCCGACTCCTCGCTGGATGAGCGGTACTCGCCCTGCATGAGCGAAGCTACCTAGCCGCCGCCTCTGCTTCTCTCTCTCCTTTCTTTACTGTGCCCGCACCAGTATTGGCGGAGTAGCTTTTGGCGTCGGCTCGGTTCCTTCTTTCTTCCGCGCTATCTATTTGCTCGGTCGTATTTGTATTGGGATTTTGTGGGTGCGGGTATCCGGGTATGATCAGAGTTTGGTTGGGATAATGAAAATAAAATAACTTGGGGGGACGAAGACGTCGACGGCAGGACTGTACTGTGTGCTGTATGGTATGGAAGAGAGCCTGACGAGCGAGCGGTAGCGAAATTGTTAGGTCCACCGGACTAACCTGCATCCGGACATCGGATACGTCGATGTCCGTCCTGGAGTACAACTGTGCAAAACAACGTTATGATGTACTAGTATTCTTTTTTTCTCGATATAACACCGGTTGTTTGCTTTCGGTATTGTTTATTGGTAGGCAATTATAATACTTCGGCCGTAGGAACGCCATGTTATAGGTCAAGAAAAAATCAAAAAAAATAATTCTAGGCAAATTATGATCGTCTCCATGTCACAATCCGTCGTCCTTTGTTCCTCGCCAACCTTTTGCGCACTTGCTGTCACGTTGTAATTGTGTTGACCTTGCATGAGACTCTTCGCAATCCAAGTGCTTTTGGTATCTAAATTTCACTCACATTTCCGACCATGCGTAACGACATGGCGTACAAAAATTGTACTGGCCACAGTTAATCCGAAAGCTCCGCACAAATTAATTTTCAGCTATGACCTGTGATATTACGCTAAGACTGAAACTTTAATTTCAAAATATGTACTAGTCCACATCCGGTACTTTATGTTAATTTCCCAGCCTTGATAATTGCTTCCTTTTAGGTGGACTAGTCAGCCGCCTCATGCATAATTGGGAGTGAATAGCTGGCCGGCCGGCCGGCTTCCCTGTCCTAGAATCCAAAACTAAATCATGCAAATCTAAGCGAGCTGGGGACGTACCAACCCTTGAGACGTCTCTGCGTTGCTTGTACACAGTGGACCCGGTGAGATTTAAGCCTGTCGAGGCCGCGAGCACCGAGCGACTAGTCCGTGCCGACCCCGGGTCGTCAGTTGGTGCATATGCATGCTGAGATTTGCGTCGTTCCCCGCGGAAGCGACGTGGCCGGTGGCGCAAACAGTGAGGTTTGTGCAACGCACGCGCGCAGGCGCAGGGACGAGACGACCAGCACGCGCGCGGCGCCGGGGGCGTGGGCTCGAAACGAGGCCGTGGACCACATTTTCGACCGAGCGAGCGAGCGAGCGAGCTAGAGCTAGGTGGACAATAACGTTGTGGTACCGGGAGTACCACGAGGGTAGCTGCTCACCTCGATCGAGTGCGCTGCATCGGGCTGGCTCATGGTCGAGGCCGATAGGATAGCATCTGTCTTTCTAAAACCCTCTTTAGGCCGAGAAAAGCCGGGCTGCATGCATAAAAGGTGCCTTTCAGCTCCGTTTTGCCGTGGTGGATGCCAACAGCACGCGCGGAGTCGAGCTCTGCCGTACGTTACCTTCAGCTAGCTAGCAGATAGCATGTAGGCTTCTTTTTTCACGGGTGAGTGAATCGGCAACATTGAGAAGCTAATGGACGACAGTTCTCGTTTGCGTGATTGGACGGCTCGGATAAGAAGCTGACGCTCTGTTCCCTGGGAAAGGTTTTTTGACTCTACTGTCAGGGAGTACTCCCCCAAACAGAAATTATTGGGACTTGGGAGCAAGTAGGAGTATCTTATTATACTAGCTTCTTTGGCATATAATTTGGCCCTCTCGGCTCGATCGATCGCAACGGCACCGACATGAGACGGACGCGCGGGCGGCCGGCTAGCTCCAGGTGGCGTCGGGGGCGACGGGGTGACATGCGCCGACGTGGACGTTCCCTCCCCGTCCACGCCATCCCCCGCTAACCATAACCCATCCACCCGTCTCATCCTCTCCCTGGTCCGGACAAGAGACGTCAATTTGCTTGCCAGCAACGGCAACGCCCGCCCGGTCCATTATCCTTGTTGAATAAGGATCGACGGTGTAGATCAATCAGCGTTCTGTTTCGAATAAGTAGAACAATAACGACTAGGGGGTCTAATTATGATAAGAAGCAACTCTTTTTTCTTTTATTGTTAATTGATTCTCAGACAACAAGGTCTAATTATGAGCTTCCCATTAGCAAATACTCCCTCCGTTTCAAAATATAAGGCGCGCACGCATTTCAAGATTCAAACTTTGAAATCTTTGACCAATGATTTGTCTAACTATATAACGATTTTGTGATATAAAAGTGGTACCATTGAATTCATATTTGAAAGTACTTTGTAATGATAGTGATTTTGTTTGTATGAATGATATTGGATAAGAGAAATCAAGGGACAATAGTTTAGGAGACCGTGCCAAATCAAATCTCGCCTTATATTTTTTGAAACGGAGAGAGTAGGACATAATAAATCTCTAGGTCTAGTAAGTCTGTGTTGGTATACAGACAGTGTTAGCAAATTTCTTTTTCTTTAATTTTAAACTTTATAAGCAACCAAAGAACAACAAAACCATAATAAATACATAGATACTGAAGCATGATATTAACAAATATCAAATCATAAAGACAGTTGATGAAGAAGATCAAGTATTTAAACATGGCAATTACAATGAACAATGACTTTCAACTAGCAACAAAAGCTCAAGTTGAGCAAGAGTGCTCTCAGATGTTGGGTTGTCGGGCTGCCTGAGTTAACAGGCCTCCTCATCACTAAGGATAAAATCACAGACTAATTTGTGACAATCTTACCAAAATATATTTCAAACTAGCCATATTAATATGAATCGGTTCCAAAAGATCACTCTAACAGTCACTCTATAAAAAGACTTATATTAGACTCATCATCACTGACGGTTCAAAAAACTATCTGTGACGGTTTAAAAAACTATCTGTGATGGTTAATCATCACCTACGGTGGCGGTTTTTGGTTAAAACCGTCAGTAATGTGAGCATCATCAAAGACTTATTTTGCCAAGAATCATTAGTAATGACTACCATTCACATCACTAACAATTTTTTGACAAAAATCGTAATGATGACTACCATTCACATCATTGACGATTTATCCAAAAAACCGTTTGTGATGTGAACGGTCATCATCACTGATGGTTCTTAGTTAAAACCGTCTATGATGAGAATTTTCTAGAAATAAGTACAGAGAGCCCTAACCCACTTAGTGCTTTTAGGGTTTCCCGAGCTATTTTTTAGGTGGCTGCGATTAAGAGACGATCTGGTGAAAGGAGATCGTGAATTTGGAAAAGTGATTGTAGATCCTTTTGTTATTGAAGATTTAAGGTTAGTAATTGGTTCTAATTACATTATATTTAAGATCTAGCTTGGTAGAAAAGGAATTGAAGAGATGGTTTAGATCTAGCTTGATGTAGATCCATTTGTTCTTTATGATCAAAATAGTAATTGATTCTAATTGCATTATGCTCAAGATATAGCTAGCTAGATAAAGAGATAATTGAAGATGCTAAGTTTAAATGTAGCTTACATGAAGATACATTTGTTCTTTGTGATCTAAAAAGCTAGGTTGGTAAGTTTAAATATAGCTTATATGCAGATTGTAAATCCGTTTGTTCTATATATCTAGTATGGTTTATGATTTATGGTAGAGTTTAGCTAGTTAATTTGTGCTCCAACTTAAAAATGTATACATGTGCACTCCTAGTGTACTTTATTATTTAACACTTATTGTTATACATAGCGTAGATGGACTGAAGTTAGATGTACGCAGCGAATCGTGCAAGTGCCGAGTACATTAATGATGTATTTTCTTTTATAAGAGCTGCAGATGAGGATATGCTTAATAAAGGGGTCTATATATATATATATATATATCTTGTCCATGCATTGACTGTGACAATCTGAGGATGTTTGGCAACTTAGTCAAGATCAAAGCACACTTGATTTTAGGGGTTTCAAAATGGGTATACATGTTGGACCATTCACAGTAAATAGCAAATTATACAGGAATGTCATCAACAATATGCTAGAATCTAGTGTGGTAGGAGTCTTGAATCACGAAACAACACAACCTTTAATTCAATAAATAGTTGAAGGAGCGACCCATCACTGAGAGCTCGTCAAGTGATCATGATACACTAACATGGTTGGCAAAAGAACCAACATTTACAGTTGTCACATGAAAGTATACGATTTAAATAGGTACACATTTTACACTAGAGATCAGGATATAAAGAGCACAAACCAGAATATCGGTGTTTGCATTGATGTGTTAAATACCGCTAGGTCGACAAGGAGCTCCTACTACGGGTTTATAGAGGAGATTTGGGAGCTCGACTACATATTATTTAATATCCCCTTATTTCGATGCCGTTGGGTCCACCTCCAACATGTGAGGGCTGACAAGTACGGCGTCACTATTGTAAACCTCGAACTTGTCAGATATTAACTTGAACTGTTTGTACTCGATAACCAAGTTGTTCAAGTCTTCTATGTAATCGACCTGTCCAACAAGAAACACTATGTAGTTCTTCAGAGAAAAATGAGTATTATCGGAATTGAGAATGTAATAGATGAGAAAGAGTACAATCAATTTGATGAGTTGCCTCTTAGCGGAAATGCCATCACAATCTAGGAAGAACAACTTGAGAAAATTAGCTAAACATGCGTCGATCATCGTGAAGGGCTAATTTTCATACAAAAGAATAAGCAAGTGGAATTAGGAGGAGGTGTCATCATATTTATTTATCATGTATAAAATACTGAATTTGTAATCAAGTGGATGATTGTTATGAATTTTGCAAAACCTACAGTGTATATCTATATATTGATTGTGATCAATTGCTAACATACTAACCTTTACGGTTTT
Source organism: Guadua angustifolia (assembly GCA_036346375.1). Classification (NCBI taxonomy): domain Eukaryota; kingdom Viridiplantae; phylum Streptophyta; class Magnoliopsida; order Poales; family Poaceae; genus Guadua; species Guadua angustifolia. The sequence continues at coordinate 4,210,354 of CM070507.1, read as the reverse complement.
TTGCATAAAATCAACTTGAAATTCTATTGAAAATATTAAGAGCAACTTGATAGTACAATCCAGAATGATACATTTTGCAGCTTGTGATCAAAGACATCACAACGGCTCTATGCTAGAACCGTCTATAATACGTGTATATCACATACGGTTCTATAATAGAACCATTTATGATAAGTTTAAATTACGGACGTTTCTATTATGGAAATATCTGTGATAACATCACTATAAATATAAGCGTGTGTACCATCACTGTAAGGACGAGGATGCCGACTAGAGGGGGGTGAATAGGCCGCTTTTAAAAATTACTTGTGCGAATCTCTACAATTAAATTCACCCCCTATTACCTTTATGCTAAAACCTTAACAATAATTAATGCGGAAGTGATAGACTAAGGATTTGACAATCAAAGCCTAAATTCTCTAGGCTCACTATGCGCATTAACTAAATATGTCTCTAACAATAAATTGCAATCAATCCTAAATACAAAGCAATCAATCAATTTAATTCTATGAATATAAATTGTTGAATATATATAAATAAGGAATAGAATGCAAATACAAGAGACGATACTTTTTACCATGGTGTTCAGAGACTTGCCGATCTTCCCTAATCTACGTTGAGGTTAGCCCAAACGAATTGGATCGGCTCCACGAATTGAGCACCCACCTCGAATCCACTAGTGGTTGCTTTTCCCCCCTCTGGATAGGCGAAGCACCGAACTTCACAACTTTGCTGGGTTTCTCACAACCTCCGTTGAGAGCTCTCGCGCACGACGCCTCCACACACTGTCTAGGTGTCGGTAAATACCAAGAGTAACAAGCCAATCCCTTCCGCTTGAACTTCACCTAGTTCAACACATGCACTCTGATGACCACCTAATTGCAACACATGCACTAGGATCCTCCTCAAGCACAACACATGTACAAGAGGTTCTCAATCCACTTCTTAATTGTAACACATGCAATTAGGACTCACTCTGAGCTCAAAAACCAATTGAAAGAGTGCAGCACATGCAACCAACTCCCACAAACTCTCCCCAAAGTCAGCAAACCCAAATGCCAGCCTTTAGCATCCTTTTATAGCCCCCCAACACGAAAACTAGCCGTTGGGGGCAAGATTGGGCAAAAACGGCAAATCCCGGTACTACCGCCCAACTGGGGCCAGTAGTACCGGCTTCCAGGGCAACGGCTAGAAATCTAGCCTTAGCACAGGAAACTCAGTACTACTGCAGGCAAAAGCTCGGTAGTACCACTCGAGCGGTAGTACCGGCCTCCATAGACGGTACTGCCGATCTCGAGTCACCTCCAGAGTAGCCTCTCCGAAAATAACTACCAATGGCTTGGGCCTGATATTACCGCACCTTCAGTAGTACCGCCCATTGACCAGCGGTAGCTCCGGCCTTCAAAAACCAAGAAAATACGCTCTTCTGAAAAATAACTACTGGCTTCACCCGCGGTACTACCGGCCTCCGATAGTACCGGCTCTCAAACGGCGGTACTACCGGCCCTGCGGTAGTACCGGCTTTACACCTACAGTACTACCGGATTTCCAGATAAAATCAGATTTTCACACAGAAATCTTTTCTTTTCAAATCAACCATCGATAATGATTGATTCTTTGAGCCATGTGATGATCAACACATGATCAAGCAATTTGTAAAAACATTTGCAAACCCAATTCATATGCTCCAAATAATAGCATTAAACTCTAACTTATTTGCAAAACACATTCGCAAATAAACTGAGAACCTATGAGATCAATCCTCTTAGCCATGTAAGGATCAACATATGATCCTGACACTTTGCAAAACACATTTGCAAATGGCAACCATACTCTAGGATCGAAACCCATAACTTCCAGCTCATTTGCAAAACACATTTACAAATAACAAATCCAACCATTTAAAAGCACATCTTGAGTCATGAGTTGATCAACACATGATCCCAACATATTGCAAAACACATTTGTAAATGCTTATCTTATGCTCAAAGATAAAAGGCATAAGCATTAATATTTTGTAAAAAACACATTTTGCAAACTCAAAGCATAAACCAAGCTTAGCCTTATGATGATCAACACATGATTCAATCACAAGCTTAAAACACCAAAGCATGAGCTCTCTATTTGTAACACATGCAAATCTCTAGAACCATGCAAACAACCACTATTCAGATCAAATTGCATGAGTTCTCTCCTTTTGCAACACATACAAAACTTAGCTCAATGCAACAACCACATAAACCAATATTACATGAACTATCCCCCTTTTGCAACACATGCAAGACCATAGCTCCATGTAAAAACAAATCGATAAGATTCAAAAAGATGCAAGCATGAGCACTCTTATTTCCAATATATGCAAATACTTAGCTCATGTAAAATCCAACCAAGAGAGTGAGCTAGAGTGAACCGGATTGAGTTCATCAACACATGATGAAGCTTAAACTAAAAGACTCAACACCTCTTAATGGTACGACACCTAACTAGCAATCCGATCTTCCATCCAAACACTAAGATCGGTAACAGACTAGAAACACATTCTTAACCCTAACTAGTTATACCTTTTGCCTCTAGTGATCCACTTGGAGTTTTTATGATTTTCAATCATTTTCTCTCCAGAATCGAATCTTCTTTTGGTTCATCAACACATGACGAACCTTCTCTAGCCATTCTCTTCACTTCGGAATCACCTCTTGATACTTATCAATACATGATGACTTCTCATTTTCAATTCTTTATCTTCTTGAACTCAACCTACTTCACAACTTATTGAAGATCGTTAGTCCAACAAATACGGTTGCCTCAATCATTACTTGTACTCCATTAATACATAATGGATGCCTCTAAGATCGATTGAGCACAACCCAAATCAATTTGAATGATTAAATATGTCTTTAGTACTTTGTTGTAACTAGTGCTTCATTATACTCAAGAATTTTCCACTTGTCCTTAATTAACAAATAAAAAACAATTAGCACGTGATGAAATGTTCTTTGATTGATTGAAAGACAACCGAATTCAATTTAAACTCAATTTAAATTGACATGAGTATACATAACTATACTGGTTTCATATACTCAATATGATGGTAAGTAATGATCTAAATATATTTGTGTTATGGAAAGGGATCAGTACATTTAGACCATCAACTATAGAACAAACTCCATTAAGTATGTGCATATAACTATTTGAACATGGAATCAGTATGCGCATAATCAATCTTAGATTTCATACGAGTTTATCCTATATTAGCATAAGTATACTACAACTACACAAGCTATATATACTCAAAAAATTATTTCAAAGTCTTGGTCCTTTGTATTATATGGCAAGAGGACATGGATCAATACAATTAAAATATCAAATTAAATTATTAGCTCCCCCTAGATTTGGAAACATAATACACATATTTAGACTAAGACAATGGAAGAGTTCATCTTTTAATTTGAATCCTACGTATGCATTAAGACAATAGAGTGAATTCAAGTGCATACCTTTGGTTTTCTATTTTTCATCTACATTTAAGACTAATAAGAATGTAGCTCAATTAAACATGTTAGTCTCTACAACTACACAAGTTATATATATTCAAAAGATTGTTTCAAAGTCTTAATCTTTTGTATTATATGGCAAGAGGATATGGATCAATACAATTAAAACATCAATTTAAATTATCAGTTCCCCCTAGATTTGGAAACATAATGCACATATTTAGACTAAGGCAATGGAAGAGTTCATCTTTTAACTTGAATCCTAAGTATGCATTAAGACAATAGAGTGAATACAAGTGTATACCTTTGGTTTTCCATTTTCCATCTAAATTTGAGACTAATAAGAATGTAGCTCAATTACATATGTTAGTCATATAATGATTAAATATTAATATTAAACCAATCACCAAAACTAATGAAGCTTGAACTTACAATCTCTCCAAATCCTAGCCTCCTGCCGGCACTATCTCTCCCAAACCCTAGCGACCTCCTCCTTCTCCCTACCGTTGGATCTGCAGTCCTCGTCGCTAGATCGTCCATCCCCGTAGTCGCACACCTCTCTGGGCCATCGCCTCCTCCACTCCCAGTTGCCCCCTCTCCTCCGCTCCCCGTCACCGCCTCCTCCACTCTTTGGTGTTGCCTCGTCGCCCGCCGGGTCATCGCCTCCTCGCCCTCCTGGTCACTACCTCCTCACCCTCCTGGTCGTCTCCTCCTCCACTCCCGATCGCTGCCTCCATGCTAGCCCGGTAGCGGCCTCCTCCACTCTAAGTTTAATTTCTCTAAACATGATAAAGATGTAGTAGTATATATCAAGCATATATAGGAGATTAAACAATTTTGGTTCATTTCCAGACAATGATGAAGGAAATTGACATATATTGGTTTCAAAACATGTAAAAAAATATTTATTAAACTTTAAGTTGTTTGACTGCACATATATTGGTAAGTACAAGTGCTCTCCAGAATGAATTTCAATCCATAAGAGAGAGTTCTGGAAAAGTGGAAGCTATTATAGTTCTTTTGCCAAATAAGACCATATCGACAGTTCATCCGAGTCACTGTAGGTACATGATTTGGGTACGTGGTTTGCCACTTTTTTCTTCCAATTTCCACTGTAAACACATTCTACACTTCATTAGTTTTTTACTTGCTACTCACAATCATTAAGGTTCCATTACTCATTTTAAGATGTAACTGTTTCTTATGAATTGGCTAATAATTAGTTTGTGGAGGTGAGCTTATGAATTAGCTACATGACATAGTGAGGCATTGTGATGCAACCCACACCATACAAATTCAATTTATGCATGTATTTGATCTTACCAATTTTTTATCTATCAAAATATCCTAATTATACTCTTTACTGTCTTGCAAAGGTCCTAAAATACCACTGTGATAGTTGTGCAATTAGGCTATTGCTTGTGCTTACTATTTTACATACTTAGCAATACTAGTTGGCACTCAGTGTAGGCTCTTTTTCTTAGTTGTCTTATTTGCTAATTTATGTGTGTGTTTTATCTTGCCAACTTTTTATCTGTTGAAATATCTGATTGTACTCTTTAGTGTTTTGCAAAGGGGTCAAACAATTTAATTGTCTTGGGGATCTTGCATGTAGAGAGGCATTTGTTCAATGAGGAATTTGGGTCTTTACAAGCTGAATTGAACAATTACAGTAGTAAGCTTGGCCTTGAACTAGATTGTTATTTCCTGTTAATTTAATCATTAGCTAGGTTAGAAAGACAAAATGGTCAAAATTCAAAGCGAGTGACCCATCACAGCTGAACAATACTAACACATATGAATAACTCCACTACCAATCACTGTCACACATATCAATCACAATTGCAAAACATAGTAGTACCTAGCCATACATCATAGTACACAATCTCACAAACACAGATCACAAATTAACATTCATAGTCCACATAGTATAGAACAATTAACCTTCAACAACTAATCTTTATTAACCTTGATCAACTAATCCTTATCTTTAGTAATCGGGTTAGCTATGTTGATTTCATACATAAGGGTAGCCACGACTTGAGGTCTATCGAAAGACTACTCGATAGGTAATCACATTTTCTCTGTAGATAACTCTCCTGTAGCTCCTGGAATAGATGAGGCTAACTTTTTTGGAATCACATAAGGTGTTCAAAGTGTATAGATTTCATGGAGGGCCACATAAGGGCGTGTCAAAGCTAAAATAGGATTTTGACTTTTTGGTAGCTGCTAATACACAATAATTCTATATCACTATATAATAACGCCCCTGGAACTATCCAATTCTATTTTTGCAACGCCCAGCAGGGACAGGAAAATAACCTATATGCCTTCAACATTAGCTAGAATATGCGAACCCTCGTCGGTACAAAGAAGATCAAGATACAACTATGTTGAAAAAGGCCTATCTGGAAGCAATTCGAGAACACTTCTCTTACTTCTTGATGTGTGAGGTCATATGTCCAAAAGTCACATTCCATACTGCATAATTTGTGAAACTTGAGCATTCTATTTAGGGATGAAAAGCGGATATCGAATTTACGAACAAATTCGATATTTTTAAATAGATATATAACGATTTTGGTTTTCATTTTTTAACACTTTAGCAAGCTCATTATAAAAAATAAGATTATAAAATTAGATAAAAAAATTACGCATTATTTGCTTCCCATAAATGAAAAAAGGTATCCGAATCCGTATCCGATTGATATCCGAATTTTGTTTCTATCATTTAAATAAATATATAATGAATTTGAGGTTCATTTTTATGAATTTGAATAAGCTCAACACCACAAACAAGAATATGAATTCGGATAGAAAATTATATATCCTATTTGTTTCCTATTGAAGAACAAAGACAAAAAAATTGATATCCGAATTACTATCCGTTTTCATCCCTAATTCTATTGGTTAATTTGTGAAATTTGTTTGAATTTGTGAGTTGTAATTGTGCATTCTATTTGTTAATATAATATTTGAGTTGATTTCTAAAATGGTTGTGTTATCTATGATATAATCACCGATCTATTGGTTAATTTAACATTTAAGTTGATTTTTGAAATGTTGTGTAATCTGTAATATAATCAGCTTCAGATCTATGATTAATATAACATTTGAGTTGATTTCTGACATAGTTGCGTAATCTGTGATATAACCAGCTTGTGATATATGTAATCTGCTTGCAACATAATCTGTATAACCAGCTTGTTTCAGAGGGCATGACTAACATTTCCTGAGTCTAGCCAATAAATAAATAAAATATTCAGTAATAAAAAATAATATCATAGACAATTCCATATAAGGAACCGTCTGTGATATATCACATCCATTAACAGTTCTAGTACTGTCTATGATACACCGTTGTCATCACTGAGACATGCTTACAGACGGTTCATAAAAATGTTTGTGTTGACCTTTTAGAACCGTTTGTAATGATTTTTTCTATAGTAGTGAGTTCATGTATAAATATATGTGCTTATTGATCATACTATCACAATGTGAACGTAATCACAAAAATGGAATAAGATATGAACAGTAAATCTAGAGTATATAAACAAAACTGAACATTGAACAAGAAGATATGAAATTAACTAGACAAGAATCATAATTTCAGTAAAATGACTACATTGTCACAAATTGTGTCACTTAGCCCAATCATTGAGCAATAGCCACCCCAACGTGCAAGATCCCTAAGACAATCAACGCCTATATAACCCCTTTGCACAAAGTACAAAAAATGACACAAGGTTGGGATTACTCACAGAGCACTAACTTGCAGTTAGTGAAACTGGTTAGGCTCATAAAAAATGATGTCCTTAGAAAACAATATCACCAATTAGATTAATCTTCTCTCTAATCATTGATTAAGAACAACTAAACTAGGTAATTATGGTAATTAATATGTAGGATTAAAGAAACTGTTGATATGAGATTAACTCAAATACTTTAAACTTACGTGTGGCTTGGAATAGATTAATCGCTTGATGTTGGTCAAAATTTAAGGAAGTATATATAAATCGTTGCATGCAGAAATTCCTGTTTGGCCCTCAATTGATATGTGTTGATAACATATTAGAATAATGATGATGACTGTCATAGATCAATCACAATGCAACAATCGAACAAATAGAACAATCAAGACTATTACACGGAATATAAGAAGGCAAACTCTTTTCTTTTTTATTGATAATTGATTCTCTTGTACCATGGGGTGCTATATTTATAACAAAAACTCCTCCTGAATAGTTTCAGAATTCGTCTACCAAATTCTAGAGCTCGGTTATATCTCAACAAGCTCAATCCTAATCATGCACCCTAACGACGTCCTCCGCAAGATTAGCACTTAGCAGTGACTAACCACGTCCCGTCCTCCTTTTGTTCTACCACGCCCACGCGCATGTCCGCCTCCCACCACGTCCATCCCCTTGCCTGGACGATGCTGACACGCGGACCTCTAGGTGGCCACGGGGCCAGGTGTTCTGACTTGTGGCGGTGTGATCGTCTGGGTGGCTCGGTGGCGGATGGTATGGACGACTGGAATGCGGTGAGGCGGACGGCAGGATGGGCGTGGAGGTCGGTGCGGTGCGGGGCGAGGCGAGGCGAGGCGGCTAGGATGGCGATGTACGTGTTGAGAAGGGATAGGAGGAAGAGGAATTCGTCAACCGTAACACGCGTCTGTGTGTCTATCCGCGTAGGTAGGTGCGTGCCCCACCAACGATTTCAAAGATTTGGGGAGTTCAGTGGAGTTCAGCGTGAGGAATAGCGCAGCGGCCGCAGCGACTTCCAGTTCATGAATGTTGTCGGTGATGTGGCATTTACACGGGCCGCGTTTATGGCTGGCTGGCGCGGCCCGATCGAGCTGCATACGTTTATGTGGCCGTAGGCGTAGATCGAGCTCCAGAAACAAGATATACACGGGCAGAGCCTTGCTACTAGTAATTAGTAGCGGCACAAAGATCGTATGCTGCATGTGCTTGGTTAATTTGTTCCTAGACGAGTCGGTCGTGCATCTGTTTGTTGGATGGAAAATATCTGGCAATCATCGGTGAAACCACCGTGCAACTGAACTAAAAAGTTTCAAAAATTCTGAAAAAATCATGGATGTACATCTCAACTTACCCCACCTACATATAAAATTTCATGATCAAATTCATCTTATACTAGCAGTTACAAAAAGACAAATTTCGCATAAACAGTGATTTTTACTGTTCATCACTATTCATTTTGCTGCTTGTTTTTTGTAACCGCTAGTATAGGATGAATTTGATCATGAAATTTTTATATGTATAAGTTGAGATGTACATCCATAATTTTTTCAGAATTTTGAAACTTTTGGGCTCAATGTGATGATTTCGGAGGAGGGCACGGATATGTTTCGTTGGATACTCGTAGACTTCGTGGTTGAATCAACTCGATCCATTTGTGCGAATCAACGTAGTGGGGGCATAAAATACCCGCACCGGCTGGCGAGTTTTGTCCAACAGGGCGGTCTGTGCTAATCAATCAATATACATGCGCGTGTTGAGCTCTATATTCTAATAGTAGCACTGCTGCCATAAGTAACAAGCCAGGTTTAGCTGTGTGTATCCTATAATACGGAGGCCAGGAGATAGAATATCCCATTAAGTAACTTGCCAGGTGTAGCGGTATGCACCGGAATCGGATTCGAGTATTGACGATCGGGCCAGCAGGCCACCTGCCCTGGCAATAAACGCTTGGTAGCGAGGGTAGCCGGAGCTAGACAGAGAAAGATAGATGGATCGATACAAATACAATTGCAATCATGCCTCTCTATCTTACTCATAATCTGGGCATTGGTTGTTACCGTCAAGTCAAGCTCTAGGAGGGGAGGGAAGCGAGCGGGGCTCGCGACAGGGACGCGCGGGCGTGGGGAGGTGGAAGCTGTTGCTATCTTATCTGGACACCCAACGAACAAAGGCTTCGGGTGGAGTAACGAGGAATACAACGAGGCGTTTCTTTCTTTTTTTAAAAAAATCAATTGCTGCTAATAGTCTAATAAACAAATCAATCGCTGCTAATAGTCTACTTCCGACGTTATTATTGATTCATGCACTTAGTAAAGTTATATATATAGAGCTGTATTACACCTCTTTATTGAGAGGTGCTTCCATACTTTTCTCTTTTTTTTACAGTTGCATGCATGAATATTAAAGTTTGAAGGAAAGATAGATGATGATTACTTATCCCTTCACTTTCTTCAAAATTTGTGCAACTTGTATCCAGAGAGAAAGCATTTAAGCACTGCTCATCTTTATTATATATTTAAATAATATATTTTACTCTAGTATATACTAATAGTAAATGATAGTAAATGATATATAAAAATAAAATAATAATAAAATATTATATCAAAATTATAGGATGATACGCACTTAATAATAAAATTTTAAGGCCAGTAACTGGGAGGGAAGGACAGAGTAGATAATGCTCGTGCTCTGGAATTCCACTGCCGACTCCGCCGGCAGTGTTGGACGTTTCCAACACGCCGATCGATTAAACAACGAGCACCCTGGCTGGCCGGTGGATGGTGCGGCTGCCCCACCCTCCCCCTCCCTCTCGCCTCGGCTTGGCGCATGCATGCACTGGCCCGGCCGGCCTCCGCCTACCGACGCCTCGCTTTCCGTCTCCAGTACTGGTTCGTTACTTCCGCCATAGCTTTGTTGGCCTCCTGCGCCGGTCGCGGCTAGGCGGGCGCACCGACAAGATAGACAAGCCGCGGGACGGCACGTCACCTAGCTACCCGCATGCCGCGAACTCGGAAGTGAATTCCTCAGTTTTTTGGACTCATTTCCTTTGGGGAGACGTGCGCGTGCACGCAGGCGGGCGGCGGCGTCGGAGACGATCGCAGATTGGGATAATATATATTGGAAAGCGGCGCGTCGGCACGGTTGGTTCCGACTTGGTAGTGGAGATTCGCCGAAGTGCTCATGCGATACCACTACTAATAGTATGATCATATGATAGGCTTTGCCGGTTATATATATATGATCATCACTAACTTGTTGCGGGTACGGGCGATTTGGAAAGGTAAAAAGGTGCGTGACTCTTGAAAACACTACATCATGAGCGTGTTGTGCTGGGGGCAGGAAATGGCCGGCTGTCAGGCGAAAAAGGTTACGTTTCATCAATCACGCGCGCGTTCTGACATTTTATGGTGAAATAGCAGGCAGTCATTTTTGTGAGCGGCAAGCAATTAAACTCGGCAGCCTAAATTTGCTGGATTTATATATCACTCTACTGAGGAGAGGCTCGATCATGAGATCGACTTTCAGGCCTGCCAGCTTACTGTAGTACCCCGTCATGTTAATGCAAAGGTCTATGTGGTTTATAAGAAGCGGCGGTGGGATTAGTTATATATTATTTGTTTAAAGTTTGTTGTGGTAGTATATAATGTTTATTGGGTCTAAATATAGTATATCTGGGTTGATCCTTTTATATGAAGAGAGGACGAAAGTGTGAGCGGAACGCTATATACATGCGCCCGCCTGACGGTGGACTGGATTTTGAGCAAATTTAGGCTACGGTGTTACAAATGGTATCAGAGCATCAACCTTCACTGCCCGGACGAGTGTGAGACGGGGCGTGGACATATGGCACGTAGTTTGTGTGTAGGTCTAGAGTGGACACACTTTATATCATATAAACCGGTGCTGGATGCATAGACGTGTGTTGAGGGGTGGTCTGTCGTGTACATGTACGGTGTGCTGCCGAGGGCGGTTGTCCTTAAGATGGGTAAGTGTAATACCCTGGTCTGTTGATGTACATGCCTTAAGTGGCCTATATAAAACGGTTATGAGATTAGACCTATATTACTCGTCTAAAGTGAGTTTGAGTAGTATATAATACATGTTGGGTCTAAATATAGCACATCTAAGTTAACTCTTTTACATAAAGTAAGAATGGAAGTGTAAACGAGCGCTATGCATACGCATATCTGCTTAACGGTGGACTGGACATTGAGAGAAATTTAGACTAGGGCTATGAATTCCTAAAACATACCCTAACTGACCAGGTCTTACGGTGCGATAGTTGACCACACCTGACAAGTTACACTTCTTTTCTGAGCATATCATTGTTCATTTGCTTGAAAAGGAGGAAACCCACTACACTGCATGAGCGACGCTGTGCCAACGTGGCCTGGCTCCCCAGTGCACAAAAGAAGGCTGCCCGCTCTATTTGCAAATTGACCACTCATGATTCACGAACGGTGGAAAGGAGCACCGATCGAGGACCACAAGAACCTGCAAGTTCCACGCTCCTTTTCCTGCCAACTTCAGTAGCTACGTACCACTGCCTAATGCGTTTTTCTTGTAGATACAGCAATCTTACTAGTCAGGTCAGGTGTGCTCCCACCAACCTTCAGATGTTCGAAGAGGCGACGTATTGGCAAGCATCTTCTGTTACTACTTGATGTCCGCGTGGACATAAGCCCCCCATTCTGGGTTCATTCGCTCCCTGCAAATGCTAGTGCAGAAATTATCAATGGTGCCAGACGCGTCTGTTGCAAATGTGCAACTGCTGCATCTTGAGGTGCTCACGCGGCAATGTGATCGATGCTTCTGTCAGATAATCCCAGGGCAATTTCGATTTAGGCCCAAAACGGGCCGAACAATAGTTGGGCCTAGCTTAACGTAGGTGGGAAACTTGATAGCCCAGCCCGTAAAATCGTGGCCTAGATCCAGTTACAATTCAGCCATGAACGAGCTCACGGTCTTATTCTCGCAACCTTTTTCGTGCCAATCGGACAAAGGTAAATTACAAACGAACATTCGTTAACCAACCCCATTTGATGCTGTTGTGTTCAGTTCATCCAAACAGGATCCCCATCCCCCACACGTCAAAAGCAGTAGCTCGGCTGGTCAGAGCGTTTCTTTCTGGGGTCCAACTGTCCAACCCCAGTAACCCACAACATTCCTAAAACATACAGTAGAGGTCAAGAAGCGTACACGGTAATACTATTAATCCAACAGCTCCTACCGCTCGTGTGCGCTGCGAAGCTACTGTGCAGGTGAGCCTGCAACGAGCGAGTAGCGGAGACGACGACAAGGACCGCGCGCAGCAATCGCTCAACCGCTGTTCCCCTCCATGCGAGACGGGACGGCTCGGCCAGCAATGGTAACATCAGCCAGCTCATAGCTTGGCTGATATGGAAGCCAGGGTTACCCATACTATTTCTATCTTGGTTTTCGAAAAGACGGCGATATCGAAACTCACGAAAAATCGAATGGTTTGAAAGTTAAATGAATTTAAAATCTGGTCAAACAGCGGAACGATGTTCGAACGAAAAGGTCAAAAACCGCTCAAAACACGGCAAATTTCGAGGGGTTTTCTCAAAAATCGACGACAGATTGAAAAATTATAAAGAATGAAAAAATTGCAAAAAAATGTTGTAAAATTCCAAACTTTATTTTTAAAAAAAATGTTCACACAAGAGGTCATAAAGCTATTAATACTAATTTTAGAAAACTTTTGGATAATTTTTTTTCAAATTTCTCTAATTTTTTAAATTTGAATTTGAACTTGAACGGTAAATCAAAAGAAATCCCTTTCCGAATGAGAGTGGTACGAGCAAATTTCACAAATTTCAAACGTTTTTCTGATGAGAAGTGAAACCGTGATGAAGGTTACTATCCAAGGCTACACTACTCATTCACTCATGCGTTGCGCCTTGCCATCAAATCAAACCCATGATTGTCGCAAAGTAGGTTTTGTGAAATATATGTGCACAAGTGCACCTCGTGTCATGGCGACAGGAAGGGATCTAGTGATGTACCGTACCAATCTAGAAGTGGACGTAGTACTCTCAATTTTTTGTCGAAACTCCTTTGACATCTTACACTATAAAATCAAACATTTAACATCTTAAAGTTTGTAACCCGTTTCAAATAATATATTAGCCTAGTTATCGATAATGGTGTTGTATGCGTAGCGCAATGAGTGGACAATTTAGTAATATAGAATGATACATTGACCAAGTTACATCAATAATAAGTGACTCACATGGGTTTTTCTCTCACAGAGCTACCAATCATGCTTCTATGGCTATCGAACTTGATCTCCTCTCTTTATTTCAATTTAGAAAAGAAAGTCTTGTAAGCCTTACTTGTTATTCACCTAAACTTATCCAGTTTTTCATTCTATGTGATAAAATCGTTCACTCATCAAGCCACGTAAGTAAAATCATTAAGCTAAATTGGGTTATAGTGTTATTTCAACCGGATTGTAAAGTTTGGAAAATCAAATATTCGATTTCATAGTTTAGATTGTCGGATAGAATTTCAAGCAAAGTCTACAATGTTATATAGACTTTTTGCGTAGTAATACCGACTCGGTTAAAACCCACGCACGCGGGATTAACCATCGGGAAAGCACGCTTTCATCTTCTTTTTCCTAGTATGATTAGAAAAAGTAGGGACTGCTAAGAGCAATCAGGGCTTTGATCTATATACGATAATCAAAGTTTCAAATGTTTAGCTATATCTATATTTAAAACAATAATTATTTGTGCAATTGTCAAAAAAAATATTAAAGCACCTCCCTTATTTGTGATCGAAGGGGTAGTTAGCAAGGGTTCAGGTGGACCGGCCGAGGGTTTTATCTATCACCAGATAAGCAGATCAAGCTGCTAGTGACGAGGTACCATGCATAGTTTTAGTTTATGCTTGCGGCCCCAGTCATCTCGTGCTAAAATGCGTCACCCGTGAGGTCACTAACGCCCCCATCCTGAATAACAAAGACGAGGAGACTTAACAATTCATCGGAGGTTGATGTTTCCAAGGAACCCAGTTGTACGATGTTTGTATTCGTGGATACCACGTGCGAGCACACAAAAATACAAAGATCAACCACCAAGCAGGGGAACAAAGCCAGCTAGCTAGCAAGTGCTACGAGTCTACTCTAGCATAGCAAGCAATGGCATGTTCCTTGGCCGTATGGACCTTGTTGGAAATTGAAAGTACGATTTCGACGAAATAAATTTTTGAGGAAAGATTGCAACGAAGAATTGAGTCAGTCCGAAGTGCACAGGGGAAGGGACTTGCATGTCTCATCACATCCTACAACGTCGGATATGAACGGCAACAGTGTCCGTGTGTGGCTTTCCAAGAAGCCGTTTAGACGCGGTCACGCGGGATCAAAGCGGTGAGCAATCAAATTACTGCTGCGTCAGAAACAAGCAGCACCGATGTGTTGTGCCGTACGTAGCAGCTGAAGTTAATGGAACAGTCTAGTACGTAGGCAGCTGTAAATGTGACGGTACAAAACAAAGCACTACATTGATCTAGTACTTGATGGCCGAACCGAACTGGTATAATGAAGCTAACATCCACCACAGCATCCCACAGACGCCTGTCTCCAGTCTCCAAGTTCTACCTAGTCTTTGGCAGTAGTTTGGACTTTGGAGTTACTGCCTAACCAGTTACCACTACGTGTCCCTCCCAGTAAACTACACTTGAATACGCGCTCTGTATACTACACTTAAATACCTAACTCAGTCTATGTCCTAAACATGGTACCTGGACTTGATTGCACTTTCAGATCGGATTTAATGTTGTGGACAAAAGCTTGTTCTAAACATCCCCCATACGTCTCCTCTTGCAAAGCATTGCACGTTTCAGGCTCGTTTAGAATGCAGGATCTCCAAAGAATTTTGCAGGAAACAGAGCACTTTCTCATACAGTTCCCATCAAAATCCTCCGATCGAAGAAGGTGTTTCATGATTGGACACATGTACCATTCACTGTTAATCTTCATTTCAAGATATTTCAAAACTACTGCCGTGAATAGATCCATCTATCGATCCATCTCCAAGGCGGGGCATCGTGAAGCGTACTATTTGCTCAGTACAACTGGTTCCTTGCATAGCATGCGGCGAGCTTGCTTGAATGCCGGAACGTACCGCATTTTTCCTTTATTGTGAGACGCCCAGCTTTTCAGTCTACGGCACGCATTGATTCCATGTGTCTCTTGCTCAAAAATTTTGGTTGTTGCCATCCTTTTCCTCTTGCCTCCTTTCCATGTATCATCTGCGCATGATGATACCATGCCTGAAACTTGATGTTTTTGCACAAGTACAGGCACCGGTTGTCGCCTTGCAAGAGAAAAGATGCAGAGATCACAAACACCGATGGAAAAAAAATCTCCTGTCAAGATGGAGGAAAGCAGGACGAGGGAGAAACCAAAAGCTTTTGCTTTCGAGACATTTCAATTAAGCATTCATGCACAGAGAGGCTGGCGATTGGTGAGTGGTAAACGAGCAAAAGAAGGAAAATGCCAAGCGAGTCCTAGCCTCTTTGTACAACCTGAAAAGAGAGAAACAAGTGAAAGGAAAAGGAATGACGCGATCAGGCAAAGGGGGACGAGCCAGCCAACAAAAGAAAGGTGGCTCGAAGAGGAGATGGATAGTTTGGTGCCTCGACACTTGGATCTACAGATGCAGCAGATAGGTCGTGTTTGATGAATGGCTAGCAACTCTCAATCCTTTTTACTAGTCAATTTTTTATTGTGTCACAACTGCTGTTGCTGGCTGGTACAGTACCATCTGCCTATTATTACTGACATGAAGCACAAATGGATACACCTTTGTAAGTTATCTTCATCTAACGTGTTCTCATTTTCTCCAGGAAGGAAGGTTATATATACTTTATCCCTTCTGAACAAATGAACAACTTCTCCCGGGTGGTTGGTGTTGGTGATGACCACTTTATCCTTTGCATTGTACATATTAGTAGTGCATATGATCAAACTGGGCATATGGCTATTAAAAGCTTGTTTTGTTCTCTTTTCTTTAACCAGAAAGGTGACTTGCTCATTTATGTGTGCATCATCCTTAAACATGTATAAATGATTTGACAATACATATGTAATTTTGCCTTTTAAAAGATAGATTGTTTTAGAACTTCATTTGTGATATATTAATATTATATTATAGGTGAGAATATACTAACTCCGTTTGTCAATACTTATCGCATGTGACTGAAACTTTCTTTCTCAAATAATTGCATAGTAAAACAATAAACATATCATAATATAACATTTCCTATTTATATCATCGTCTCTTAATATCATTATTGCAATGCTTGTCACATTCTTTCGGTACTTCTTTTAATGCACATCATATTGCTTATCCCGTTATAGCCAAGTTGATGAGGATAAAAGGCTTTGCTTTGCTCTGGGCCTATAATAATTAAAGTCCATACTCTATTTTTAGGCCGTAACTTTATAAAGCTCATAAAGAAGGATAAAGCCTACAACCAGTTACTTGGTCACAACTCGACTAGATTGCTGACATGTTCTCTATTAGCTCACACTTAACCATTCCGACCATATGAAACTGGTCGGGATAGGTGGTTATCTCTACACGTGCGCATTATGCGGATAGTTTTTCTCTTGATTGGTATAAATAACTACTCAAAAGTTATCCTCTCAAAGAGACACCTTTTGACAAGAAGACACTTTTCGGACAGAAAACACTTATTGAAGCACAATTGTCGCCTCTTCATTCTATATAAATAGGGAGGCCATTTGTATCGTCAAAGAAAGAGAAGAATTAGATTAGCTTATAATACTATATACTATGGGCCTGTTTAGTAGAGCTCCAGATCCCAGCTTCACCTGATATCTGAAACTTGTATGTTAAAATAAAGTGAATTAAGTTTATATTTTTGTCTAAAATATAAACAAGATGATCCATCTAAACACTCTTAATGTACTCACAGACTCCACAGATCTGGAGTTAGAATACCACTCACGAGATCCATGAATATGGACCCTACCAAACACACCCTATATGTGTCAATCCACTTGGTTAATAGAAGCAATCTTTCATTTCCTCTTTGTACTCTTTGACCCTCGAGGCTTGCAACCATTTTTTTTTCGTAATCTTGGTCTAAGAGGCCCTAGGTCATGAACATCGACACAAGTGAACATGCATCAATGAATCACCCTTTTAATCTCTTCATTCCATGGAGGTCCACTAAATAAAGAGTCAAAATGTTTTGTTTTTCTATAAGAATTTTTATCGTATTCTATATTGTCTTAACTATTGTAAAAACTAAAAACATGTCTCGATTTTTATAAACACATGTACAAAAAAATCATATTTCTTATATTATTTTATTTTTCTCAAATTAGCGTGTTTTTTATTCTAACTAAAGCCAAATTTTTATTTTTCATTTAGTATGGAATTAAAAACAATCCCTAATTTCTTTTTATTTTTATTCCTATGTTATTTTTTGTTGTTATTTCTTATTTAATTTAAATTTTAGTTTTAGGTTAGAATTTGTACAAAAAACTAACTCTTAATTTTCATCAATTTTTTATTCTGAATTTTAACTATATACATGATTTAATTTAGAGTTTGTATGAAACTTTTTTTTGAATTTTTGGTCAGGAGCTCTAGCATTCAGTATAGAAGGAGAACAATTGCCGACCTACAAAAGCACACACACCCACACACACGCCACACACACACACACAAGCGCTGCACCCGGGTAGTGCGCACTTGGACGAGTCTGGGACTCGATCCCGGGCGGGCTGCTCACAAACCAGTGGAGCTAGCCACCCGAGCCTTCACTCGTTCGCGAGTTTGTGTGAAATTCAAATAGCTAATTTCCTTTATGTTTAATTTGAATTTATGTTAATTTTTTGTAATTTTTATTTTATTTCACATATCAGTTTTAGGTTAAAATTCGTATACAAATTTAACATCTAGTTTTTATCTAATTTTTATTATAAATTTTAGTTATGCACACATTTTAATTTGTAGTTTGTATGAAAGTTAAATGATTGATTTCCTTTTATTTTTAATTCTAAAATTATATTATTTTATTGTATTTAGTATTGATTCTTTCTTCTAATCTAAGCCATTAATTTATTAGTGTTTTTTATTTAATTTCAAATATTAGTATTAGGATAGAATTTGCATACGAATTCGATCAACTTCTAATTTTTATTCCAAATTTTAACTATGTATGTGTTTCAATTTAGAGTTCGTATGAAAATCGAATGGAGAATTTCTTTTTATTTCTTATTCTAAATTTCTATTTTTTTATTGTGCTTGGTATGGGCTCTTTCTTTTAATATAAGCTGTTATAACTTTGGTCCATTTGATTGACAGTTAGATGTTTTATTTAAATAATAACATCTAAGGGCTACTATAGTTCAACTTAGTTATGGTCTACTTGATTAAGGGCTAGATGTTTTTTTAAAAAAAATTCTAGCATATTTCTCTTTTTTCTTAGCAACTCTAAAAAACATGTCATGAAATTTTTATTCTAAATTTTAGCTATGTATGGGCTTTAATTTGAAGTTTGTATGTAAATCAGATGAATAATTTATTTTTTATTCCAAATTTCTGTTAGTTTTTATTCCAAATTTTGGCTTTTTTTATTATACTTGTTGTGGATTTTTTTCTTTTAATTTAAGCCATTATAACTATGATTCGTTAGATAGACGGTTATATGTTTTTCTTTAAATAATAACATCTAATTGTTATGATATGTCAACTTAGTTAGGATCCAATAGATTAAGGGCTAGATGTTTTGCTTTTGTATTAGAATTTTTAGCAAATTTTTTTTGTCTTAGCAACTCTAAAAAATATGTCTCATGCTTTTAATATGTAATAGATTAAACGGAGGGAAAGAGATGCCGATGTCCTGTCTAGCTACTGTGTTTTGTCTGCTGCTGTGAGGTCTGAAGCTGCAATTTTTTGGAAATCTTTCAAGTTTCAAGCTCTCAATTCAGCCACTACATCTGACAAGATGCTACCCCAAAAGGTGTCTCTTCCTTCCATAGTTGGGAACCACATATATAGTATCATCTGACACTTTTGTAACATCTAATAAACTGTTACCGGCTAACAGCCAACAACATGGGTATCCAGGGGAGCTCAGAAGATAACATAGAAAAGTGAAGTTTCGCTTCCACGTACAGTTAATAAAAACACTGTACACAGTATCCTCCTAACCTCTAAAAAAATCCGCGCTGCATTTGAAGTTATGTGGCAACAACTTTGTTTGGCGGTCTCAATTAGCTTGCAACCATATACTACTCGGTAAGTGTGCATTGTGTAAGGGGTTTAGACTTTAGAGGCTTCGCGATGGTTGGATGTTCACCTCTCGACTACGACCTGATTGATGGTGCAATGGCATCAACAATGACGCCAAGGCATCAATAACCCAAACCTGTTGATGCCAAGGCATAAATAACGCAAACTAATCCCATCCTAATGACTTGCAAGGTGAACATTCAAAGAGGAGGAAAATAATCCCATCCTAATGACGACATGGCATCAATAATCCAAAATAGCAAAACAAAAAAAAAAGATAAGGCAAATCAAGACTAAATCTTCTGCTAATACTCCCTCCGTTCCTATTTGTAGGGCGTTTTAGTTTTTATTGGAAGTTTTAGTATCATTAACTAAGCATTAATTGGCATAATCAACCATATGCATGCATGGCAATAATAGGTGCTCTTAGGAGTAATTAACTGCATGCATGCATGAGCATGTGTATTCGAGCATAATTAATTCGAAAACAAAAGCGCATTGATGATTTATCATAAAAAATGTTACATATGAGAATGGAGGATAGTACATGTGTTTCTTTTCCCTAAAAAATTATATGTTGGGTATTGATAAAGTCTTGAGGATTGAACTGAATGAAGAAAAGCTTTGCCTGTTCTATATTTTGGAGAAGGGGGATGGTCCATAATGCTCACACTAGTCACCAGATGTCACCCTTTCTCCATTACTGTAGGCTAGTTGGATCGTAGCTAATTTCACGGGCATCTATCGGCCCAACGCTTTGCAGTTTGTGTACTAGGAAAGGAACATGGAAGTGATGCTTACTTCCTAATAAGGAAAGTATTAACATCTAAATTGACCGGACAGATAGATTTTTCAACAAATAATTGAGGCCATATGTTGAGCATCTTCCCAATTTGGAGTTAAGGACCATGCTTACATGCAGCTCCTTAGCTACACTATCTCGTAGTTTCACACTTGGCATCCCAAGCAAAATCTACAGGAGCTAGCTGGTACTCCACACGATTCGGGTGTAATTATATATCACAAGTACATATGGTTACCAAGGTGACCTGCAGAGAACTAGCAGTACTAAACAAAGTTGAGAATATCATTGTATATATAATTATGTAGCTAGTACCACCAAGAACATTTTTTTCTCTCAGCCACAGAGTCTTGGTCGCCTCACGTAAGCGATACGAAAAGGTGTTGCTTCACTCTTGACTACTCCTATTGCAATTGGTGCCTCCTTTCAATAGGTTCTACTCTAGACGTGGGCGGTACTCTCCTGTCTTCTATTATTTTATTAAATTAGAAGAAAAATATGTTATCATATTCGTCCTCCGTGACTAAAAATTCCCACGCTAATAGAATGAAAAAGAGATAGATCTACACTTTTGATTGTGGTGTATTATCTTATTAATTAGAAGAAAAGAAAACTATCACATTCGCTCTTAAGGGCTACAAATTCCCACGTTAATCGGAGAAAAAAAATTTTACATAGTTGATTATGATGGTATAGATTAAAAGAGAGAGTATATGTTAAGTACAACAAAAAAAAACTAAAATTCAAAATAAAAAATAAAACTAGCAATTTGATTTCCATACAAATTCTTAAGTAAAATAAACTAAATAAGTATAATTCAGAATAAAAATTGAATTCCAACAAAAATTAACTAAAATTTGGAAAAAAAATAAAATAAAATTAGTAATTTGATTTCAATATGAATTTCAAAGTAAATCCCAAATAACTATAATATGAAATAAAAATTAGTAATGGAATTGTATATGAATTCTAACAAAAATTAATTGAAATTTAAGATAAAAATAAAAGAAAATTTGCAATATGACTTCTATATCAATTCTAAAATAAATTCCCTAAATAACTAAAAATTTTAATAAATTAAATAAAATTAGTAATTTGATTTGTGTATGAACTCCAATAAAAAATAAGTGAAATTTTGAATAGCATTAAAAGTTATAAGGTGGATAGCAAAGAATGCCATGAGAGGAGACCTCCAAAGAGTGCAATAGCGTCGATCTATCCTGTAAAAATACATTGATCCACGGGGCGAAGAACCAAGGTGGCGATACCAAAGAGAAGGACAATGATGTGTTGCACATCTTAGCCGTTCGACAAAGACAATGTCATGTTGGCCCTCGGAGCCGTTGAAGGAGCCAAGGGGCATAACGATGAGTGATGAGCATTGATGTTATTGAAGAAATCAGTGGCAAAAGAAGCTCAATGATGGAGGAGCCCTGGTAAAGAAGGGATGAATCTTTGCATCGAAAATGAGATATGGATGAAATGAGGCCACTGGGTAGCTAGGAGTGTCATCGCTGGTGAGGCACATTGTAACCAGTGATAGCAATAAAATTCTTCATATCATTGGACAACGACTAAAGCAGACATGTCGGCATCAATAAGGTGAGAGGTCGCTATGGTTAGTAAGGAAGCCATAGTGTTGAAATGACCAATGTTGAAGAGTCCGACATTGGAGAAGAGGAAATCGATCACATATAACATCGTGCATGTGTATATTTATGCATACATCTGTACGAATAGAAGCATAGGTGTACAAAAGCAAAGGAGCAAAGAGCTTGGAGTAGAGACGATGCAGTCATAGGGAATAGACTTGGAACCACCCTAGAGAGCGTGATGGGTGTGCCCAACAGGGACCAATGATGCCATAGGGAATAGACTCGGAGCTACCCTAGAGAGCGTGATGGGTGTGCCCAGCAGGGACCAATGACGGTTTCATGTATATGCTGTAGATGTCGTGACAGTCAACATCAAGCAATAATTAGATAGAAGTAGAAGATAACTATGCGGTAGAGTGTTGCATTGGAAGAGGTAGCAACTAAGGGGGAACGATCAAGAATTAGGCTTACTATTAGAGTTTGAAGTAGAAAAGCTGTGACAGTGAGAAGAGATAGAAGACACATGGTTCGATAAGGTAACCAATATGTGAAGGAAGATAGATTCAAGGTAGGTCACCTATGGTTCATCGGTGTATGTGTGAGCAAGGCACTTTAATACCATATGAATTAAAACGATAATTTGAAAAAAAAATCAACGTATTCCTTAAGATTAAATACATGTATATACATTTTGAAAAGGAGTAACTAATGGAGGAAGAGTAATGGTATGCAGCTATATGATTCATGCATGATGGAGAGTGGTTACGTTTTAAGAACCCTAACAATTTATTATGCTCAATAATTTTTTTCCATCGAAGCTGATACTTTAGCTATGTTCCTCAAATTGTATTTTTCTTCAGCCTTCTATTATTATTTCTAATGCTTACGACGTTTTAACTAAATAATATACAAGCTATATGTGTAAATATTTTCAAACATCTATGATACTACAAACTTGGAAACAATTTATTTACGCAAATGTACACACTATTGGTATACTAGTTTACATGTAAAATAATCCCTTTCCGGCCGCAACCATCGTCAATGATAGATGCCTGGGTCCCGCGTTTGTTCTGCCGTGCATCATGAAACCCGTCAATAATTATCTGTTTGGCTAGTAGTATTTAACTTTTTATAAGGCAGAAGATATGATATTTTGTTCATCCAACGTATGTAGTGGTCGAAGTGTCGAACAGTACTCCTTGTTGGCAGGCAGATGGCCACGACGGCCAAAAAGTCCCTCCGGATATTACAATACCCCAACGTGCACAAAACGCTCAATGGACCATCACGTAGTTTAATGGCTCAATGCTTTTGTGCCGCCGATAATAGCAGTAGATATGTATTTGTATTCTCTGATCCAATTATTAATTATCCGATCAACAGTAAAGCTACTTGTTGATATACTCTCTCTCTATTCCTAAAGAGATGTCATTCTAGGGTTTTTATATTTTTGGCCCATATACAAAAGACCTCATTACTCTTTTTCTTAGATGAGGTATCTTACTTAGTCACATTGAAAATAGCTAAAGGAATAGGTATAAAAGTAAAATATTAAAAAGTCATATTATAATTAATAAAATATATTAAAAAAATAAAATTTGAAAGATAGATCGATGCGGTTCGAAACATAGGATAGGAGTATATCCCAACGGCAGGTTACGTCTTACCTGTCTTCCTCAGCGTTTGATTAAGAGAAGCTAGCATGAAAAGAAAGAAAGAAACCTAACAGTGACTGCTCCTGCAAAGATACGTCTGGTGCATCACTTAGCCTACAGGGTCGGTACTGCAGGATTTGCCAAAGAAACCCGATAGATTTCCAGATGCAGACACCGCCCATAAACTGATGCATGAACCTGTACGTGCTTGAAGGAACCCGACCGTTTCAATCAAATTTGCCGAACCCTGGCTGTGTATTCACGTGTTGCGGCTTGCGAGCTGATCCAACCTTGATGAGCACACCACACCACGCGGTGTTATACACGGCAGCTCGAGAGTTAACTTTGAAGTCGGTGAAGAGGACTCATCAAACTATCAAAGGCCAAAGTTAGGCGTCTGCAATCTGCATATCTGAGAGAGCGTCTAGAGCACGCATGTTAGCTATGATAGGATCTAGCTGGGATCGATGTGTACAGTGCTAGCTGGTGTACGCACCAAGATCGGTGAGTTTTGGTTTTTTTTTTTCCTGTTGACTTTATTTTTTTCAAGTCTAGTTTTCAACGAATTAAATTATAAATTTGATCCTTCTCGATCATATAAGGCATTCCAACCTCCACCTGGTTGGTGTCTATAGAATTAATTACCGCTAACCAAGCAAAAATCGATGTAGCATAGGAGTTAAGGAAGGAGAGAAGGAAAAGAAGAAACCGTGTCTCATGCAGGAAACGGGTTGGTGGTGCAAGACTCAGAAACTAGCAAAATCGGGGTTGGACATTTCTACGCGCTTACCAAAGCTGTATTTGTGGTGCATGCATTGGTTTATTGCTCTCATGCATTTCTTTATTGCTCTCTCCTCCTCTAGACACTACTAATGGAAACCATGGGTTGGGAAAGCTATCATTGGTTTATTGCTCTCTCTCTTCTGCAGCTACTTCTTATAGACCATGGGTTGGGGCCTAAGGATCAAGAGAAGATGTGTCACCTGCTATAGCATAGAACTATGGTAAACCCATCTATTGATGTATGGGAGTGTGAAAGAACCAAAAATAAATAAAGCTTCAAGTTCCCTTCCAATCTAGAGTTAAGAGTAGCCAAGCTATATATGCGGCAGTGGACCTCGTTACGGAATACGGACTCGTAGTTGGAGCCTCGGAGACGTCGCTGTACTGCCTCCCAAGTCCCAAGTCCCGATGGACCAACTCGACATGCATGCCTAGAGGCCCTAGACTACGGTTTCCATATTCGTGCGTATATATTATAGTAGTATACTCCTATATCGCATCTCCTTCTCTTTTCTACTGTTGCCAAAGATGCAAATTGGCAACGGCCAACACCTATAGGTCATAGGTGTGCGTACACATATACCGACACGACGACAAGTAAAGCGTGCAAATTAAACTCCAGAACCAAGTGGAGTAGTAATTCTAAACTGCAGAATTAAAGTAAAGCCAGCATGTTGGGACTTGGAGGCTTGTTCTGCACTTTCTTTATACCTCCAGCGTAGATTCCTTTTGGCGCTTATCAAGTAAAACGCAATTAAGCTTATCAAGTTCCATCATTATTGAACGAATAAAGTTGAATCATGAACCGATCGAGGCTGATCCGGAGGAAAAACTTGGTTAGAATAACAGTATGTACTAAAAAAAAAGGAGGAAGGACAGGCATTTGCAATGGGAAATCACTCTCATTTAGCCCTAGCTAGCACGTAGCTCTTGGTCAACATTATGAGCGCTGTTGCGCAGTCTGCACATGCATCTTCAGGGCATGTTTGGATCGCAGGGTAAGCTGTTAGTTGAGTTAAAATTAGTTCAGTCATTAAAAATTAGCCCCTTTATTAGTCTTCTTGTTTGGATGGGCTAATTGTTAGCTTCATCTCATTAGTTAATGAAATTTAATTGTTAGCTCGGAGGTTGGTAAAAATTAGCACCTTGTTTGGATGGTAGGACTAATTTTAGTAGAAATTTATGATTAGTCGAGGATCAACGTGCCCTGAACCTTTGCATTGTAGCAGAAGTGCAGAGCTTTCAAACTTGGCTAGGGGAGAATATTCGTACTGAAAATAGCTCTCTCAGTACGGGCTCGACAGCGTCAACATACACATGCCCGTTCGTCCAGCTCCTAGCCAATGGAAATACGCCTCCTCTATCGCACAATTTGCCTGAGGTCTTATTGCCTTATTGGAGAGTCAACATCTGCGTGGTTCCCTGCAAAAGTTTCACCGGACAGCCGGCACTGCCAAGGTGTGTGCCAAGCGCGCGTATTTGGTTGCCACTTTGACATGTAGCTTATACAGTATTAAAAAGAATGGTAAATCGGTCCATCTACCAGCTTCAAATTTTCTTAGGAAAATCACGATCGCGAACAAGTAAAATGTGAGAATCGTGATTGCCAACCAATAACGTTGTTTTTAGCGATTTGCGTCGGGTTGAGACTTTCAAGGCGTCACGGCTCAACAACAACGGAGGTACCCAAAAAAAAAATGGCGCGTATAGTGGGTAGAAGTGACAAGCAACGGAAGCATGTCCTGAACTTTTTTAGTCAAGGCGTGTGCGGTAGAGGCACCGTGCCACCTTAACCCCAGAAAAAGGCACCAGACGACCCAAAACGGCGTACCAGATTTGCGTCGCCATTAAGTACTGCAGGATTGGGCCAAGACGGGGAAAGCAGGCGGCCGGAGCGGGTCGTCGCGTTCCCTTTCGACATGACAACGAGCTGGCTGCAGCGCTGTTCGGCTCGTCCGAGCCGTTGTGACGTGCGCTGCGCGCGCGTGTGTGGCCATTCGCCGGATGGGCTCGGACTTTGCCGTTCAGTACCATGGGCGATTTAACGTTCCCGAGATGGTACGATGACTCTCCCTGAGATTTCCGTGCAAACCACCATGAATCGTGAGTACCACAACAAGTCTTTTTGAGTTAAACGATTTGGCATGCTCCGTATGGCTGTAAATAACGAAAGAAAAGAAAAAGAACGAGAGGCACGAATTTTACGTGAAACTCTTTCAAAAAAAACCTATAGACTCACAAAGGCAAACATCATTATATGGGTAGATGTTTATAATAAAGCTTATTTTTCTCGTGTTCTATTCTATAGACTATAGTTACATATTTAAAGGGTATAAAGTACTCATTGTAGGAGTAGAACTCCGAGTTAGAGGAGGAAATAAATTCATATCGCACTCAAACTCAACAATCTCTATCTTAAGATGAATTCCTCGTGTAGCCAAAATAAAACATAAATATCACTAAAATAGATCAGCATGAACACCTTGTGTAACGAAAGTTTAAAGGACGAGTGAGTGATACAACCAAGTCTGAGCAAATCTCACACTTAGTGGTAGAAACTGGTTTTGTTAACATATTAGCTAGATTATCATGAATACGGAATACTTACCGTGCAAACTTTAATATTACATTGAACAATGACACCTCAAATGTAATGATATTTGATGTCAATATGCTATGAAACATTTGATCCTTTGTAAGTTAAAAAGCACTCTAACCATCACATAATAGTGTAGTACAAAACATACTTCTGTAAAGCTCAGTAAATGGATCTCTTAGCCAAAGGGCTTCTTTGTAAACATCGAAACGCAATTAGCTTATCAAGTTCCATCATTATTGAACGAATAAAGTTGAATCATGAACCGATCGAGGCTGATCCGGAGGAAAACTTGGTTAGAATAACAGTATGTACTAAAAAAAGGAGGAAGGACAGGCATTTGCAATGGGAAATCACTCTCATTTAGCCCTAGCTAGCACGTAGCTCTTGGTCAACATTATGAGCGCTGTTGCGCAGTCTGCACATGCATCTTCAGGCATGTTTGGATCGCTGATAACTTATGGTAAAATTGTTTACATTAATTACAAAATTACATCTATTAGTCTTCCTTGTGGCTAATTTATTCCACTCACTACTAAGGTAATTGTATCGAGGTTGTAAAAATTAGCCACCTTGTGATTTGCAGACAATTTTTACAATCTAACAATTACAGGATCCAAACATGCCCTGAGGCCTTTGCATTGTAGCAGAAGTGCAGAGCTTTCAAACTTGGCTAGGGGAGAATATTCGTACTGAAAATAGCTCTCTCAGTACGGGCTCGACAGCGTCAACATACACATGCCCGTTCGTCCAGCTCCTAGCCAATGGAAATACGCCCTCTATCGCACAATTTGCCTGAGGTCTTATTGCCTTATTGGAGAGTCAACATCTGCGTGGTTCCCTGCAAAAGTTTCACCGGACAGCCGGCACTGCCAAGGTGTGTGCCAAGCGCGCGTATTTGGTTGCCACTTTGACATGTAGCTTATACAGTATTAAAAGAATGGTAAATCGGTCCATCTACCAGCTTCAAATTTTCTTAGGAAAATCACGATCGCGAACAAGTAAAATGTGAGAATCGTGATTGCCAACCAATAACGTTGTTTTAGCGATTTGCGTCGGGTTGAGACTTTCAAGGCGTCACGGCTCAACAACAACGGAGGTACCCAAAAAAAAAATGGCGCGTATAGGGTAGAAGTGACAAGCAACGGAAGCATGTCCTGAACTTTTTAGTCAAGGCGTGCGGTAGAGGCACCGTGCCACCTTAACCCCAGAAAGGCACCAGACGACCCAAAACGAGTGTTTATAATAAAGCTTATTTTGCGTCGTTCTATTCTATAGATGACTGCAGGATTGGGCCATGACGGGAAGCAGCAGGACCCGGCCGGAGGCCGGTCGTCGACGGTGTCGCGCCTATCGACTGACAAGCCCGAGCTCGGCTGCAGCGCTGTTCGGCTCGATCCTTGATGGATCAAGCATTTGGACGATTGCTCAGCGCGCGCGCGAGTGGCATTCGACAAGTTCGGATGGGCTCGGACTTGCCGTTCACGTACCATGGGCGATTTCGAATCTAGCCCGAGATGGTACGTATGAACACCTAGACGATTTCCGTGCGAAGACAACACACATGAATCGCTGAGCTACCAGCTTAGACTTAGTCTATTGAGTTAAACGATTTGGCAAATGCTCCGTATGTACTGTAAATAACGAAACGAAGAAGAAAAGCTATTACCTCGGAGGCACGAATTTTACGTGAAATCTCTTCTCAAAAAAAATGGATCTCTTAGCCAAAGGGCTTCTTTGTAAACATCAGAAATAGCTATATACTCAGCTTCTATAGTAAACAAATCAACGGTCGCTTTGCATATTTGCTTTCCACCAGTGGCACATCCTCCAATAGTGAGCACATAATCAATAAGATATCTTTTTTTTATCTAAATCTCTAGTAAAATCTAAATCCATATAACCAACGAGTCCATATCTAATCTAAGTGCCCCGCAAATATCTAAAAATCCATTGAACTGCTTTCTAATATTCTTTTTCAGAATTTGCTACGTATCTATTGACAACACTTAATGAATAAGTCGAGACGAGAACATACCATGTATATCTAAGTGAACAAACTACACAGACATGTGGAACTCTAGACATATACTTAACTTCATCATCTCATTGTGGACATGATCTTTGAAGAAAACCTTAAATGTGTAGCTAATGGAGCACACTTTGGGTGATTGTTTTAAACCATAAAGAGATTATATTAATTTTCAAGAAAAAATTTCCTTGGAACGACAAAATCTTTCGGTTGGTTCATATAAATGTCATCGTCCAGCTCCCTATGTAAGAACAGAATTTTCCATGTCTAAATTGCTCAAGATCATAAATCATGCAAATCCATAATGCTGCATAAAGTACAAATAGAACTATGCTTCACAACTAGGGAAAAGACATATGTAAAATCAAACTAAAATTTGGCTATACCCTTTAGCAATGAGCCTTGTCTTATATCTAAACTCTTGGTTGGTGAAACACCTTTCTTTTTCCTTAAAGATCCATTTGCAGTGAATAACTTCTTCTCAATTGGCAACTTGATCCGCTCTTAAGTGCTATTCTTCACAAGAGATTGTATCTCATCATGCATGGCAGTTATCCATCTTTCTAAACCACCGGAAGAGATATCTTCGGGTAAGTTGAATGTTCTACAATACTTTCAATTTTCTATTACTCATCAATTTGGTCTTATGCATTTTAAAATAACGAAGGACTTTATCAATATACTCTTTCTGACATAGGTGTAATTTTCCAAACCGTATATCTCTATTAATTTTTATACCAATAACCTTCTTTGTTGCATCGAGAGCCTTCATCTCAAATTCACTACTTAATCTTGTCTTGAATTTTAAAATATCAACCTTGTCTTTTGCAGCATTCAACATATAATTAACATATAAAAGCTAATAAAAAACAGAGCTATTAAGGGTCTTCAAATAAACACAGGGTTGTCTATTGAGCTTAATGAGTTATTATCGAGTTTCTTTCAAAATTGACATAGTTCAACATAAAATTATTTTATTTATTATATAAGTGGTTGTTTCAAATTCGAGCTAACAAGCTACTATCGAGCCGAGCTTCATTAACTTTTTTTTTGCTCTAAGTGGATCCATTTCAATTTTAAACCTAAGTACTGTAATCGAAGAAATTTTGATTCAAGCCTTAACGAGCTTTTTTGCCAGCCTAGCTATTGTAACCAGACCTTTGGAAATCTTGAGAGGTCATGAAGGAATCAAATCTCTGGTACCACACTTTGGGTGATTGTTTTAAACCATAAAGAGATTATATTAATTTTCAAGAAAAATTTTCCTTGGAACGACAAAATCTTTCGGTTGGTTCATATAAATGTCTTAAATCCGACTCCTATGTAAGAATAGAATTTTCCATGTCTAAATTGCTCAAGATCATAAATCATGCAAATCCATAATCTTTGCATAAAGTACAAATAGAACTATGCTTCACAACTAGGGAAAAGACATATGTAAAATCAAACTAAAATTTGGATATACCCTTTAGCAATGAGCCTTGTCTTATATCTAAACTCTCGGTTGGTGAAACACCTTTCTTTTTCTTAAAGATCCATTTGCAGTGAATAACTTCTTCTCAATTGGCAACTTGATCCGCTCTTAAGTGCTATTCTTCACAAGAGATTGTATCTCATCATGCATGGTAGTTATCCATCTTTCTAAACCACCAGAAGAGATATCCTCTGGGTAAGTTGAATGTTCTACAATACTTTCAATTTTCTATTGCCACATTCAAACAATAAGCCACAACATTAGCTTCTTCAATCAATCTCTTAGAAGCTTGAATATTTCTCTTAGGTCTATCAACTGCAATAGAACGTTGTGACAGTTGCACGACAACAGAAACATCCTGTATGTTTTTTGGCTTCTGGTGTGGATCCTGAATCAATAATATGCTTCATCTGCACACTTGATTTCTGCGGTTTCTCAATGGGAACATCAATCAATGGTTTATCATGCAACGTAATAGGAGATTGAGACTTTCAACCACTTATACATCTTATAATATAGAGGAGGGTCAATAGAATTTACGTCACATTCAACAGCTTTGAGTTGTCACTTGACTCGTATGTCAATGAGACCCCAAAGATGTGATCAATCGTGTGCTCGAGGTCTTGGTATGGCATCTCCTCATCATCCTCAGGTTGCCTTTTTCCACAAGCCTCTTCCATTCCTACAATAGTGGGGAGCAGCCCTTTACTAGAATAATAGTATTCATGTTTTATTTGAAAAAGTCGACAATTTCAAAGGTCATGTCCTTCTTTCTAATGAAGAGGACACACTTCATCTTGTTTGTTTTCAGCTCAGGGTGTTTGCCTTTGTTCCGATCATATTATAATTTAGAGCTACGAGGTGCTTTGTCACCAATTGCAAGCACTTCCTTTGAGTTTTTTATTTATTGTTTTTTTACTATTTGATTTGCCCTTAGGCTTGTGGGCCTACTTTTCATTATTGTTATGTTTATCGTGAACCCCTCAAAATCATTTGTCATCACGATCGGTCATCTCATTCCATTCGACTACCTTTGTTGTAGTCACATTGACTCCGTACTCGAAGGCCCGAATATATGATGATTCAGATAATTCTGGAATAGTATTCCAAACATGTCTAAAGCATCAAATGAACTAACACATCATTTCATGCAGCTCTTGAAGTATGCGATGTAGGTTATCTTGCTTTCCAGAGCGGTTGTAAGTGCCTTGGATGTTGGAGAGCGGCAAATTTCAAAGATGTTGCTAGGAGTAGATTCACTCTAGTGAGTGATTCAACAACCATGAACAAGCAAATCCTTTGAGTGTGGTCAGGAGGTCATTGGCTATCGCATGTGCCCCTCTTGTCATTGCTCGGATAATTGTTGTATAGATCTAGAGGAACTCAAGGGGGTTTTGACTCTACTCAAACTTCTCCAGGTTAGTGGACTAAACTTTTCTGACCAATGGACATCTCAGAGATCTGGCCAAAAAGGCTCAACACCCAGTAATAGACTCATAATGCCTCTTTTGTTGTGAAAGAAGGGATGTAGTCAGTAGGCAATTGGTTTGGCCAATAGCCAACAACTTGTGGTCCCAATCGGTGGACATTCATCCTTCTAGGGTTGTTGTATTTGCGATCCAACCGATGGCATAAGTCTCCTACTAAAAAACACAATTACCCACTTCTTTGAGAAGATTGCTGGTTGTTGACCAAAGGCAATATACACTCTTCTCTTTCCTACCTTTCCTCCTAATAAGTTGGTCGATCGGTGAATGGTTGTGGTTGGGGATGTTTCCTATCCCTTCTCCTCTGTCCAGAGTTGTGGGACTGACTAGATTTGGAGGGAGTTGTCCTGGTTTGACTTTTAGAATGTTGTTGTCAATAACAACCAAACCTATCGATGGTTAATTGGAGTAGTTGTGTAACCTCTTGTGCAAAAGCTTTGAAGCCTCAAGCCCTTGCAAAATATATGGGTGGATGTTTGAGATCATTAGAAAATTGTAAGGCTTAAGTAGTTACCGACTGGTATTGGACCTGACCAGGAACTGTGCTCTAGGCGTCAATCCTTCTTCTAGTGGTCTCTAGATCATCCACCTCCGCGAGTGGTGATTGGTGAACGCTCCTATGGTGGTGTGTGATCACCTAGAGTACTTCCATGACGCTTAGTAGAGTTGAGTCCTCTGTTACAGAGAGAGGATGTTGTGCCATTCTAACCATTCCTCAAAGGGGATGAATCTTAGGAAGTCCTCAAAGTATGATGACCGGGACTTCAATCGACATCATTAATAGTACCAAAGCCTCCTAGTTGTTGCTAGGCGCAAGTATCGAACCCTCTTGTCTTGCATAATAGTAGAAAGAAAGTTCTTTACAACATATTAGAGTCCCTTCCGAGAAAGAGAGTTATGGCATATATCTTTGGAAATTCCATGAGTGGATGAATCCATATTCCCCAGAGAGCCGATTGGATTAGGAGGTTGGAGCTCCCGTTCGCCTCCTAGGTACAGGTAATCACAAAGTGATGGATACCAAATAACGATTGAACCCTAGCATCTGCTACACTAGGGTTTGTCACATTGGTTCGAATATTGCCTAATGGACTTCGACCTTGAGGGTGGCACCCTGAACAAGGTTGGAATCCCTTGATAGTTGATATTGTTTCTAGCCGCTTGGACCTTTGTCCTCAAGGGATCATGATTCTCCGTTTGGGCATAAAGGTTCTAGTGGTAGTAAGTCCTTTAGTTAATGTGTGTCGTAGTAAGCATTTATGTCGATCCTTGTGTGATCCACAAGATCGAACAGTTTCTCCTCATTCCACTCATCTACCATGGATGCATGAGGGCTGATGAGAAATGGAATCTTACCATTGTCTTCCGCGAATGTCACCAATTGTTGACTAATTACTATCGATCTTGTGAAGTAAACATGGGACTACGGGAGACACAACACATGGGATCACGTAGAGATAGAGGATTTAGATAGGTTCGAGCCTTGTCCAGAGAGAATAACAACCCTTCTCCTATGTTCTTGTATTCACTTACAATGGGATGTCTAAGAATGTACATGTGAGCAATGTCTTGCCAAAAAAAACTCCTTCCCATGTTGGCTAGTATCCTCCTTAAATAGCATTGAATGGATGATAGTGCCTATGAAGAGTCCCTCATCGATTTTAGCCATTTGCACGTATGTAGTTGTTGTTGTCAACGAAATATGCGCCATAGGCAGTTGTTGAATGGTTACTATGAGAGGCAGAGAAAAAAGATGTGCAGTTATGTCCATAAGAAAAGAATGTATTGTTTCTGTATCTATCGTACATAGTCAGTTATGATAGACTTGCTCTCCGATCAGAGTTTTGGGCCCACGTATCTAACCGTAGATATCTCCAATTGGGGAGGGGTCCAAGGGGTATATATGAAAGCTATTTGACTAAGCCAACTTTTAATTGTGATAGTCCAATTAAGTGCAAAAACCGGCTAGAAATCAACACTCGAGTTCAGCGGAAATCCTTTTTGCTTACGATCGAGACACTATATATATATTGCTTTATCAATTTGATACCATCTATTTTTTTTCTTATTAACAAAATTACACGCAAATCTTTTGCGCTTTGTTCTGAAAAAAAAAATCTGATTTTAGGTCACCCATCGTACGCAGTAGTATAAGCTAGGGTTGAAAATGGTTCGGATATTTTCCAACCAATCTGGATATTTTCGGATACGGATTCTGTTGGATCGGATATTTGTCAGATAGTATCGTATCGGATCGGATACGGATACGGATTTTTTTGATCGGATCTGAATTGGTAGCTTATTATCCGTCGAATACGGATATGGATTGAGATAATCCGGATAATGGTGGATCGGATATCGAGATAGACATATGAAATTTGGGCCAAGACTACTCTTTTGGCCCAAAAGGTTTCTTAATTTCAAAATTATTTTCTAATTTAATTAATCTCTAAAGTAAGTTTCAATTATTAAAATTAGCAAACCAACTCCAAATATTATGAATTTTTTTGAGAAAGTTACGTAATAATATAACATTTAAAAATTATGTTAAAGATCTTATCGATTTTAATTTTTCTAAAAATTCAAAAACTCCTATTCTTGATAGGAAAATATAATAAATAAGTAGCTAAAAATGCATAAAAACTCATAAATACATAATTTATTATTTTAAACATAATTCAACTAAGAATATAAATCTTGAGTCATTACATGTAAGTGTTATATACTTTTCCTAGAGATATGATATCTAAGTATTATTAAACTTTTAGTGTGTTATGTGTTTGCTTCTATTTGTATTTCTGAGTAAGGATTACCTTTATTGTGTTTTAATCTATGTGTATGATGAACTAATCGTATGTGTGTGATAAACTAAACCTTATATAATTTTGTTTGCGACATGGTACCTAACTATTGTCTAAATGAATGAAAATGTTTACATTTGTTCAATTTTCAATAATATTTTGACCAAATCAATTAGTTATACGTTTCTGTTGATTTTTTATGTACAATTTAAGGGGTTAATATGTTTCGATAAATATTTGAAATTAACTGTATCCTACTCGATTCGTATGCGATCCGTATCCATATTCATATCCGGATTCGAGAAAAAATATGACAATAAATATAATAAAATTATTACCTTTCTGTATTCGATTCATTTTCACTCCTAGTAGAAGCATGCCAGCATGTTTTACATAAGAATCCTTAGCTCAAATAAATTTGAAAAACAAAATTTCAAAAATTTATAAAAATATTTGAGTTGCCTGATAAATCCAAAACAGAAAACAGAAATATGTACACAGTACATTGTCAGAATTTTATAAATTCCTGGAACAATATATGGAGCTAAAAATTTTAAATAAGGATCATTGCCTGAAATAAACTTGAAAAACAAATTTTCAAAAATTTTAAAAAATATTTGAATTGTCTGATAAATCAAAATCCGAAATCTGAAAACTGTGCAGAGCAGATTGCAATCATATAAGTTCAGTGCTTACTGCATTGATAGATTTTATTGAGCAAACAAAGAAAATTAAAATTTTTGAAAATTTTATAGAATGGTACTGAAAAATTATTAATATGTCATAAAAATTTCAGATCATGATCACACCGGAGAAAATTTGTAAAAATATAATAAGTTTACTGTCCCAATTATGTCCATTCGGTTTTTATTTTTTAAAGATAACAAATACTACACCGGCGCCGTCCAAACCCTAAACTACAAATATCGAGGCTAAGGGGTCCAACGAGGCCAAGGAGTTGCAGGTAGTTGCAACAGTCGTATGAGTAGTTCTATGAAGATGCTGAACGGGCAATTTACTACGTTGGATATTTCTCCGTTTTGGTAGCACAACTCGATAGGTCACGGGCTAGTTGACGTCAGACCCACGAGCGGTACCATGGCAGCCTAATGTCTGGCCTAATGCCATAGGCCTACCAGTTTTAACCTGGGGATTTTTGTTCGTGTGGTGGGAAGGAAACGCAGATTTGCAGCACGGTAAAGCAATATTCCATATAAGAGCATAGACAATAATTATCTATAATATATTTTTATATTATCTACAAATAGTATTGAAAGTAACTTATATAATAGATTGTCTATATAATTGTCTGTAATAGTCTCTTATTTAATTAACAGACTGTTTATATAATGGTACATAAAAGTAAAGTTGTCTATAAAACCGTCTATTAAATAGTAGGCATCGGTTTCTCTTTTTTTTCTCTTTTCTCTACATTATTTAAAATACGTAGCATAGTTTTATAAACGGCTGATATATACCGTTATACATGTTATAGAGAGGAAAAAAAGTTACTACACCAGCGGTTACCACTGTCATTTCGTTATCAAGTTGGGTAACTACATGTCGTTCGTTTGATCCGAATTCAATGCACCAGATTCCCTAGACGAGAGATTGTGGGATCCGAATTTCTCACGAGATAGTAAGATTTTCCTGTCTGTGTAGAACCGAGCCCAAGACCTTCCCAGGTTGGTGATAAGGGTCCTGTGCAGTTTGTATTTACTTGTTTGTACTGGTATATACACGAGAAGATTCAATAAAAAAGTAATCTATATGTTTGGTTGTTTTAATATAACCATCTCATCCTAAATGGTGGCATACAAATTTAAGAAATATTCTTTATAGATGTAGAATCATTTCATTCACTCAAAACAATAGAACCAAATGATACAGAACCCTTCTATCTCATTCAACCTCATCCCACTAACCAAACACACACTAAATTAAACGATCTCTATAAACCAGTAATGCCTGGCTGACGGTCTGTTTGGTTTGATGTCAAATTTACCTCACTAAACCTTTTTAGAATTTGGCATAGCAAAAATTTGGTCACCAAATTGGCTACCAATCTTAGACCAAACATTGATAAGAAAATAAACGAAAGAATCAAGGGAGAAGGAATCTTATCAAAATTTAGTTCTCACTCCGTTCATTTTTATAAGACGTATTTTAACTTTACACAAGGGTTAAAGTTGAAAGGTACGAGAGAAAATGACTTATATACCTCCACTTAATTGTTTTGGAAGATGAAAGATATACTTTGTGTGAGTGGTAACGAATAATCGCATATAGTTGAGAGAGAATAAATAGGGGCCCTTTCCTCATTAAATCTATATGAAAGCTTTATATTTGTGAACAAAATTATTCAAAAAATAAATCTTATAAAAATAAATAGAAGGAGTAGCAAACCAAACACCGACTAAATTTAATCAATACTACTAAAATTTAAAATTTAATAAGACGAACAACGAAAACAGTTGAAAGCAAATCAAAGCGGCCCGAGTAAACAAACCGTCCGTCGAACCATTCCACCCCGCGACGGTAAAACAAAAGCAAAGCAGAGCGTCGTCCCGGCTCCTCTCCCCTGTGCCGCCCCCAAAAGGAGAAGGGCCAGAGGAGGGAGGGAGGGAACGCAACGGGCGTGAACCGAATCGAATCCGAGCGCAGCGCAAAAAACCACGGCAGCGGCAGGCAGGGTAGGGTGGTCAGCTTGATTAAGGTTTCCCGCTAATTAATGCAACTCCATCACATGTAACAACAGGTTCTGTTTACTAGTCCTAGATGATGATGGCGCCGCGGCAGCAGAGGAGCACTCGCTGCCGCCGTCTCGTCTCCACGACTCCACCTCTCCTGATGGCTCTTTTATAACCGCACTCCACCACGCCTCCCTTTCCCTCCCTCCCAATCCTTGGGCAGCAGCAACCTTTGCGCACAATCCTCCTCCTCCTCCCTCCCCACCCCACCCCCTGCTGCCTTTTGCCTCCTCTGCTCTCCTAGGTTTGGAGGGGCTTTGCAAAGGAGATAGCAAAAGAGAAAGTACTTGCATACCCCAACAAGGCAACAGCTGCTGCCTTTTCTTTCTCTGTCGCGCCTCTCTTTCTCTGCTTTTCTATCGTCTTCAGTGGTGGAGTACTAGTCAAGAAGAGGAGCTAGCGAGAGGGCTGGACCGCGACATCGAAAGGGAAGGAGGAGGAGGAAGAAGAAGAAGCGCAGGGGTCAAGAAAAGATAGCCATGTGGGACCTCAATGACACGCCGACCGACGAGGGGCCGCCGGCCCTGTCCCCGTCCGCCGACGACTCCGGCGCGTCCTCCTCGTCGGCCGCCGCGGTGGTCGAGATACCCGACGACGGCGACGACGACTCTGCCGCCGCGGCGGATGCTGTCGTCACGCGCCAGTTCTTCCCTCCGGCTGCCGGCGGCGAGGCCGCCTCCGGCAACGCGCGCGCTGAGTGGCTCCGGCTGGCCGGGGCCCCCGCCCGCCGCGGGAGGCAGCGGTGGCGCCGCGGCGGCGGCCAAGAAGAGCCGGCGCGGGCCGCGGTCGCGCAGCTCCCAGTACCGCGGCGTGACGTTCTACCGCCGGACGGGGCGGTGGGAGTCGCACATATGGTAAGTTTCGTTGCCGCTGTTATTTCCTTTCTTGAGAGCTTAAGGAAGGAGAATAGAGAGAGGGCAAAAGAAAGGAAAGAAGCATGGATGGGTTTGGTATTGGATTCGTCTTGTTTTGGGCATTTCTTGCTTCTGCTCCTTTTGCCTTTCAGAACAACATCTTTTCAATTTCATAGCAACATCTTATCAAAGTTATTCTCACATAACTCTCTCCTCTCTCTTGATTCTCTCTCTGTCTTCTCTCTCCCCCCATCCTTTTGTGCAATGCAGGGATTGTGGCAAGCAGGTCTATTTGGGTAAGTTTCATTCATGTCCATCTTGTCCATATCCATAGTTGGGGCTGCTACGCGCGACCTTTACCAATGAATCGCCAACAATTGGAGGTGTATTCTACTCCCCGGTCTCGATTCCTCTTCCTCACAATGGCTTGTGACGACTTGCAGGCGGATTTGACACCGCTCATGCGGCGGCTCGGTAAGAATTTTTCTTTGATCTTTTCTTCACTGACTACCATGTTCAGCTAGCTCTCCACCAATAGCAATCGACTTCGCAGTCAAATTCTATTCTTTTCTGGTTTCTTTACAAACTGTAACTGCAGGGCGTACGACCGGGCGGCGATCAAGTTCCGCGGCGTGGACGCCGACATCAATTTCAGCTTGGAGGATTACGAGGAGGACATGAAGCAGGTGAGATTTTGCGGTAATGAAGATTGATACTCCGCCACTCAAGGAGTAAGATTTTTTTGCAGTGTTGTAACATGTTTAGCAATTCCGCAGATGACCAACCTCACCAAGGAGGAGTTCGTCCACGTGCTCCGGCGGCAGAGCACGGGGTTCCCCCGGGGCAGCTCCAAGTACAGAGGCGTGACGCTCCACAAGTGCGGCAGATGGGAGGCTCGGATGGGGCAGTTCCTGGGCAAGAAGTATCACCCTTTGCTTCTACAATCATCCCGCGTTTCTTTCTTCTCCCCTACTTTCCCCGCCCATCCTTGTAGAATCTGCTTGCTCTTGTCGTTGCGTTTGGGCTACTGGCCTCTCATGGGTGGCACTTGTGCAGGTACGTCTACTTGGGCCTGTTTGACACCGAGGAGGAAGCTGCCAGGTAAAATTATTGGACCGCACTGTGCGTCCATTGTTTCTCGGGGAAGCTTTGGGTTGGGCGGTGATCTGATTGATGTCTCGTGTCTTTGGACTTGTCGGCCAGGGCGTACGACCGGGCTGCCATCAAGTGCAACGGCAAGGATGCGGTGACAAACTTCGATCCCAGCATTTACGCCGAGGAGTTCGAGCCGGCGGGTGAGTGTGTATGTATACACTGTGGGTGATTGAGCTGCAATAGGCTTCTCTTTCTTCCTGTTTATCTTGGACAAATCTGTCACTGCAGCAGCATCGACGGGCGAGGCCCAGCACAACCTGGACCTGTCGCTGGGGAGCTCGGCGGGCTCCAAAAGGGGCAGCCTTGGCGGCGGAGACGACGAGAGCGCGACGTGGTCCGACCAGCGCGTCCCCATGGCCTTCGACCTCGACTGGCAGACGGCGGCCCGGAGCACCAAAGCAAAGGTACGCAGCGACTTGGGCTAGCTTTCTGCACCAACTATATATCGTCGTCTTCTTACGAAATACTAGGAAGCTAATTAAAATTTATTGTTTTACTACGTACTGGCTAGTTCGACCAAAACTCGAAGCATCCCCTGATGCCCCCTGTCTTGCAAATCTCCCACCTGCCGTTTAGTCCCAGGCATCTCCAAGTGGGTACTTTGTAGTTTCCATTTGGAGAGAAGTTTCTTCGTTATCTGTTCTTGGTAGGTGCCGAATTAACGCTCCTTGTATGGTGCAAATTGTGCTAGTTCATGAGCAATGGCGATCCGAGGACAGCGGGAGACCTGTGTCTGACGATCGGTGGCGTAGGCGAGCACTGGCCTCCCCAGCAGCAGAGGCTGCACGGCTGGGGCAACGGCGGCGGCACGAGCTGGCCGCTGCCGCCGCACCAGGCGCCGCCACCAACCAACGCCGCCGCCGCCGCCGCCGCCGCGACCGCCGCCGCAGCTGCAGCATCATCACGATTCCCACCCTACATTGCAACGCAAGCCCCAAGCTGGCTGCAGAAGAATGGGTTCCATTCCCTGACCAGGCCCACCTAGATGATCAAGAACAGCCACACATTCACCATCGTCTATCCATGGCGGCAAAGATCAAGAGGTGTGTCGTTGACACAGGGATGCAGAGGAAAAGTTTCCTCAACTCACAGCGAGTACCAGTAGAACTGGATGCTGTTCCTTTTCCTTTTTACTTTTTCGTCGTTGTTGTTTTTCCTTCTACTCTGTTTCTTGATTGGGTGAGAGACATGGATTTGTGGATGGATGGACATGAGTGAGGGCATGTAAATGAGGAGTTCCTAGAAGGTGAGAGATTGGTAAGGGTCGCCTCAAGCAGCAGTTGTATCTTTCGCCGTTAATTTCAGCTTGGAGGATTACGAGGAGGACATGAAGCAGGTGAGATTTTGCGGTAATGAAGATTGATACTCCGCCACTCAAGGAGTAAGATTTTTTGCAGTGTTGTAACATGTTTAGCAATTCCGCAGATGACCAACCTCACCAAGGAGGAGTTCGTCCACGTGCTCCGGCGGCAGAGCACGGGGTTCCCCCGGGGCAGCTCCAAGTACAGAGGCGTGACGCTCCACAAGTGCGGCAGATGGGAGGCTCGGATGGGGCAGTTCCTGGGCAAGAAGTATCACCCTTTGCTTCTACAATCATCCCGCGTTTCTTTCTTCTCCCCTACTTTCCCCGCCCATCCTTGTAGAATCTGCTTGCTCTTGTCGTTGCGTTTGGGCTACTGGCCTCTCATGGGTGGCACTTGTGCAGGTACGTCTACTTGGGCCTGTTTGACACCGAGGAGGAAGCTGCCAGGTAAAATTATTGGACCGCACTGTGCGTCCATTGTTTCTCGGGGAAGCTTTGGGTTGGGCGGTGATCTGATTGATGTCTCGTGTCTTTGGACTTGTCGGCCAGGGCGTACGACCGGGCTGCCATCAAGTGCAACGGCAAGGATGCGGTGACAAACTTCGATCCCAGCATTTACGCCGAGGAGTTCGAGCCGGCGGGTGAGTGTGTATGTATACACTGTGGGTGATTGAGCTGCAATAGGCTTCTCTTTCTTCCTGTTTATCTTGGACAAATCTGTCACTGCAGCAGCATCGACGGGCGAGGCCCAGCACAACCTGGACCTGTCGCTGGGGAGCTCGGCGGGCTCCAAAAGGGGCAGCCTTGGCGGCGGAGACGACGAGAGCGCGACGTGGTCCGACCAGCGCGTCCCCATGGCCTTCGACCTCGACTGGCAGACGGCGGCCCGGAGCACCAAAGCAAAGGTACGCAGCGACTTGGGCTAGCTTTCTGCACCAACTATATATCGTCGTCTTCTTACGAAATACTAGGAAGCTAATTAAAATTTATTGTTTTACTACGTACTGGCTAGTTCGACCAAAACTCGAAGCATCCCCTGATGCCCCCTGTCTTGCAAATCTCCCACCTGCCGTTTAGTCCCAGGCATCTCCAAGTGGGTACTTTGTAGTTTCCATTTGGAGAGAAGTTTCTTCGTTATCTGTTCTTGGTAGGTGCCGAATTAACGCTCCTTGTATGGTGCAAATTGTGCTAGTTCATGAGCAATGGCGATCCGAGGACAGCGGGAGACCTGTGTCTGACGATCGGTGGCGTAGGCGAGCACTGGCCTCCCCAGCAGCAGAGGCTGCACGGCTGGGGCAACGGCGGCGGCACGAGCTGGCCGCTGCCGCCGCACCAGGCGCCGCCACCAACCAACGCCGCCGCCGCCGCCGCCGCCGCGACCGCCGCCGCAGCTGCAGCATCATCACGATTCCCACCCTACATTGCAACGCAAGCCCCAAGCTGGCTGCAGAAGAATGGGTTCCATTCCCTGACCAGGCCCACCTAGATGATCAATAACAGCCACACATTCACCATCGTCTATCCATGGCGGCAAAGATCAAGAGGTGTGTCGTTGACACAGGGATGCAGAGGAAAGTTTCCTCAACTCACAGCGAGTACCAGTAGAACTGGACGCTGTTCCTTTTCCTTTTTACTTTTTCGTCGTTGTTGTTTTTCCTTCTACTCTGTTTCTTGATTGGGTGAGAGACATGGATTTGTGGATGGATGGACATGAGTGAGGGCATGTAAATGAGGAGTTCCCTAGAAGGTGAGAGATTGGTAAGGGTCGCCTCAAGCAGCAGTTGTATCTTTCGCCGTTTTGCCGCTTTTTTTTTTACCATGGCCAGCTACGATGACTTTGGGTGTCAACATCACAGCTCATTTTGTTTGGTCTCATGTTGCATCACTCGCTGCATGATGACCGTGACTCGGGAAATTTGCTCCGTGCACCTCCTCCGGTGGGCCCACAACACTTGCCGTCTAGTATAACATCTTAAAACATTCCTGATTATCCTGTTCATTTTTAAAACCATCCATGTAGTAACTGTTATCATCAGAGACAATGAGATGAACAGTGTATAATCCTGAAATTTGGCACATCATGATGTAATCTTGATATAACTGCTTCGAAAATGCTGAGGCTACGAGCTATAAATATGATTTGACGGCGGTTTCTTATGTGAGAATTTTAGTTCATTTTCCCCTAAAATACTAGTACTCGTGGTTTTTACAGGATTTGATCATCCGTCCTCTCACTTCTACTGAGTTCCAAACAAAATTGTTCTAACCAACACCAATAGAATTGTATGGTCTCTACATAAAAGCATATAAAAACTTGAAGCGGTAGAAAGTCAACAACCGCTAGTATATGGTTTTCTAATTAATAGTGTTACGACGAGAGTAACACAATTGATCTAAAAAACTTATATGGACATATATTCGCTGTCAATAACTAGTTTCAGAAAACAAAGCTAGCTAGTAAAATAATCAGATGCATGCATCTCT
This sequence comes from Guadua angustifolia, assembly GCA_036346375.1. Classification (NCBI taxonomy): domain Eukaryota; kingdom Viridiplantae; phylum Streptophyta; class Magnoliopsida; order Poales; family Poaceae; genus Guadua; species Guadua angustifolia. The sequence goes on along the minus strand of CM070507.1, from coordinate 4,167,023 downwards.
TTTTCTTCACCTTTTTTATATCCTTAGGGATGCTTTAAAATGAGCTGCCTATGCGCCTCCCTGAAAAAAGAAGAAAAGAGAGTAGTCCCGGACAAGTGGACGTAACGTTTTGCTTGAGCAGAGGATTCCTTGTTTCTAATTTGGGCATTGCAATAATTGAAGTGGGCAGGAGAAAGTAGAGCGTAGCAGAGTAGGGAGGGGGCCAGACTAGGCCATGCGATGGAGAAGCAACCAAACCAGCCAGAGCAAGCATGTGTAGTGCATGCATGGGACTTGTTTGCAAAAGTGGGCTGGGCCAGGAGCTTAAAGGATGCGACGGTAAAAAGCTGATTCGTGCGACCGGCTTTGGAAATAAATTAATGTGGACTGGTCCGATGCCGTGTCGCTCACCTCGGCCCTCCGAATCAGTTCTCTCTCTCTCTTCGTCGCGGCAACGCATTCGCATTGGCCGGCAGGCCTGCGACCAACCAGATGCAATGTAATTGCTCTACCCAGCTCAACTCCGTTGCCCGTCCCTCGATCCCTTTCTCTTCTCTTCATTCATTCATTCATTTGTACGTGCTGCTCTTGTTAGTTTCTCTTTCAGGAGTACGCCCTAGTTCTTGGGCGCGTTATATGGGCAGGGAAACGTTGCCGTCTGGTGCCAACCTTAGCGCCAGAGTCGTTTTGATGCTCGTCCTACATTTCCTTGGGCTTGGATGACAAGGACGGACGCCTCCCGCTGAATTCCTAGAAATTTCGTGCCCTGTGGATATCTGAGGTGTCCCTGGGAAAGTTGTGACCCCGACAGATAAGGACAGGTCCGGATTAATTGGCGGTATTCGACATCGTTTTTTGCTGGGACGTCTAAGTGAAGCAACCACATCTCTTCATGACTTGCGAGGCTCCTAGCTTTTCTTGTGCAAGGACCAGAGCGCGGTTGCGATGCACATGAATTCTACAAATCCATTAACTATCCTGCAATAGCACCAAGAAAGAAAGGAAAAAAATTGCCCCCCTCCCTTCCTCCATGCCGTGCCGACCTTACAGCTTGTAATATTGATCATCATGGCCTAGCAAAATGTCTGCCCTTTGACAGAGGAACACAACTGCTATATATCGAAATAGTTGCGATCTGCATGTGAACTATCAATCGGTACGCATCCATGGCAAGAATTACATGCATACAGGTAGCTAGGCTGGTTTTCTCGTAGATCTCTCTTCAGGAAGCCCCATGCCAATGATGCCACGCGCAAACCGCGCTGCTCGCCCGTACGTGCGTGCCCCAGCCGTGGGCTCGGCGTGCGCCCCCCGTCCGTTTGAACAGACGAGATCGAGAGCCCACGGCGAGATTAGATTACCAAGTGCGCGCACTGTGGACTCAGCTTTCCCGGCAAAAGGGAACAGCCAGGATCCATGATCGGTGCTTCCGCTCGAAGGGACAGGATTTCTTTTACTGTAGTAGCCCCCCAAAATAGCCGGCCTCACTACAAAATTGCGGAAATAGCCCCTAAGAACCAATTTCAGCGCTCGGGCACGGTTGGAAATTTTTATTTATTTATTTCCTGCGGTTTGGCACTGATGAAAATTTGTTTAAATTTTTCCTGCACACGGGAATTTTTTTTTTAATTTCCAGCGGGCTTCGGCCACTGGGTATTATTTCCAACGGTTTAGTATCGCTGGATTTTTTTTCCATGCCGAAATCGAAATATTTCAGCGGATACAGTCCGCTAGAAATGGCCCGCCTCGCTGTGCATTGGTTCTTCTGTTAATGTAATTATTTCAACAGGTAGTTAGTGGAAGGAAGACATTGGTTCTTCTGTTACTGCAATTATTTGAGGTTATGACTGAATTCATGGCGGGATTGATAGAGCTACAGTGGTAGCTGGTGTTTAAGGTTATTAATCACCTCATCATTAGCTCGCGCTCTTCCACTGTATGCATGCATGCCCCCGTTAACTTCCCCACAAAAAAAAAATCCAGCGGTGTCCGTTGAAAATATCTTGGTGCAGAAAAAAATCTAGCGGTACCGAAATGCTGGAAATTAGCTGGGAAAAAATATGCCGCAACCATAGTCCGCTGGAAATTTTAAAAATAATTCTGTGCAGGAAAATTTAAACAAATTTTCAATGGCACCAGACCATAGGAGATAAATAAAAAAATTTCAGTGGTGCCCGACCGCTAAAATTGGTTTCTATGGGCTATTTCTATAATTTTATCGTGCGACCGGCTATTTTTGAAAAAAAAAATAACAGGATGCTATTACAGTATAAAATTCAACGGGACACTGCAAAGATTTTAACTCATGCACGTACGTACGCACCTCTGATATATACTGTGCGAATAGGGCCCGAGCGTGCAAGCAAAAAGCTAGGCGCTAGGCCGTATGTATAGCAGCGCATGCACCAACCAAACCGTAAAAAAAAAAAAAAAATCGGCGGGCTCGTGCCGGAGATCAGGAAGGAGCTAGCTGATCGAGCAAGCTGAAGCAAACACCCATGCAGCGACCGACTCATTTCCTTTTTCCCCCATTTGTCCTTTGCTCGAAACATCCGTCTAGCTGAGACCACATCGACGAGACCAATATATATCGACAAGCTACATGGACGAAACAAAGGAAGGCACAGAGGTGGACGCGCATGCATGCATGGCCTAGCTAGCTAGCCAACGCTACACACACACTACCATATAAAGAATAATCTCTCGTGCCTCATCTCATCATACCGTTTTAACGTTTATGTGAAAATTCATCCATAAAGACCTAGTGAAAGTTACGCTGAAATTATCCCAGACGATTAGTTCTATGCACCGTCTATGATAATCGAGCTAAGACCATTTTCATCGACAGTTCAAATATCTTAACCGTATGTGATGAAACACAGATGAATCTTGTTTCGTAGTCATCTATGATGAGTCCACTTATTATAGAATGTTGTGTTTCCATAGTCGTCTATGATGTGACATAGACCGTTGTATTTAGAGAATCATCTTTATTGAAGTACGCACTCTTCAGCTTTTATCGCGACGGTTCATATAATTAAGCTTTGGTTTCTCGTGCATTCTTCACCCATCGTTAGTCTTCTAAATTTCCATCTTCTTTACTCTTATTGGCTTTTGTTCACCGCATTCCTTCATTGGCGATAAAATCCCAGTTAATGTCGTATTTGATTTCTAAATGTCCTCTATTTCATCTAATTAATAGAAACTAATTCCAGAGATCTTCCACCCCCAATATCAGAGCAACTGGCCTGACAACAATTGACCTAGCTCCATTAGGCACTCAATGGCAAGAAACATGGCGAGGTCGTCATGCGACGATTGGGCCAAGGGCCCTAAGCGGGCAATCTCTATTTGAATTGTCACAATAAAAAACCCCTAGAGCCAATATGGCGAACAGTGAAACTACTTGGGCACATCCTAGAAAACAATGAAAAGTATCTTTCTACCTATTTTCAATAGAAAGATCACGCTTTTCGTTTTGCCTTGCAATACTGCCTTTATTAAGCCAGAGATGCGGTGAGAAAAGCCGACACAGAAATCCGATCCTTTGTTGCGTCCCAAGTGGAAACTGAATCCTCGATACACCATAGCAAAGCAAAGGTGACTACCAAGGTCCAACTCAGGGCTTGAGCACATCCTAATGCCAAAAGTACCATCGGCCTAGCTCGGATTGCTCCCAGAAAAGGTAGCTTCATTGAGCCAAGAAGTTTGTCAGAAGGAATGAAGGCGAAAGGTGGAGGGCCATCTGGTTTGGTAATATGTGTGTCAGGTGGAAGATAGATGCCGATGATGAGGCTGCAAAACTGAGCTCACGGTTGGCACATCTTCAGGAGGATAGCTATGACCCAGAAATTGATGACGAAATAGTCGGCAAGATCTTTGCAATTTTTGATGATTGTAAAGCCAAAATTTCAGACTTTCTAGGCTTTTAAACAGCATCCTAGGATACCATGTAAATAATATAGCTCTTAATTTTTGAAAGACTTTTGTTATCAACTATCTACATTTAAATTTGAATGCCTGTAATGTTTTCGTTTCATATTACACCTATGATGTTTTAGTCTACTTTAGACATGAGCAAAATAGCACCATGTAAGCTTGATACTATTTCTCTAAGCTTATAACTCATAAATGCACATAACAGATCCTTTCTGCATCGTCGTCGTCATCTCTAAGTTGCTATTGCCTTCATCACCTACACAGTCACCCTTGTCACCGTGTTGTCGCTGTCCTCATCCTCTCTGCATTGCTCTATCGCCCTTGGCTCCGCGTCTCGTCGTCCCCGTCTTCTCCACACCTTGCTGTCGCCTTCTGTCGGCGTATTCCGCCTGACAGGCCCGTGATCTACAGACCGGGTTTTGTTCGATAGGAGGGCGTCTTCGCAGCTAGCTAACCCTAGCGAGGGGAAACCCTAGAGACCCCCGCACAGTGAACTCCGGCGTCTACGAACTAGCCACAACACAAAGATTTTACCCAGGTTCAGGCCCCCATTGCCTCGGGTAATAGCCTTACTTACTGCCGGATTGTTTTTTACGAGTGTTTGAAGCAAGTACAGAGCTTTCAGGTTACAGGTTCTTCCTTAGGCTCTACTACTGGAACTCTTGGTGCTTCGACCTATCGCCCTCCTTCCCCATGCACCAGAGATCCCTTATATAGGCCGGACTAATGGGATAGGTACAAAAGGGGGGTCATCATGCTGATCCTTATACATTTATTACTCCTTCCTGCGCTGTCCCGTTCCTCCAGCCTCATTAAATGCCGACCCATGGTCTCGCCCGGTCCGCCCGATACGTGACATCTCTTTGACGGGTAGGTGAGAGGCGTCAGAGGAATGGGCTGGTTGCAGAAACCCTCGCAGCTGATAGGCCTGACACGGCAGGCCTGCCGTCTGGCACGGTACGATAGGGAAGGAGGCTTCGAGGTGAAGCTACCTCGCACCACCTTTTTGCCTTGCGGCGGGCGAAGCAGGCGCCTCGCCCACCGCCGCTAAGCGCCACGTGGGCGGCGCTGGCCGTGCCGGCCGTCTTCGCCGCCGCGATCGCCGAAAGCCGCCAAATGCTGGCGCCGGCAGCAGCGAGCCCCCCACCACTTTCGCCGGCGCCATGTGGACGACCGGCGGCGGGCGGTCTTTCGCCGCGATCGCTAGGCCGCCACGTGGGTCAGGCGTCTTGGCGCAGCAGGCGCCTCGCCCACTGCCGCCGGGCGCCACGTGGGCCGAGCCTAGCCGGCGGGCCGTGTTTCGCCCGACGATCGCCCGAGCCGCCACGTGGGTTGGGCGCCGGCGGCGAGCGCCTCGCCCACTGCCGCCGGGCGCCACGTGGACGCTTTGTGCGGCGGAGAGGGTACCCATGGCAATCTGCCGACACCTTCCTCCACCATCTCTCAGGTACCGACATCATCTAGAAACTTCATTACTTCAGTTAAGAGGGAAGATATGGTAGGAATACAATATTAGCAGTAGAAATTTGGTCACTGTGAGACCAAGGACTTGGACTAGGAGTATGTTGTGTGTGTATATTTCAACTGTGAATTGTGGTATTTGTCTTATATCTGTTTGAATGTGTGTTGTGTGTATTTATATCAACTGTGAATTGTGTACTTATATTTGTTTCAATTTGTGTTGTATGTATTTATCTCAACTAACTGTGTATCTTATATCTGTTTGAATGTGTATTATGTGTATTTATCTTAACTATAAATTATGTATCTTATATCTGTTTCATTGTGTGTTGTATGTATTTATCTCAACTATGAATTGTATATTTATCTCAACTATGAATTTTGTATCTTATATCTGGTTCAATTGTTTTTTTGTGTCTGTTTGAATGTGTGTTGTGTGTACTTATCTCAACTATGACTTGTGTACTTATACAAAGGGCATGGCTAGCATGATTCTAAGGCTAGTTATAAAACTAAAATTATGCATTTAAAATGCATATCACAGAAAGTTCTTAAATACGAATTGTTTGTTATGCATACTTATCGCAGACGATTTATAATTGAAACCATATATTATTTTATCATTATCACATACGTTTTTTTAGATAACTGTCCATAATGTGTAACTAACATAGACGGTTTGTAAACCCAATTGCAGAGCCAAAAAATTCTAAAAGAGAGGGCCTAAAAATAAAGTGAACATGTATTAATGATTGATATTCAAAGTCTAATTGCTGATCATCACTAACTTTGTTTTAACATACGGTTCTAAAGCCATCTGTGCTGTGGCTGTGAGATCCAATGTACGATGCAGTTAGCTAGGTCGCGTGTGCATGTGGAGCAGAGGAGCGCATGACTACCACCGCGGACGTGGAGCCGCTAGCTAGCTCGTCAGTCCTGTTCACGGCCTGCCCAACCTTCCCGAAAGGGAAAGTGGGCACCGACGCGCATCTATCACGGCCCGAGCGAAAGCCGCTCGCATTATTTTTTCTTCTCCCCCGGCCGGTCCAGATCTGGCGCCAGTGTCGGATGGCGACGTGAGAGTGAGGAGCTGCACGAAAAGGCAACGACCACTACGCGCGTACGTACGTGCTAGCAGCCTAGCTAGGTAGCCGCTCGACCCATGCATCCACCATCTGCCGGTGTCACGATTCGTCGTCCATCTCGCTGTGATCGCTGTGATCTGTGGCCCGTGGCTGTGGGTTGGCACGAGAGTACGTACGTGCCCGCGCGCGCGTACCCTGCTTAGCCATCGCCCAAGCGACCTTGCCTTCGCTGTCTCGCTGGGCTGTCCCGGCCGGCCCCTGGTAGGCGATAAATAGCGCATGTCGCCACGCCTGTGCCATGGTTGGACCTTGTCGAATGTTTTTATTTGATGACTTGTACGTACCCGCTGCATGTGTTGATCAACATGCATGCATGGCACAGGTTAGAATTCAGGGTAATGCATGGGGAGGTGAGACTGTGAGAGGTGATGTGTAAGTTGGTCAGTTAATGTTGCACTGGTTGATAGCAGCTTTGGCCAGCGACACGTTGGCCGCTCGACAGTGCTGATGTCCCAAGTCTGAAGCATGCATGCTGGCACGAATACGTACGGACCTGCAGCAGCTAGCAGGCTGGGTGACGAGCAGACAGCCGGGGCCTGTGGCAATCGAGCACGCAGTAGCGTATAAATTTCTGCCTCTGTGTTGGTTTGAAATCAAGCTCTTGGAAATGCTCTGTAAACGATGGATGACCCTACTGCACGCAGCAGGCCTTGCAGGGCGACGCATTTACTGACCGAGTTATCAAAGTCGATGCCTGACGAGGTGAATGGATTTGCGAAGTTTTTGCTTTGGTAGTCCTTTTGTCAACTTTTTTTTAGCAAGAATAATCTCAAGAGAGATCTTATTTTTTTCCGTACTAAAGAGCGAAAGATCAATCGACACGTGTTACTTGTCACAAAATGATTGCTTAGAAGACAGACGAAGACACGGTAGGCTGACTAACTGTGGTAGGCGACGGGCCCACATCACTGTCAAGCTCCCATAGCTCGAAAGGAAGTACCAAGCTCACCATGCTCAGTAGGATGTTTCTCCTGTCGCACTGCCGTAGCTCAGGGTGCTGCCATACTGCCTTGCCGTGGTAGCTTGTCTTCTCCCATATTCCTGTGTTTCTTTCTGAGTTCACCTAATCTGCCACGGTGTCGTTCACTTTCTGAGCTTCTCAGCGTGGCAAGGATATATATTGCATGTCGTGCCTTTCGAACGCACCAAAAGAGACATTTTCATAACTTTGAATGAAAAATACTATATTTAGCAAAAATGAAATTTTGAGGCTAGAAAATAGATCGACAAGACTTGCACGTTGCGCAATTGTGCTTCTAGTGATCAAGTACACCGCTGGCGATTTGGTTTCTCTCCCGTTATGATCATGATTGTACAGTACTTTGGCCTTAACTGCGCAAAGTTTAATTTTGATGTGACCAAAGAAGGCGCTAGCTAGCTCCTAGAAATGGCGGTTAGTGCAAGTAAAATAATAAAATCATCTGTTTACTCTATCTCCTATCCATATTATCTAAAATAAACAATAAAACTAGTTTGTACAATAGGTATCTTTAAAAGTTGACTCTAGATGCTGTGCATTAATTATCTCTTCTCTCTTGTACATAACTAATCTATCTATGCTCTTGTGTAATGTTTAATACTAAATAAGAGTCATCTCTATTCTTTTTTCTCTTTTTTTTACTCCTTTATATAGTACAAAGCTGATGTAGATATATTAAAAATAAGCTGATGCAGACTTAACGCTGGCATGTGAGGAGTGTAAATTGCCGTGCAAGGACAGAATTTGACTTCTTCACCGGACTTATCTGCAGTCCGAACCCAAGCGGGATGATCCGACTGATGAGAGGTACAAGGGCGACCTGTGAGGCGAAATAACTGCACCGCTAGATGGAGGTCAACCTCAAACTAAAATGATTAAAAGCTTTCTCCTAAAATGTTATATGGACTTTTCTTCATTTCCCTTTATCTTTCATCTTTCCCTCTTTTCTACTGATTTTCTTCCTCTTTAACACAAAATTTTAAAATTAGAAAATTTGAAATATGAACTTTCAACTAAAAAATAAACTCGAAAGTTTTAACTCGAAGAAATTTAAATTAAAAAGTTTCAACTCGAAAAATTTTAAATCAATAAGTTTCGGCTAGGAAAGTTTCAGGTTCGAAAAATTTCAAATTGACAAGTTTTGAATTAAAAAGTTTCAACTCGGAATGTTTCTACTTGAAAATTTTTAAATAAAAAATTCTCAAAACAGAAAGTTTCAATTCGAAAACTTTCAATTCAAAATCTTTCGTTTTGAAAACTATCGGTATGACAAGTCAAAACTTTTCAAGAGTTGTTAAAAATACTACTTACTAAAAACTTCAGAAGATTTGAGAAGAAGAAAAGTTCCAGAAGTAAGAAATGCTGCCATGTGTAAAGCGCCCATTCCAATCTAATTAGGATTTCCAGCAAAATAAACACGTGGATCGTAACGTCGTCCCGGAAATTGGACGCGTGCACATTGGGTTGGCTAATGGCTACATGCACCGAGTCACCGATCCGAACACTCGCGACTAGAGAGGCCGCCGCGCGGTCGGTATCACGGTCACGGATAAGAAAGTTAGGGCTATGGTCGGCGCACGGATACTCGTTCAACTCGTGTATCTTTTGGACTCACCGACCCCAGTTCAATGCGGACCGATCGACTGATGAACTCGGCGCGCGTAGTCTCCACGTGTACGTAGTCTGATCCGACGACTATCTAGATCATGAGGCTAGCCCGTACGTAAAAGGTGAAGCCGCAGGGTTGGGCACGGTCGCGGCGGCAGTCCGGAACGCGCGGTGCGTGACATGCTGGGCACACCGCCGCATCGCAATCGGCGAGCACGCTCGTCCAAGCGGGCAGCGATGGTGCGTGGCACAGTGTGGGCCGTGGCCGCTTGGTCTCGTCATCCCTGTCCCGTCCGCGCCAGCGTGCGTCGGCCGGATTGGTCCATCAAAGCGTCGTGACGGCCACAATCGGGACGTACGTCACCGCGCGGCTGGAATCGCATTCACTTATGGCGGCTTGGCCCATATGCCCCAAAACAACCCAATTTGGAGCGCTCTTGGTGTGGGCCGCTGCTCTAGCACATTTTGAGGCTGGACGTTCCGCTCCGTCCACTGTTGAAGTAGTGGTAGTAATCCTGCGTTACCGGAGGGTAAAACTCTTCTCTTCTAGACTTGTACTACGTGCAGTACTACAATAGTCAGTGGCTCGGCAAAAAATAAAGCCGTGGTACTGCACCGCAGTAAAGTGGAGGCCCCACCTGTCAAGTCTGTCCAACGGAATAGCAGACTGTCCAATTAGCAGATGACCGCGAGATCTACCGCGAACTAATCCATCACAGCCAGATCTCGTCGGTCACAAACTCTTTTTGGTTCGTGGATGCGGTACATATAGGAATAGGAGCCGCGTGTCGGCGATTGGCATGATGTTTAACGCAGGAAATTATGCGTTGATGTAGTGTTATTGAAGGGGCCATATAAGCAGGCAGCTGTCACGCTATCCTCCGGAGCCCGGACGGTGCGGGAGACGGCCCGACAAAATGTTTGATGCACGCCGATGGCAGTTATACTAGCTTTGCGTGGTACACTCGCAACGTAAGCCACAATAAATTCTCCATATTTTTTATTTCCTCGTTTTAGAGGAATTCTTTTTTTCTTGTTAAACATATCATATTCTACATACACTACAAGAATCCAGTTCTACAGCGAGTGTGAAAATAACAAACCGAGCGCACACTCGACATAGATGACACTTGTCGGCGTACTATACACCAGGGTACCCTCTTCGCCGCACAAAAGCGTGCGTGGCCCACGTGGCAGTCTAGCAAGCGGGTGGGTGCTTACACCCCGTCGGTTGGATGCTAGTCCACGTGGCGGCGGGCGAAGCAGCAGTGGCGATCACGCTCGCCGCCGGCGCCCACCAACGTGGCGGCTCGACGGCAAAGCGGCGGCACGCCGCCCTCCGGTGCCGGCCCACGTGGCGTCGCGAAGCGGCAGTGGCGATCGAGTTCGCCGCCGGCGCCCACTAACGTGGCGGCTTTGGCGGCGGCGGCGGCACGCCGCCTCCGGTGCCGGCCCACGTGGCGTCGCGAAGCGGCGGGCGATCACGCCTGTTCGCCGGCGCCCACTAACGTGGCATACGGACGAAGCGCCTCATTTATTCCGCCGCCATGCAAAAGGGTGGAATGCGGTGGCAAATCTGAAGTTTTTCGCCGCCGATCTTGTGTCGAAGCGAGCTGTTGTACCTGCATGTCGGTCCCAAGGAATTCTCGCACAGCCCGCTCTCGACACCTCTCACCTACCACACCGAGAGGTCACATTCCGGAAGAACCGAGCGAAGGCATGCGCTGGCATTAATTAGCGCCGAGGGAACGGGACAGCGTGCAAGAGTGTAATAAATACGTGTAAGATAGGCATGATGACCTCTCTCCTGAATCTGGCTCATGTAAGCCCGTGCATATAAGGGCACTTGAGGAAAAAAAGAGGGGAGAGGGAACAGAAGAGCTGGTCACCCACAAACTTGGTAACGACCCTTTCGAGAGGCAATCCAACTTCAAGCAGGAAGTAAGGCTGTTACCCTTCTCCATGGGGGCCTGAACCTGGGTAAAAAATTATTGTGTTCATCTGAATTTAGACATCAGAGCTCGTTAGTGTGAGAGGTCTTTGGGGTTTCTCTGCTAGGGTTAGCCAACTACAAAGCCACCCCTATCGAACAAAACCGGTCCGTAGGCTCGGGCTGTCAGTGGAATACTGCGGCAGGGCGCGCTGTAGGGGAGGTAGTCGTTTTTCCGATCATCTCTCCGAGTGAGTTTGGGTGTTTTTCTTTCAGTTCTGTGCATTTGAAGATGTCGAGTTCGCGGCGACAGGAAGGAGAAGAGTCGGGCCATACTCAGAGTGTGTCCCGGCAACCTCATCAATCGCAAGACCGTCTCACTCCACCCCCGCAGGGTGCTGGTGATGCACCAGTGCGGCGGTGGGGCATCCGATCTTGGCCATTTGTATGGAAGCGCCACCCGGCTCAAAACACGCATGCCGCTCGTCTTCTCTGGACCACCTCCGGTGGAGCTTGCGGAGACTCCCACCACCCTGTGGTCTGCGGGATCTTGCCGCCTTGTTGCCGCCGCCCTTTCAGTAGGGCCTCCGGCAGAAAGCATCGGTGGTGATCCGCCTGCAGGCAGGGTGAGGCTCGCGAGGCTCCAGCCGCCTGGCGGCAGCGTCTTGGCCCGATGGGTCGAGGCGAGGAGGAGATAAGAATGTCGGTCCCGGCCCGAAGGAACCGTGGGGACCTAAGAAGCCATCTTGATGAATCCGCCGGCGACGCGGTGATCTTCGCGGCCGCGTGCCGCGCCACCCGGCTCCGGGGCAGAGCGTGGCAAGCGGGTGGCTCCCGAGGATGGAAGTTCCTCCGACTCAGCGGAGAGTCATGTTTCCCGCTCTCCGGATCGAGTTCCCGGCGGGCGGCCGGGCTTTGTTTATGGCGTCGGTATCGGCGTTCTCCGTGATTACGCCGTGTGGATTGGCCCGAAAAGTTTCGCCCGGCGTCTATAGAAAGTTACGACGGCACCACCAATCCAGAGGAGTTCTTGCAAATTTATACAACGATGGTGCGAGAAGCCGGTGAGTCCGGGAAAGTTATGGCCAATTATTTTCCGACAGCCTTGACGGGCTCTGCCCGTTCTTGGTTGTTGAACCTCCGCGAGGGGTGCACTCGTGGGAGGAGCTGTGGCCTTTTTGTCGCCAATTTCGTGGCTCTTTTCAAGCAATGCCGGGCGTGGAGGATGATCTGCATGCCTCGAACAAAGATAAGGGGAGTCGTTCGCGTGATTTCATCCGGCGGTTCGCCATTGCCGCAACACGATTCCCCATATTTTGAACAATCGGTCGTCATCGCCTTCCAAGAGGCGCCCGCGATCAGAAATGAAGGAGAAGATGGCCACCCGTACCATCGGCACTACCTCTGAGTTGTTTTCCCTTGCGCATAAGTGCGCACGGGCCGCGGAGGCGAGGGGGCCTGGGTCTGGCCCCCAGGGTGGCCGGGGCAAAGATGAAGCCGGAACCTCGAAGGGTTCCGGTCCGTCAAGCAAGAAGGCGCGGAAGCATGAGGCAGGAGAGACCCGACGGGTCTTGGCCGCCGAGTGTGACCGCGAGGGCTCCGGGTCGCCGGAGCGTGGCCGCCAGGATCAGCGCGGCAACCGCCGTGAGCGGCGTGACAATCGCCGGGATAGGCGTGACGATCGCCGGGACCGGCGCGATAACCGTCGCGGTCGCAGGAACGATCGTCGCAGAGCGGAACGAAGAGGGCCTTGGTGCCCAATTCATCGGACCGACACCCATGACTTGGACAATTGTCAAGTTGTGGATAGAATGGTAGAGCGGCGGATCAAGGAACGCCGCCGTGATGAGGAGCGCCACTCGTGGCGGTGATCGTGGTGAAGACCCCGCCCCATCGCTTTCCAAAGAAAGCGGATCATACCTTGGCGTATATCTATGGTGGCTCGTCCGCCCGCTCTAATACCGCTTGCAAGCGGTTGAAGAGGAGGTGTGTCTTCTTGGGCCGAGCTCGTGGTCGCGACGGATCTTGAAATGGTCGGAGGAGACGATCATCTTGATTAGGTGACCACCCGATTGCACCCGATACTGGACATCTCCGATTGTGGTGTCGCCCCTAGTCCGTAATGTTCGGCTGGGCCGTGTGTTGGTGGATGGAGGGAGTTCTCTCAGTATCTTGTCCTCCACGGCGTTCCTAGCTCTCCAAATCCCGCAGCAGGATCTCCATCCGTCGTTGCCCTTCTTTGGAATAGCCCCGGGGGTTAGTGCAATCCCCGTGGGCAGTCGTCTCCTGTCACCTTTGGAGAAAAGGATAATTATCGAACCGAGCTGGTGGATTTTGAGGTCACCGATTTTGATCTTCCTACAATGCCTTGCTTGGCCGACCGGCCACCGCCAAGTTCATGGCGGTGACCCATTATGCATATATGGTGGTGAAGATGCCGGGGCCTGCCGGCCCCATAACCATTCGAGTGGACCAGTCTGAAGCTCTGCGCTGTCACAAGTTTGCGCTTGATATGAGTGCTGCCACTTGTCCCGGGCGTGCCGATGTCGCCCGTCCGGGAGCCCCTCAGGTCCGGACCCGCGCCTCGCCTGGCTCTGCCGGCGAGGTTAAGGTGGTCGCCCTGAGTGAGGGCGAGTCCAGCAAAACCGTCAACATTGGCGCCAGCCTCAGCGCCAAATAGGAAGACGCGCTCGTCACCTTCCTCCGGTGTAATTCTGACGTGTTCGCCTGGCAACCGTCTGATATGACCGGGGTCCCCAGGGAGGTGATCTAGCATCGATTGGCTACGCTCCCCGAAGTGCGCCCGGTTCGACAGAAGATCCGGCGGCAAGCTCCGGAGCGGCAGGATGCCATTCGGCAGGAGGTAGAGAAGCTATTGGGCGCAGGGGTCATCAGGGAGGTCACTCACCCCGAGTGGCTTGCCAATCCTGTGCTTGTTAAAAAATCCAACGGGAAGTGGCGAATGTGTGTCGATTTTACCGACCTCAACAAAGCTTGTCCAAAAGACCCTTATCCCTTGCCACGAGTCGACCTTATCGTTGACTCTACGGCAGGTTGTGAATTATTATGCTTTACGGATGCGTGATTCGGGTACCATCAAATCAAGATGGCGATAGAGGATGAAGAAAAATCGCTTTTGTAACCCCTATGGGTGTCTATTGTTATGTCGGGATGTCTTTTTGTTTAAAGAATTTGGATCCACTTACGGCGTGCTATGCACATTACTTTTAGGCCCAGATAGGACGTAATCTTGAAGTATACGTTGATGATCTGGTGGTAAAAATTAAAAAAGATGAGGACTTGGTTCAAGACCTGGAGGAGACCTTCTTCAACCTCCGGAGGAATGGTTTAAAGTTGAACCTAGAAAAGTGTGTATTCGGCGTCCCCTCCGGCAAGTTGCTGGGGTTCCTGGTATCCAACCGGGGAATTGAAGCCAATCCGGACAAGATAGCAGCGATTGAGCACATGAAGCCGCCAACACGGCTCAAACAGGTTCAATGTTTGGCTGGTCGCCTAGCCTCTCTTGGGCGATTCATTGCCCGATTGGGGGAAAGGAGCCTACCCTTATTCAAGTTATTAAAGAGAACTAATCACTTTGAATGGACGGATGAAGCTCAGAAGGCCTTTGAAGATTTGAAGCGGTATCTCACCTCTCCTCTGCTCGGTTTCCCATGCAAGGTGAACCATTACTCCCAGATATTGCGGCTACTCTGAAGTGGTCGATCTTTGTTTTGTGGCGGAAAGGAAGGTGTTCAAAGGCGATTTATTATGTCGATGAAGGTATTACATGAAGCGAAACCCGATATCCCCAAGCTCGAAAAAATGTCAGATGCGCCGGTGGCGTCTAGGAAGTTCTTGCATTATTTCCAAGGGCGAAATTACCGTGGTTACGGCCTATCCATTGTGAGAAATCTGCTCAACCGTGAAGCGAAGGTCGATTGCTAAGTGGTCGATGGAATTGGGAGAGTTCAATATTAAATTTGTTCCCGCACGACCATCAAAAGTCAAAAGTTTGGCGGAGTTTGTTCTTGAGTGGACTCTGCCGCTCTCGAGCGGAAGAAGCCCCGTGTCGCCTCCCCGACCTTATTCTTTGATGGTTCGTTCGATTGAGGGCGCAGGGTCGGTGTTGTCTTAGTCTCCCGGTGGTGACATCCTCCAAGATGTAGTTGTTCTTGATTTTAAAGCTACTAATAACATTGCGAGTATGAAGGTCTCATGGCGGGGTTGCGTGTTAACCGGCGCTAGGTGTCCGGCGTCTTCAAGTCAAAGGTGACTCCCTGCTGGTCATCAATCAAGTAAGGAAGGAATTTCAATGCCCTGACCCCACCATGGCGGCGTACTTGGCGGAGGTCAGGAAAATGGAACGACACTTTGAAGGACTGGGATATACTCATATCCCCCGACGTGATAATCATCTTGCGGATGGGCTCTCGCAGCTTGCATCCTCGAAGGCTACTGTCCCTGTCGGGGTCTTCGAAGAAAGACTATCGCGACCGTCCATCGCAGCCCACGATCAAGGTGGGAATGATGGTGTCACCGCCGCAGACCCTGTTCAGTGGGGATGATGGTATGGTCGTCGAGGCCTCCGGCCAGTGGGGATGGCGGCGTTCTTTATCCTGACCTCGATTCGAGGAGGGAAGGCGGTCGTTCGCCCCCGTGTCCGGAGGGAAGGCGGCGGCTTTGCCGATCTGGCCAGGGAAATGTTTGGCCCAAAAAGTACCCGGCGAACACCGAGTGCTCGCCACGCTTGGCGGGAAGATCGATGGATGGATCCGATCCTAGCCTTCTGCGGGACCAAGTGATCCCCGACGATGATGCGTTACCGAGAAAATGGCACGCAAGGCCAAATGCTATACTACGGTGGATGGGGACTTATACCACGGAGTAGAAATGGAATTCTCTTGAAGTGCATCACTCGGGAAGAGGGGCGCTCGCTCCTTGATATCCATGGAGGCATGTGCGGGAGCCATATGTCCCACTAACGCTAGTTAGCAAAGCATTCCGCCAGGATTTTATTGGCTCATCGCCTCCGGGATGCTTGAAGTGGTGAGGACATGCGGCTTGTCGGTTCTTCGCCAGCAAGTCCACCGACCACCTAAGCTCGCAAACCATCCCGCTCTCCCGCCGTTCGCGATGCGGGGCGGATATCCCGGTCCGTTCGCGCCCCAGGGGTTTCACCCACCTCTTCGTCATTGTCGACAAATTCACCAAGTGGTGGCGAAGCGAAGACGTACCATCACGGCTTCATTCTTTGTCAAATTCATGCATGGGATATTCACCCGCTTTGGAGTCGCCAACCGTATTATCACCGACAATGGAACCCAATTCACCAGTGCGGCGTTTCTGGAGTTTTGTGATGAGATGGGCGCCAAAGTATGTTTTGCTTCGGTCGCCCACCCCAAGAGTAACGGTCAAGCTGAGCGCGCCAACGCGTTGATACTGAAGGGCCTCAAGACGAAGGCGTTTGATCGACTCCACGTTTAGGGCGCTATTTGGATTGAAGAGCTCCGGTGTGTTGTGGTCGCCCGCACCACCCCGGTCAGAGCATTGGCGAGACACCTTTCTTTTCGGTGTATGGAGCGAAGTCGTTCTCCCTCCGAATTTGTCATTTGGCTCTCCGCGAGTCTCGGTTTTCAATGAGGAAGGCCATGAAGATATCCGGCAAGAAGATGTCAATCTCCTGGAAGAAGTTCGTGACCGGGCCGCCCTTCGTGCCGCCCGATACCAACAAAGCCTCAGGCGATACCATGCCACCCGGGTCTCTGAGAGAACACTGGCAGTGGGCGATCTGGTCTTGCGCAGAGTTCAGGCGCATGCCGGGTTGCATAAGCTGTCTCCCCGGTGGGAGGGCCCCTTTAAGGTGGTCTCAGTATCTCGACCCGGGGCGGTCCGATTGGCCACGGAAGACGGTCGGGAATTGGCGAATTCCTACAATGTGGAGTTATTGCGGAAGTTTTATCCCTGAAAAACTGTAAGTACCCAGTGATTCGCCTTGATCAGCCCTGGGATGAATCTACCCCTTAACTGATCGGCGGTCATTGGTTGTTAATAATGTTATTATCTTGGAGATTTTTGACTTTTTTATTACTCCATTTCTTATACCCTATGGAATGGTTTGCGTGTGGATACTATTGGTCCCTACGCTCTGACAACTCCTTGTTGATCCATAATTATGCCTGGTGTTTGTGCCGAGTAAAGACGGGCAGCTAGGAAGTGGGTTTGGCACGGTGTTCAAATGCAGTTTAGACACCTCGGGTTGGCTCTTTGAAGCACCGATGGTTGTTACTGCAAGTACTGCTGGCCTAGTACCCTTCCTGGGAATTCGCTGCTTTACTACACAACGCCATGGGCCGTATTTTGAGAAAAGCGGCAGCAACATGGAGGTCAAAGCGAGTGAACCAATATTTCCCCAGCGCAGTCCCTGAACTATCATGATCTACATTGTATGTGATCAGATAGTGTTCATCTACCTTGGCCATATCCGCATGTGTGCGTGGTCGACCAGAAAGTTTTGGCCCGATTCAAAGGATAAATCTAATAGTGTACACGAGCTCACCGTCGCAGCCGCTTGGGAAATTTGGTCGCTCAAGATTTCGATCGTCGCTCAAGATTTTACCGGCCTTGGCCGCTGGAAATTTGGTCGCTCAAGATTCCATTGGCCGCCAGTCGCTTGGGGCTAGTCGCTCAAGATTCGATCGCCGCCAATGCTGGGGGTGGCCGCCCATCACTTAGGTTTGGCGCCCGCTAACGCGTAAGCGATAAGTGTTCGAATAACACTCTCGCTTGTACGCTTATGAGAATGCTAAAATTAATCAAATTATGCATGGTTATCACGGATGTTGCAAATCTGACGGCTCCTTGGTGATAAAAGGAAAGTTTTCAGTGTGAGCGTTTAGTAAAGCTAAGTAACCAGGGTGTAAGTTGGGCACGGAACTCAAACACGGCTCGTACGCCTCGGCTTGGCTCTCAGAAGCACCGCTGGTTGTCACCGTTGAGTGCCGCTGGCCCAAAACCACTCCTAGGGACTTGCTACTTTCTGCGCCACACTGGGGCACGATTCTAAGAGATCACAAGGATTTAAGTTCCGAAGAGATTTCAGCCAATAATGACCCTGCATAAAATATTGACGGCGAAGTTATTATGTGCTTAAACGCAGACCTTTATGCTTCAAAGTTGCCTTTGCCTAAGTCCCATATCACTTATACGTGTGATGCTTACACTTGTGGCTAGTTACATTCAACCTCTGCAGAATTTCAGGACATTGCCCGGGCTTAGAAGCCTAATTGGTGCTTTAGCCGAAGTTAAGACCGCCACCTAGCAATTTCAAAGATGCAATATCGGATGAGCATGGCAAAAGGCATGAAGGTAAAAGCGAAAACATCCATTACAACTAAAGTTTGTTAAAGTGTTCATGCAGTAATAAAGGAAAGGGGGTTGATCAACAAAAGAAATAAACACGAAAAGTGGAGCGGTGGCTCACCCTTCACTCATCGCCCACGCCGATATCGCCGGCGTCTTCTTGCTCGCCACCGGGTGGCGACGTCCATGACCGGCCGCTGCACCGCAATGCCTTGCTAAGCGCGACGCCGCCAGACAAGCATGCTTCCGCTGGCGGCGTCTCCCACGATGCCGCCTCCATTGCCGCCATAGGATCCAGAGAGGTCGCGGTGGCCCAAAGATGCCAAGAAGGTTGCGGTCATCGCCGCAACCTCTCGCCTCCTGGCGGAGCGTGCGCGCGGCGGTGGCGCCTCGGCGCCTCTGCGGCTGGTTGGTCGCGTGGGCATCATCAGGGGTGTCTGGAGAGGTGTCTCCAACACCACGCCCAAAGGCTCCTGCATCTTTGATGCGCAGAATGCTCCCTTGAGCATGGTGGTGAGATTGCGCTTGAGGCGGGCGGCCTCAGACGGAGGCCTTCGCGCCTCGGCCCTCTCCGCCTGCTGTCGCATGGCGATCAGGGCGGTCGCGGTGGTCCTTTCCTGCGCCACCGCTGTGTCTGACCTCTCCCGCTCTCGCGCCAGCTCGTCGTTGGCCCCCCGTAGTTGTCTCGCCGTCCGGGCTCTATGCCCAGCGCCCGTGGCAAGGAGTGCGCCAAGCGAGCCAGGCAAATTGCCGAAGTTCGGTGAAGAGCTCACGGAGCGTTCGGCCAAAGATGGCGATGATCCGGGCGAAGTTGGCGAGGTGCGCCGACGCCGGGCCGCCTCTCGCTCTGGGCGGTGGCGGCCGGCGGTGTCTGAGCGGAAGCCTCCGCTGCTCCAGCAGGCGCAGGCGGCGTCTGCTCCTCGGAGGTATCTTGAGGGGTCGGCCTCGGCGTCGCCCTCAAGCTGAAGCTGGCCTTGGGAACCTCAAGCCCGCCTCGCCGAGTGGCGGCTTGGGTCTCGCGCGGAAGGTGGTGGCGCCTGGGAGTGGAAGTCGGTGCCACCGGGAGTTGAAGGAAAAGCGGTGGAATCGGTGCCGCAGGGTCGGCGCCGTGGTCGTTTAACAGCGCTTCTGCATCGCACCGGTGGCGGCAGGGCGGCGGCGCGGAGGTGAAGATACCGGCGCTGCGGCGGGCGCAGAGTCTTGTTGGTGTTGCGATTAGGCGGCGGCAACCGCCTCAGTGAAGTCACCGCCACCCTTGACCGGTGGCGGCGGAGTTTCGCCATGAGCGCTTTTTCATGTCCGGACCTACGGTGTCCGGACGAGTGGCCGCTGCCGCCGCCCGATCGGGAGGGGGAGCATCCTCGATCGTCGGGGGCGGCGGCACCACGGCAGGCAGGTGGAGTCCATGGGCGGTAGCAACCGACGATTCTCGAGCGCCCGCGACTCCAATCGGCGAGCGGCCGCGGCCGATGAAGGAAAGTCCAGCCGGCCGGGACGGCAGCATGAGCCTGTGAAGCCACCGCCGATGCGTGGCCCATCCAAGTTTCGCGAATCGCCAAAGTTAAAAAGGATCGCCGGTTGGTAGGGAGCAACACGAAAAAGTCTAGATGCGAAGAAAGCTAAAGAAAAATAAAGACTTACTACCGAAAGGTGCGGTGATATCGCTGTCGTCAGATATCGCCACGCCTGGCGGCACGGCGCGAAGGGGCTAAGTCTTCGGATACGAAATCCTCGACGACCAGCGCCAGATTAAACCGGCGCCCCGCAAGCCGTTGATGCGGCCGCCATTGCCCGAGTTCGCCGCCTCTTCGACAAAGCGAAGTTCAGCTTTGATGATCGCCGGTTCGCTGGCACCCCCAGTAGATCGATGTCATTGTCGCTATTGACGACACCACTCAAGGCGCCAGCCTTCGGTTTGACTGGCTAGAAGGAAGATAGTGGGCGGCCATCCCGTCCCGAAGACGGAAGTGGCAGCTTCCCAGCAGTTCGCCGTCGGAGGAGGCGCGGCAGAGGAAGAAATGGCGGAAAAGTGGGAGGTTCAAGATCACCCCATGAACATTTCACAGAGGTGTGCGAAAATGGCGAGGAAAATGATGGAGTTGGGGTGAGGTGAAGATGATGGATTTCAGAGAAGTGAAGGACGGTGAGAAAAAATCGAAAATGGCGGTACCAAGCCGCCATGATGCCCCACACGAAGATGATGATCTCGCTTACGGGCACTGTGGTGTGGGGGTCCGGCCCGGAAGAAAAGAGGCCCTCCCAAGACGATGGTGTGGAGTCTCCCACTGTAGGAGTCCACCGTGGAAGCGGGAATGGATGGCGGCGCAGAGGAGCCATGAGAGCGAAAGTAACAAGAGACAAGAAAAGCTTGGAGGAAGAAGACGAAGTTTGCAAAGAGTACTAAAAGCGTGAATCGCCAAAGCGGATGGATCTATATGTATCCCCACTCATACCGATTTGCTCACGAAAGGACAAGGTTGTGCGCCGTTTGGTCCCAAAGAAAAATTTATGGATGCGGAAGGAATCGAGGCGGTCGATCTCGATGAGTGATGGCCCCATCCAAGAATGCACCGCATTTAATGAAAAGATTTTGAAAACCTATGATGTGCGTTTTGGGTGGGCCCGGCTACTGTCGGCGATTATACACCGTGGTACCCTCTTCGCCGCACAAAAGCGCGGCGCGGCCCACGTGGCGATCTAGCAAGCGAGTGGGTGCTTACACCCCGCTCGTTGGATGCTAGTCCACGTGGCGGCGGGCGGCAGTGGGCGATCACGCCGCCGCCGGCGCCACCTAACGTGGCGGCTCGACGGCAAAGCGGCGGCACGCTTGCCCTCCGGTGCCGGTCCACGTGGCGGCGGGCGAAGCAGTGGGCGATCACGCCGCCGCCGGCGCCACTAACGTGGCGGCTTCGGCGGCAAAGCGGCGGCACGCCCGCCCTCCGGTGCCGGCCCACATGGCGGCGGCGAAGCGGTGGGCGATCACGCCGCCGCCCGGCGCCACTAACGTGGCATGCGCGACGAAGCGTGCCTCATTTATTCGCCGCCATGCAAAAGGGTGGAATGCGGTGGCTTGCCTGAAGTTTTTTCGCCGCCGTCAGTGTCGAAGCGAGCTGTTGTACCTGCATGTCGGTCCCAAGGAATTTCACACTGCCCGTTCCTCGACACCTCTCACCTACCGCCACCGAGAGGTCACATTCCGGAAGAACCGAAGCGAAGGCATGCGCTGGCATTAATTAGCGCCGAGGAACGGACAACAGGCAAGAGTGTAATAAATACGTGTAAGATAGGCATGATGACCTCTCTCCTGAATCTGGCTCATGTAAGCCCGTGCATATAAGGGCACTTGAGGAAAAAAAGAGGGGGAGAGGGAACAGAAGAGCTGGTCACCCACAAACTTGGTAACGACCCTTTCGAGAGGCAATCCAACTTCAAGCAGGAAGTAAGGCTGTTACCCTTCTCCATAGGGGCCTGAACCTGGGTAAAAAATCATTGTGTTCATCTGAATTTAGACATCGAGCTCGTTAGTGTGAGAGGTGCCGGGTTTCTCGCTAGGGTTAGCCAACTACCGAAGCCACCCCCCTATCGAACAAAACCCGATCCGTAGGCTCGGGCCTGTCAGGTGGAATACTCCGACAACACTATATATGAATTGTTCTTGTGATTACATCGTAGGAGTAGTTCTTTTAGGCATAAAGATGCGATTGTTGTTGTAAGCTCGTACTAAAGGTCAGAGCTTTATTGGGGTCAAGACTCACCTCGACCCCTTACAGTTGTTTTGTTTTTTGTTTTTGAAATAACACATTTTTATTAATATGTCAAAAATAAATATCCTATACAAATAGTTACAAGAACAATACTTTGCTGCCAGATGCTCCTATTACCAATTAAATTAGCGACACACTGATGTGGTAGCTCCTGTCAAATGATTTGGTAACAAAGCATTGCCATCAATTATTTGATGACAGTACTTCGCCGATAGAGTATTAAATCTGTAATTTTTTAGGGGTAATTATTTTTGTCATATTAAAAGTAAAATGGGTTATTTAAAAAGATTCCTGACAATTGTTAGGCTACTTTAGTGATTAGGCTTAGATATGGTAACATCTAGATTGCCTAATTCATATAATTTCCAGTGTTGGCCCCAACTGATTTTGGGCCTATGCTCCGCCACTTATACTTACGTAAAATATTTTGCTGTAAAAACATTTTAATACGTTTATTCAATTATGCCTTATTGAATTGTCTCTGCAATTTAAGATGAGTAGATCTACTATCTTGAATTTTTTATTATTCAAGCCCTCAGGCTAATTTTTTTTGAAATAGCCATGCTCGCAACGAAATTGCGGAAATAGCCCCTTGCGTCCAATTTCAGTAGCCGGGAAACGCTGAATTTTTTTTAATTTCCAGCGGTCCGAAACCACTGAAAAATTGTTTATATTTTCCAGTGCGGGAGAAATCATTCTTTAATTTCCAGCGGCCAAAGCCCGCTGGAAATTTTTTTTGGCCATTTCTAGCGCTATGGGACCGCTTGATAATTTGGATGTTTTTTATCAGGAAATTATCCAACGGACACGCTGCACTGGAATTGATGGGTCTCAACGCGATGCATGTGGTCTTGGATTTGCTTGATGTGTGCGTTATCTACTCATGATCTGATTAATTCGTTTCTAGTTGCACTTAATTGCTTGGTGAGTTGTATTATAAGGTTGTATGCCTTGTTAATGTTTTTACTGTTCTAGCCCTTTGGGTAATTTTTTTCGAAAGTAGCCATGCTCGCGATGAAATTGTGGAAGTAGCCTCCTTCGCCCAATTTCAGCCGTCGAGAAATGCTGGCAATTTTTTTCTTTATTTCCTACTGTCCGAAACCGCTGAAAAATTGTTTTATTTTTCTAGCATGTGGGAAACAATCTTTTAATTTCAAGCACTTGCAACCGGCTGGTTTTTTCTTTGAGATTTGCAGCGATTCAGAATCACTGGATTATTTTGTTACCGCCAAAACTACTGCTAAGGTATATGATTCATCTGCTAAGTTTCCATTCATGATTTGTTTATGTCGTCATGTCATGTCCCTTTTAGTGTTTCCTATGCAATGTTATATCCACGAAGTCGTGCTATTTCCCAAAATTTCTATGTCATGCTACGTACTCTAATATTTAAATATATGTTTTTCTCTAGACATTTCATAAAATATGCTATGTCATCTTCTTCCGTATGAGACATCAAACGTTACTTATTCGAATGTTTCCTTACTAATTCATTGGTTGGGACAAACAAATTAGATTATAAAATCTCTTTCAAATCTCTGTGCCATTCATTGGTTGTCACAGACAAAATCTCTTTCAAAAAATTTTCCAGTGTTGGGCAACTAGATTTCCACCGCACAAAAAAAATCCAGCGTGTCATGGCCGCGGAAAAGAAGAATCTCGCTGGCCCAAACCGCGGGACATAATAATGCATGGTCATTTCGCTGAATTTCTGTTGTACTGTGCTAGACTCGCAAACTCGTCGGCACGAGAGCGATCTTTGAAAAAAATATGGCTAATGAAAAATCCTCGGCCCGAATCGAGTGGACTACTGCAGCGAGGCTAAGGCGGGCAGCACGCCCATTCTAGTGGACCGAGTTCGCTAGAAAATTTTTTGGCGCCAACAAAATAATCCAGCGGTTCTGGACCACTGCAAATCTCAAGAAAAAAATCCAGCCAGTTGCAAGCGATGGAAATTAAAAAAATTATTTCCCATGTGCTAGAAAAGCGGTTCTGGACTGCAGGAAATAAAGAAAAAAATTCCCAGTGTTTTTCGACCGCTGAAATTAGACGCAAGGGGCTACTTCTGTAATTTCATCGTGAGCATGGCTATTTCTGGAAAAAATTACCCAGAGGGCTAGAACAATAAAAAAACACTAACAACGCATACCACCCTGTAATACAACTCACTAAGCAATTAAGTGCAACTAGAAGTGATTTAATCAACCAGAAGCGAATTAATCATATCATGATTAGATAGCGCAAACATCAAGCAAATCTAAGACCACATAAGTCATGGTCGGGCCTGTCAATTCCAGCGCAGCGTGTCCGCTGGATAATTTCTTGGTAAAAAAAACACCCAAATTATCAAGCGGTCCCATAGCGCTGGAAATGGCAAAAAAAATTCCAGCGGACTCCAGCCACCGGAAATTAAAGAATGATTTCTCCCGCGTCGAAAGCTATAAGCAATTTTTCAACGGTTCTAGACCGCAGGAAATAAAAAAATTCCAACATTTCCCATGAAATTGGGCATAGGGGGGCTACTTCCGTAATTTCGTTGCAAGCATGGCTATATCCAGGGAAAATTTACCCAGAGGGCTAGAACAGTAAAAAAATTCTACTATCTTGCTCTAACTCACTTTTAATGAATTTGAAGTACATGTCAATCTATCATCATAATTAACAACAAATCGCATCCCATAACAAAGGCAGAATACTTAAGAGCATAATTAAGAACAAGCTGAGCAATTTAATGGAGGGATAAATGCTACTCCTGTGTTCATGAATAGGTGTTATTGTAGAATATTACACTTCTATCGAGACATAGGTATAAAAAACTATATTACTTCTCTTCATTAGATCACTTATTGTTTTTTTGATGGTGTGTTTTGCTATAGCCTATAGTAGTAAATGGCATTGAAAATAGTTCAAAGGAAGGGTATAGAAAGGAAAAATAATAAAAAAGTCACATAAAAAATTGTAGAATGACCTGTCATATACTAGCATTTTCGCAATTGCAAAAATATACTCCTCACCAATCGCGAAAAGCCAGTGAAATTTGTCACATATCGGCGTTTTCGTTGTCGAGGATATGACTAATTTTGTAATCGTGTTTGAATAGAATAGATTTGTAAAGAAATATATTTATCACAGAAATAGGAAAGTGACCATTCCTATAATGACGTATATTCGGAGACGGGGGAGCGTTACACGCAACTCTCTTATCCACCGGCACCGCCGACACTTAAAAGCACCCCAGTACCACACTAGTAAGTAGTAACCCTTTCATCAACTTCGATCACAGGCTTCACACACGGGGAGATAAGCTCTAAAGGAGGCAACCTTTGGGCCCCAGTCCCACGCGCCAGCGAGTCACACCTAGCTCGCAGCATTGCCAATCGAAGTGCTCAGCCTTTGTATCAATTCCTACCTTGTGTCACTTGAAGGACCAGGTGCAAACTTTATGTGCTAGGGAGCCCCAGCCCCTGCCCCACGGCAGAAGCTGAATGATAGCCTTGTTCTTATACCCGCGTCACTTTTTTCTCCCTTCCATTGAACTCTTGTCCTCATCCCCCCTCCTCCTCCTACTCTCCATAGGATGCCGTCACAGGCACACAGTGACTCGGCAGCAGTTCATTCTTGTTGAGCTGCAGCAGAGCCACTACCGCTGCCACTGGAGGTCAGTTCAGCTCACATCACTACTACCTACTACCTTTTCTTGTGTTCTTCAAATCTTCATTCCTTCGATATTACCCTTGTCCTTTGTATCTTTGTCAATGTGTGGTACGCATGCTCTCCGTCTTCCTTGTTTGGTGGTTGGGAAAATGATGGGGAAATCTGGAGCTCGGGGGTAATGGGTTTGGAGGTACTGAGATGGCGATGTTTTTGGCCTAATTGCTTCATTGCACTTACATGCATGCACAAGCCCCTCTTGTCAAGTGATAGTTAGTTCCTGAGCTCTTAAGCCACTTGTCTTCTTGTTTAATTTTGGGCCCTTTCGCCTTGTGGGATAGTTCTCCCCGCAATGCCCGTTTTCTTCTGCTTCGAAGCAGAAAGGCAGTTCTTGCGGATCTTTCTAGTGAGGTTTTGACTCTTTGCTTGGGGCTCGCTTCTTCCTTTCTTCCATCTTCTTCTCCTTCCCCACCTTGCGAGTTGGTTCTTTGTCTGCGATTTTGGCCTAGCCAATTTGCAGAAAGAGGTCTAGTACAGATGGTGTCAGGTTGGTCCCAACTCCCATTTATCATAACAACTTCGTTAATGCGTTTTAAGGGACTAAGGGTTGTATTGGAGTTGTCGAAAATAGTACCTGCTTTAGGTGCCATCCTTATCGCATAAATGCAATTGTGTAGTACTAGTAATATTGTTGCGACAAAGGAGATGCAGTTCTTTTGTATAGTGTGGTTACAGTACTTCTAACTCTTTTGACTCTCTGGACGACGTACTGGAGTCACATAAATGATTTATGTACCTACCCTTGTTAAAAAGCTTCATCGGTTGGTTGGTCACACTTTCTGGATCAAAATGATGAGCTCAATGCCAGTGGACGCCTGGAGCTCACACAAAAGCTAAAAGTTGATGGCCAATTTTGTTATAATTAACTTTGTTTAAAGAAAACATGCTTCATTTCGTTAACAATTCAACCTTTTGGAGTAAGTGGTGGGTGCACTGGGGATAGAACCGAACAAACCTCAATATATCCTTTAATTTCTTTTTTTAGTTGAGTGTCGCTTTCTGTATTGAAAGAAAAGGACATTACAGCTGTCCGATGAAGAAACTGTTAATCGTGCCTAGTGGATTAGGTGATGATAATGTCAAATATCTAGTAAGAAAGATGATACAGAGATGGATACTTTATTGTAGGATCATTTGTTAACAAAGTTCAGAACAATGGGTCTTGTGTAATCAAAGAATTCATGTGGATAAATGATGTAATTATATAAAGTTCATTGGGAAAAAAATGGAACCTGATGTCAGATTTTATGAACAAGTTTGCAAAGTGACTTGATACACATCTTGTTAATTCTTTGACTGCTTAGTAACACCCTAGCAATTGTTTTACCTGGATCCACCCCTGTACATGATTTGTAAAGGGTTGTTA
The DNA here is from genome assembly GCA_036346375.1 of Guadua angustifolia. NCBI lineage: Eukaryota > Viridiplantae > Streptophyta > Magnoliopsida > Poales > Poaceae > Guadua > Guadua angustifolia. The sequence goes on along the minus strand of CM070507.1, from coordinate 4,139,782 downwards.
CTAATATTTGCATCTTATTGTAATTTCCAGGGAACCTTGCTCATCACTGAATATTGAATTATTGATAGAAATTAAGCATTTGTTGATGGATCATAAAACATGGCTTTGGAGAAGGAAATCATCAGAAAGGACAATTTTAATGAAGAGCAAATACAATATATCACAGAGGGAACAGGAGGTACATTATCTACGCCCATAACCATAAGAGGCTGATTCAACTTTGATAAATTCCTATTCAGAACTTTGAAACTTTTCTTTCCGTGCAGAAGGAGAAGATTGCACGGTTAGAGAGATCCCTGCAAAGCTTAAATGAACAGCTTTCATTTGCTCATGCTGAATGCATTGAGAAGGATGCCATTTTAGGCAAGCAGGCAAAAGTAGCTGAAGAAGCCATATTAGGTAGTGCTCTATTTACTTCACTCTCATTCCCACACATGTTCCTGGTTCATTAATGTAGTTGGACATATGGTTTGTTCATCCTAAAAGTAAAATATTCACATGCATGTATGCATATATGTTGTCAATTAAAATTTCTGACAGCTTGCTTATTGATTATGGATATTAGGTTGGGAGAAAGCAGAAGCTGAAGCAATAGCTATCAAGACACAACTTGATGACACTCTATATCAGAAAGCCGCAGTTGAGCAAAGGATTTGTCAGCTTGATGAGTCTCTAAATGTTACAATGGTAGAGAGGGAGTTATTGATAAAGGACACTGCTAAAATGATTTCTTGTGAGCAAGATAAAGTTCAGAAGCTGGAAGCTAATGTAGTGGAGAAAATAAACATAATTGCTAGCTTGGATGCTGAGAACAGCAGAGTTTCTGAAATTATCTCGGTGAAAGAGAAAATCATCTCAGAGCTAACTGAATCAAAGGCAGTGACAGAGTCAAACTTCAAGGATCTTGCAGTAAAGCTAGAGTCAGCAGAAAGATCAAATTCTACTCTTAGATATGAGGTTTGCATGCTGCAGAAACAACTCGAGATTCGAAGCGAGGAAAGGAAGTTTAATCTCAAATCTGCTGATGTTGCACGTAAACAGCACCTTGAAAATGTGAAAAAGATAACAAAGCTCGAAGCTGAATGCCAGAGATTGCGTGCAATGGTACGTAAAAGGCTGCCAGGACCCGCTGCCATTGCTAAAATGAGAAGTGAAGTTGAAACACTGGGCAATAATACAACAGGAACAAGGACAAGAAGGTTGAATTCTACTACATCATTCAACTCCTGTGATGTGTTACAGAACTCTTATGATGCATCGTATGGAAGTTCTTCATTGCTTGCAAGGCTACATGCAATGGAAGATGAAAATAAGGCCATGAAGGAATCTCTTTCTAGAAAGGATGGTGAACTTCAGTTTTCCCGGACTATGCTTGCTCGCACAACCTCTAAACTTTCGCAAGTTGAAGCTCAGCTTGAAGAGCTATCAAGAGGTCGGGCTGCCGCAGAATTAGTAAAAGGCAGTCCTACGGTAGTTGAGAACCCTCTGTCATCTATCTCTGAGGACGGTTGCAACGAAGATAACGTCAGCTGTTCAGGTTCATGGGCGTCAGCCTTAATTTCTGAACTGGAACACTTTAAGAAGGGGAAGCTGACTACACCTTCTTGTAAGAGCACAGGAGTATCAGACTTGAGTTTCATGGATGACTTTGCAGAGATAGAAAAGTTAGCATTGGTATGTGATGATAAACCTACAGAATCATACGATTCAAAGAGAGAGACAAGAGAATCATCAAGGAAAGAGCTGGTTCCAGTTGATGGTTCCACTGGAACAACTAACCAACTTCATCAGTACAAGATCGAGAGGGCAGTCCTGAAGTTAATTGAACTTATCGAGGGAGTTATCCAGAGATCATCAAAGGATTATAGTAGCACCCTTGTCCTATCTGGTGGCAACGAAGGTGGACACTTTAACACATTAGCTGGTTATGTAGCTCGAGCATTCTTGTGGAAAACGTCAGAACTTACTTCGGTACTACGAAACTTTGTCGTTGTATGCAATGAGCTTTTGCATGGGAATACTGATGTTGAAAAATTTGTCCTTGAAGTCAACCTCACACTAGATTGGATGATCAACCACTGCTTTTCACTTCAAGATGTATCAGACATGAGGGAAGCTATCATAAAGCATTTGGAGTTAAATAGCAGTTCTGGGCTTGAAGTTGTTGCAGTAACAAAGCACACAGAAATTCAAACCACGGATGGCATAGATGAACACAGGACCCCAAACGGGGTGCAGATGTCATTAGTATCCGCATCAAGCTGCATGGATATTGGATTTAAAGCTGATGATGACCGACAAAATAGAAGGAATGAAATAGCACTCCCTAAATTTCAGGAATCAGAAGGAAAAGCTTCAAGTTTGCGAGCAGAACTTAATGCATTGAAGGAAACAGGAAAATTGATGACACATGGTGTTGATGGTGAATCAACGATCAATGAACTTGACAAACATGAACACATCTCAAACTATGACGTAAACAAGGGCAATCAACAGGAAGCATCTTCTCTTGAATCCAAGCTTCAGCTAGAATGGTAATACATTTTGAGTTATTTCTTTCCACGGTTCATATCATCATGCTTAATACAATTATTTGGAAGCAGTTACCCTGCTAAAAAAGGTTCAAGATGTGTTGCTGAGAGTGAAGAGCAGCATCTACAGATGGTAGGATCCACACTATCGAGTTGATTATGTTGTTTTGAAACTTGCTTTTATACTTTACACCTGTAATTCTTGTTCTTTTGGAGAAAGCTATTTTGACTTTATTGATTTGCGATGATGTCCTGTCTCTGTAATATGTAACATCATTTTTGTTAGCAGTCCAAATTACAAGCAACCTCAAATAAAAAGCAGTCCTTCGTTTTTGTTCTTTTTTGGCCAAATGGAATATGACATGTCTCCACTTTAGTCCCATTTATTTGTGTATTGCAAGTTTGTGATTATGAGTACCATGCCAAAGGATCTGCTAGACTGCCTTGTGTCATGAAACCAATGAAAAATAGTCGAAACAGCAAGAATTTATAGAATCTGTGAATAATATGCTGAAATCGGTGAATAGTTTCTTAATTTTACCCATTCAATCTGCTTGCTCTTGTGCAGTTTCTTGATTTCTACCCATGGTTTTTGTGGAGAGATTATGAATGCTGTGAAGACTCCTTACTTTAGGAGTATTACCTTCATTTGAAAAGTTAACCAGTCAATGTGTTTTAAAATTTAAAGCTTTTCTTCTTTCCCTTCGTGCACACAGCAGCTGGAGATCTCGACAGCATCAGAGAAACTCATCGAGTGTCAGGAGACAATCCTAAACCTGGGAAAGCAACTGAAAGCACTTGCATCTCCAAAGCACGCGATCCTTCTCGACAAGGTGGTTCATACTTCAGTTCAGTCTGAGCTGAAACCTCGGTCTCAGTCACTAAATGAGATGCTAGCCATGGATGACGGAGGATTTGACTACCTTAGCTCCCCCAAGACCAAGGAGATCGTATGCACAGAACAAAGGTCAACACATGAAAGAAAATTTTCTGTTGAGGAGGGAGGTGATGATTCGGTAACATGTGGTTCTCACCCAGTGCCAGTGGTTCCACCCTTGAAACCTTACGATGTGGATGGAACTTGCAAGGATGAAGCTACTGTCAAAGTAGTAGCACTCGCCATTGTCCCGAGCAAGCAGAAGGGGAACACCAACTTGCTCAAGAGGATTCTGACAGGAAGGAGAAAGGAGTCGATAACAAAGCCAAAGATGGTCCTAAGTGCTTAGCTGACAGAGACAATGCGGAACTCTATCCATGCTAAATTGCCTTTTCCCGTGTAAATTTAGTGTGCCCGTTTGCGCGTTCAGCTGTGTTCTTGTCGGATTTGTAAGAACAATGCAGTGTAGACGTTGTATGTATTAGCGTGCGTTGTAATGTTGTGGCCATCATTGCACTGTTGCTTATGGGTTTATTGCTATCTGCATCTGTTTGATCTCTGACATGGCTAATTTATTGGCATGTGTTTATGTATTTCCTCACTGAGAAAGGATTTCTTGTTCTGAAAGTCCGATAATAACTTACCAGGTTGATATCTGCTGTGCGAATTTCATTCTGATACTGACTAGAGTTCATTCTGGCGTAGATACGACAGGTTCTGACTAAAGGTGATAGTTGTGAGCTGTGAACTCGTGATGGAATTACACGGATGGAGCATATTGCTGAATAACTAGTGTCACCAAAGTCGATAAAAATGTGTTTGTGTGTGTGTGTGTGAGCAATCCGATGATCTGTCTTTAACCTAATGACGATATAACAACATTTTTTCACGCGTGCAACAAATGTACTGACAAACAGTGAAATAGGTAACGGATGTTGCACATGTTCAAAAAATGTTCGTTAGAAAAAATGTTCTCTCATGATCGGACGTTTGTAGTCACCTATGTACAAAATAGGTACTCTCTGTTTGTAGTGACCTAGCTAACGCCGTCATCCTGGTCTGGGGTAAAATGACCCGGTGCACAAGACCGGGTAGTCGTCAGCCCCCGGATCAGAATCCAACGGTGCCAAGGAAGCAGGATCAAGGATGACCTGTGGACCAAGCCCTTACAATCGGCAGGGCTCACAAGGGAACGACATGTGGGCAAAGAGAGGGCAAAAAGACAACCACGTACTCAATACAGTAACAACCTCTATGGATATTCCCAGTGCATGATAATATATCCATTTAATGCATGCCACATAAGCATTTTTGATGATGTGGCAAGAGAGTTAAGAGGGGAGAGAAGAAAGTTGTATCTTGAGAAAGATACCACTTGGGCACGAAATCATAGACATTGAAACTTGAATCATCTAAGTGGCCCACAATTCATACTCTCATACACATCTAACATTTAATTATCTTGTGGGAACTAAGAAACAATCCATAATACCATGCATTGGGATAGTTGTATCTAATATCATAATATCATATGGCATAGTAGCTTTGGATATTGTGATAAGATACAATGCACTGGGAATAACCTAGCCATGTTCAACGTGACGCTTGCATGAGACGCTTCTGGAGATTTTTCGAGATTTGTTGCCATGCTGGACAGCAATGGACGCCAAACCATCTGTAGCGCTGCTTGCAGAGGAGTCGGTCGCCCGGAGCGATTCGTACGTGCTGAAGTTGCCGCCGCGAGACCAGGTGCTTGGGCGTTCGTTTGTGCATGTAACTGATTTAGTTAAGCTAGTTTTTTTAATGCATGTAACGATAGAACAGGTTGAGCTGTAGCCTCTTGTTCTATACATACACTAGTGCAGCAGCATAATAGCTAACTATCGCTATAGCATTCCAAATGGATCTTAGCTTCGTAAATTGGTTTAGTTCCCCCGTTTATTCATCCGATCCTGAAAATTACCCACACTTACAATTTCTGATGAACTTGTCACAGACCCAAATGTCGCATCAATTATCACAAAATTTATATCCTAGTGGTTATACTACAAACTTCTCGAGTCTACAAAATCCCAATTCCATACCGAAAAACAAAGAACATATGGGTGCTACAACTTCGACACTCGAAAATCCACGCACTATTGGCGCCAATATGCATAGAGATGATGACAGCGGCAACAACGATGATAGCGATGAAGAAAAACGAGGTCGACGCCGGTCATGGAGCCAAGAAGACAATATAAGACTGGTTTGCACTTTTTTCTTTTGCTATTGTTTGGTTTAAATAAACATATAACAATTTATTTGTTTTATGAATGCAGATTAGCGCTTGGTTAAATAATTCAATCGATCCTATTGACGAAATCAATAAGAAGGGAGAAGTATATTGGAAGAAAGCCATCGAAGACTACAACAAGAACAGTCCGCCCAATCGAAGAAGACTAGTAAAACATTACAAAGACCATCGGGGAAAACCAATAAAAAGGTTGTATGCTTTAACGGTATTTGGTGCAGATTGAAAGATGTGTATGTTAGTGGGCAATCGGATGACCAACTCATGGACAAAGCTCATGAAATGTACAAGATGGAAACGAAGCAGTGCTTCACACTAGTGTACTGGTGGAGAGAGGTATGGGACCAGCCTAAATGGATCAGGAGCTATGAAGAAACCAAGAGCAAAAGAAATGAGATAGTCCATAGTCAAATAGCAGAAGAAACTCGGCACTTCCATATGCTCCTTGCGTGAACACAGAAGTTTCCTATAGATGCATGGCACAACTTTGGCCAATGTGAAATTCTCGTGTCTAAGTTATTTATAGCATCTCTGCTCAAGATACTCCGTGATCTGCTCAAAAAAGAGTTAATGTAAATCCTGGTTTTACCAAGTTCATTCTTCCATTTCTTCAAATAATAGATGTTAAAGCCTAAACAAGCAATCAGTTAAACATCATTCCAATGCAGTGATCTGTATAGAAAGAATAATAGATCTGCTGAATATTTGCAAAGACAATGCCATCACTAAGACAAACAATGCGGTGTGTTCATCAATATAAAAGTAACAGTACAATGACTTATTGATCCATCTCAAGAATATTTCTTACACTATCGCATTCTTTTTGTTTTTCACTGGCTTGATTTCAAGCTTTCAGCCTAAAGCCGCTCTCTAGTAATGATTTGTGCGACCGACTTCCATTTAATAAAATCAGCACTTAATTATATCAAAAAACAAATGAACTAAGAGACATATATTTGAAATTTCATTTCAGCTGATTTAGAATTACGGCCACAATCAATTTGGATTCATCATTTGGACACTAAGATACCATGATTTTGCAGTAGGCAATCAAATGTAACCAGACAATGATATACTCCCTCCGTCCAGCAAACAGCTCCGTATAAGTTTTTTTGTTTCTTCCGATATTGATCTACGTATTTGCACTGACTCCTCGTTTTGCCGCGCGGGAGTAGGAAGAGACACTGGTGTCATTATTGTGCATGCATGCAACCGTCCCTTTGCATGCAACAGGGCCCACAAGCATGCAACAACTTCCTTTTAAGCATGCAAAAATCTCTCTCGTTCTACCCAGCCGCCGCAACTGATTGCTTTGATCTCTCCTGCTGCGATACTGATGGGAGACGAGTTCATCCGATTTGTGAACTGGGCACCGGACTCCAGCGACGAAGCAGATGCCGATGAAGTGCCCACCATGATCGACAGCAAGCAAGTGAACGACGATGAAGCGCCCGTTGTGTCCGACGCCGAGCAAGGGAACAACGAAGAAGTCATGCTGGACTCCGACGATGTCCGGTATGTACTCGACTCTTTCGCTGGGGAGACAGAAGTAGAAGATTCCTTGGTCGATGAGACTGCTGCTGCGGCCATTGCGGAGCTCGCGAGTTCTAGGCTTGGTAACAGCATGCTCGTGGGCGCTACACGTGCGGATGTTGGCACAGGCGAAGCGGATGACGTCGCGCATGCCCTTCTACGCCTGGCCTCTACCAGGGAGCAGATTTTCGAGTCTGACAAGCTAGGAGCAGAGATCAACAAGCTGATGTTACCTTTGCTTGTTCCTATGTTGTATGGAGATCACCAAGATGATGTCCGTGATGCTGCCATGAGACTTGTTAGTATCGCTCATGGATATTGATTTTGCAAAGTTTGTTTTCATTAGTGCAAAGGTATCTCGATAGTCGATGCATTACAATTATAAAGCACTGACTTGATACATGATTTGCAATAGCAAAAGACCCTCGAATATTCTCATGACAAACACATGCTAATCTAACCGATAAATTGCAATGCTTTGTTGTAAACCTCTACAGCACATTGCAAGCTAGTTGGAAGATCACCCCGCATCTGCAATGTTTGCTTCTTCATGTGTGGAATGTTATAGTGTTGCCCTCCATTATGCTTCATGATCTCTAGCATGCATGACTGATGCGTTAGGAAAATATGGTTAGCTCTTTCCACCGGGTACTGCTCAAAATCTTGATTAACCTTTGCCACAATTTCATCAATATTGCTTGGAGTGCCCTTCTCAAACAATGCTTGGATTGCGACAAAAATCCAAGATCCAACACATTAAGGTCGGGTGAGTTTGGAGGTCGGCATGTTAGTCGATGTCCCAACCATCCGCTTGGGCAGCTTGGAGAAAATCTCGATCATCGACGCACGCGTCGTCTTGGCATTGTCTTGCTGGATGAAGATGGGCATTCCTCTTTCCTCGTCTGGCCACTTCACTTTGATAGCGGGTATGACTCTGACCGTAAGGAATTGCCGGCTTGTTTCCTTGGTAACTGATGTCATTGCCTTAGTAATCAAGGTACCTACATGTAAGCAAGATTAGTGTACGTGCCATAATTCAATTAATCAAGATATGGAAATTCTTATGATGCATATAAAATACCTCTATCCCTATTTGCGCTCCTTCTCTTTGGCTGCCTCTACATATGTGAAGGGAAATATGCCAATTTTACCATCAAAAATACAGTTATGATGCTCATCAAATCTCGGTCGAGTAACCGCAGCAAGGAACATCACCTTTTCTATGAAGTTTTTGTTTTTAACCTCCCTTTCTGGTCTAGGTTCCTCAAGGTGCAAATAATATTTTTGGTTCCGCCTTGTCCTGTAGAACCACTTCTCATCAATGTATACGATGTTGTACATTGATTTGAAAGTGGGAGCATTCGATATAGTATGTGGTTCTAGCATGGACAGGCAGTATCGCACACAGGCAGTTTTATTGTCATCGATCAAGGTAAATTTCAAGTCATTGGTGTGCCGGCGAAATTTGCCTTCCTTCAAACAATCATGAAGTGTACTCTTCTTCACACCTAGTGCTTGGGCAAGATCGCGGAGGGTTGTGCGCTCTCTCAAAGGGACATCTTTGATGGCTTCTAGGTTCATTTCTATTCTTTTGCGACCAATGTTTTTAGACAGCTTGTTAACAACACCATCAATCCCTCCCTTTTCCTGCCCGTTTTGCCAGACCTGCTGCACAAGTCGTTGAGGCACATCATATTTCAGTGCAATCTGATTCGAAACTCCTCGACGGAGCACAGGTGGATTTGTTTTCGCCAACAACTCCATATATATGGCGATCTTCAATTCATCCGAGTAGTATCTCCTCTTTCTCACGTTCACACCTTCAAAAAACAAAGCAAGATGAAAACTAGTACACTAGTGTAGTGCATCATTTGTCTAACATATGAAAGAAATTACAGTAGCTAGACAATTGACGAGAATATAATGTGCATGCAAACCTAAAAAAAATAGAGCAACTAATAGAAGCAAAAACAGCAAAGACAACTAAAATTTGTGTAACATTTAAAAAAACCAGTAATTACTCTAGCTAGAGAATTGATGAACAGATGCACGTAAACATTCAACTCAAACCACTAAATAGCTAAACTTTGAATAAAAAAGATTAGAGCAACTAGGAGAGCAAGGACAAGGAGTACCTGTGTTCAGATCAATTCCATAGCCATCATCATGCACTTGATCCTCCAATCCTTCATCTACTTGTTCATCTGCAGCCCCATCATACCTTGTACACCACTTGTTCATCTCGGCCCGCCACCGCTGCTCACTGCTTGTACACCATCCTCTCTCGGCTTGTTCATCTCGGCCCGTCACTAGTGTTCACTTCATTGCCATCATCCCACGCCATATGGTAATCGAGCTCATGTGCAGGACCTTCCCAATCATCAATGGCACTCCAATCAACAGGCTCGTTTAAGTCCCAGTTGGGTGGCTCAAGATTTAGATCAAAGGGGAAGACAGCCATGAATCAAGTAGAGAGAGGCAAGGAAATGCTGGAGACAGAGAGATATGCTCATGGCAACATATATAGTGCCATCTGCCAAGGCACCGGCGCCATTCGTAAGTCCAAAATTTTTACAGTGTTGGCGCCATAATTTTGATTAACTTGGCGATCGATTTTCTGCTAGTTTGGCACGGCCGTCGTTCGCGGGAGCATCGCAAAGCGCGGCCGTCGTTCGCGCGGGCGTTCGCGGGAGCTTTGCAAATTAGCAATGTAACCTGCATGCATGCAAACTTCACGCGAGGATGTGGCTGAGAAACGAGGCGCCACTATGCTGCAGTCGAAGCCCATGCAAGAATTTATGATGCATGCATGCAATTTCGCCTGACTTTTCGTTGAGCCTTGGTATCTATGCCTGAGTCAAATACGAAGCTGTTTGCTGGACGGAGGGAGTAGTATTGTTTCTGTCTCTTTAAGCGTCTTTGCATTGAACAAGGCCTAAATAGCCTAGTAAGTAAAGAGAGAGAGAGAGAGGGGTGAGAAAATGTTGACCACTCTCCCCTTGTATTGGCTCATGACTACAACAATTACTTTTGGTATACGCCTACAAATCTTCTTAGAGAAGAAATACGGAACCCTTCCATACGTCCGGCATGCATCTCTCGTAGGGGTACCGGTTATACAATATGTATAACTTGGAACTAGCATGTTTGAGATTTTCAAAAGAATTTATTGAAATGGACGAATTTAACTGACCTTATGTCAGGACCCCCAAGCAATCCGAACCAAATACTGATAGATCGGCATAATCAAAATCAATTAGAACCAAAATACTACGGAAGATAAACAAGAACAAGCATTCCAAATTCTAACAAGCTAAAGAGTCCATTCAGATGTTTTATACTCCCATTCAGATACAGAGTTTTTACCTGTAACAGAAAAGATTCGTTCAGTTTAACTCACGCGGCAAAAGAAAGATAGTGACCACAGAGTTACATCCAGTGATTTTTCGGTAATTACTGTTTACATCAATTAACTGTTGGATAGAGCCTAATCAAATCAAAATCTTTCCTGGCCATGAGTGGCGAAGCCATAATTAAAATAGAGGGTGGGCTCAAAACCTCATTGGAATAAACTGAATTAAGACCAGTAGAGCAATTATAGTATTGTAAAATTAAAATTCATACATAAAGAAAGGGAAAGCATAGAAAAAAGCAAAAATCCTTACTTGATCTCTAATTTCATTAGCATAATCTTCTATTGGCATGCGAAGCGCCGGATCGGCAATAATTTCATTCGTATTCAATTCTAGTTGAAGCATCTTTAGTTGAGTTACACTCTCATCGGTTGGGGGAGTACTACTTGAATTACTTGTGAAATAATTGCGCAAAGTTCATTTCTCCATTATTGCAAATCTACGAATAAATACAACTATAAATGTGTAAGCATAATACAACTATATTACCAACAACAGAGCCTAGAGCATGTTGTATATTTGTATGGTATATTTGTAATTGTTATCAATATATAACACAATATGAGTGTATAACAGTATGGATACGATATATTGATATTGGAATTTGATAGTATATATTATATTACTAATTTACTTATTTACCCATTTACTCAGTGATCTCATTTACCCGTTTACCATTTGTAGCCTGTAGGATACTAGAAGAGAGACCACGATTGATGCAATGACCTCTAGGATGTCTGACACCCTCTAGGAGCCATTAACTATCAGTAAGATCATCTTTGTGTTGCAGTGGTCAGTGCGGGCTGCTAGTGGTGGAGTCGCCGGAGAGTTCAGACTCCAGAGCAGGCGAGCGGCTGAAGGGGCTTAGCAACGGCGGAGAGTGGGCTCGGGTCTGATGGAGCCCACCCCTTGGATTCGCCCTTGCTGGCCATTGATGTTCACTTAAACGAAGTTGGTCAAAAGGTACTCCCCTGTCATCTTCAACTGTTCTTCGTCCTCCTCAGTTGTTTCCAGACACCTCATTCTGGTCCTGCTCGGAGTCACGAAACGTGCAGACAGTACGCAGACGGAGGATCCTTCGGGCCTTCCGCGCGGAGGGGTGGGCTCACTGCCACAACCACGCGTGCCGGCGCATTACGACTTGCGACTTCCGCAACGGTCGCGCGCGGCCGGCTTCGAAGACAAGCGTGCATGGCCAGGTGTCACATGCCAGGGCGGCAGAGCCCCGAGGAGATCGGTTTCGGAGGGAAGGGGGACTGCGCCCTGCGGATTGGCTGCAACGGCGGGGCTGCGCTGTGAATCGAGCGCGGATGCGGAGAAGAACGGACGGATCGCCTACGCTATGAGCATGGTTTTCCTCTGTTTTGTGATAGAGTTAAGGAAAGTTTGTTCTAAGTAAGTAAAGATTATGATGTATTTGGCAATCAAATCAAATTAGATAATTTGTTTCCTTAATTAGACTTTCTATGTGTAGTTGTTAACTTGATTAAAAAGTTGATCAAGTCACTATAAAAGAGCATGTATCCTATGAGTTTGAAAATAACGCATGGAGAATATTACAAGAGAAAATTACCTTAAAACTTCTTCGTGTTTGTGTGTGTTCATGATCTAAAGCTAAACCCAATAATTGGTACTAAAACCTAGGGTTTTAGATCAAGACGCTGCCCTTGGGAGGAGGAGACTCCTAGAGGTGGCACCTGAGGAAGTAGACTATCATTGTGAAGGCGGCCGAGCGAGCAGCAACGTGGCTGAGTGGCGTACGGCCGGGGCGAGCAAGCTTCGGTCGGTGGGCGCTTCGGGCCAGGAAGGCCGGAGGCTGGTGGCACGTGAATAGAGGCGGGTCCATCGTGCTTCGTGTCTAAACCGTGCTGGCCCCATTGGCCTGTCGTGCCCGCTGTGCTGGCCCATCCCAGCCCGACTCACCTTCGGCGAGCCTAAGCACGGCCCATTTGTGCTTCGTGTCTGCTTCGTGTTATGCCAGCCCAGGCCCAGTCTATTTGCACTATTGTGACGAAAGGAACCAGAAATATATAGAGTTAAGACAGTGGACACAAATATTATAGAAAAAAGAACTAAAATTTATTTATTCTTTAAAACGAGGGGGTGTGCTGAACACGAGTGAGAGAAAGGGCAACGAGAGCGTGAGGAAGAGAGGCAATCGAGATTGAAAGAGACGGATGAGTGAGGGAGGAATTGAGAGAGACTGGAGAGAGAGAGAGTTGACCCGTCTCTCTCAGATATCAGCGGCGGGGATGGCATTCATGCTGTTGGGTATGTTCATAACGCTCATACTCTATGAGTCGGTGACTTTCATACTGAACTTCTTCCTCATGACTTAGGTCATCGGGCCCGACACGACACGTGCTACAGGGTCGTGTCAGGCCGTACCACCCATCGTATCCGGTTCTCGGGTCCGACACGATCCATACTACATTGTCATACTGAACCAAAGTTAGGACCATGTCGTATTTACTGTGCCTCGAACCAGCCCAAAAAAAATCCGACCCGAGCGCCCACCGCTACACGTGAAGAAGAAATCAGCGCCGCGCCAAGCAAAAGAAAAGCACATACAAAAAATATAGAGAGGAGGTGACGTGCGGCTGCGCTACTGGGCGAGCTCCATGATGTGCTGCCGAACAGGGAATTGACGGCATACGTGGCCTGTGGACAGCAGTGCAGTGCAAAAGCAAAAACCTCTCGTGACCGTGCATGCATGCGAGGGACTTACTGCAGTGCAGGACTTGTCTTCCGTGCGATCGGCCGTGAAGAAACAAAAAATTCTTATGTGAGTTGTGTATATAAAATAAACATATACGAGTTTCTTCAGAGATGTCATGTGTATTAGAAAAGATCATACTGTATAAAAAGATTAAAGGAAGTCGCTTGCGTATGCAAAGTCGTATCCGTCAAAGTTGACTCTGGGACGTTGAGGAGATGCAGTCGTCGTCCAAAATCAAGTGCATCTGAGTCCAAAATATTGAGGACAGTGGCGTATCTGTAGCCGGGACGCGGGTGGGCTAAAACTCCACCCGCGGCCCAACAAGTCTCTTATACCCCCTCTTAAATAGACCTAATAAAACAGTTCAGTACCAGTCTAGCAATCTCTCAATTATCTTATCCTTTGTATTGTTACACACTTATATTATATGTGACTGTTAAACAAATGTTTGCAAGCTTTGAACATAGTTGGCTTGTTAGGCTTTCGGTGTCTTAGTCTTAGCCCCCTCCTTTCAATTTTCTAGATACGCCTCTGATTGAGGACATGTATTCTCCATCCAACATCGAGTATGTGTTTGGCAAATCGTAGTTGAGACCGATTGTCTTATTAAGTTAGATTCGTGTTACAAGATTAAGGGAGTGATAGATAGAGTTAATTATGTAATTAGGAAAATTTGTTTTAAGTAAGTAAAGATTATGATGTATTCAGCAATTAGATCAAATCAGATAATTTGTTTGTTTAGTTAGGTTTTTCATGCTTAGTTGTTAACTTGGTTAACACGTTGATCAGATGATCCGACCGTTATAAAAGGGTATCCGTTCGTGTGTATTTATGATCAGGACTAAACCCAGTATTTTGCACCGCGCCGCGGATGTTTGGCGCAGCTGGCCTGCGCGGCTCGAGGTCGCAACAGGGCCTTTCCACATATCAAGATCGGCCTTCACTTATTCATCTGACGGCACACACACCTGTTTTGCAAATTAGAGATTTGCAGGGGGACTAAAGAAAACCCCGTACCAGGCAGGCCCTGACCTTAGTTTGTTTCAGGCAATCAATTGGGGTTTGCAATAGCCTGGGGCAGGCTGGAGTCCAAGCCCAGTTTTAAGGCTAGGCTTCCTTCCCCCCACCACCACTGGGCCTAGATTTCCATGCCCAACCGTGGATATAGGCTCAAGCTGGGACAGGTTTGCTCGAGTCTATTAGCAGAGTGACATCATTTTGGATTAATTCCATATATGTCACGGATTTTTAAAAAAAATTTGCTGTCAAGGTGTGTTCAGGCCTATATATAAATGAGACAATGAGTGGCATATACGAGTCAAACTTGCAGTTTCTTCGGTGACATGTTTAGAGTAGAAGGTGAAGGAAACATGATCATCCAAGTTAGGAGCCCTGGCAAAATTGTAAGGTACATCCACTATACTGTACTGTACTGTACCATTCCCCGCTTCGATTCTTCTTGTACGAGAAGGCAAGAAACCAAAGTGCAGACGTGTGTGTATATAGACGGACTTACACTTCGCTGGCCTGCGTCTCAGGCAGGGACTGGAACTGAGAAGCCGAACCTACGTACATTATATTCTCTGCAGTCAAAAGTAGTAAATAACAGTGGTGGCCCCTGGATAAGGGGGAGCCCTGAGCAGCAGTGCGGGGGACAGGATGGGACCTTACCACCTGCGAGGTGGCCCATGGGCACGCCACGAGACGGGCACGCACCACCGGCGCCACTTCCGCGGCCGTCTAGCCGGCCCACCCCGCCTGCGTCGTCGTTTTCCAGGCGCACGTCCACGCCATGCCGAGCCGGCCTTTGGAGGAAAAAGCTCGGGAAAAAGCGCGGCGCGGCCGGACTGTGGGAGTCTCGGAAAAGAGCGACAAAAGCGCACCGCATTCGCATGCACGCCATGCCCTCCTCCTCTCACCTCCCCACCCCCGCTGCATAGTGCCGCGGCTGACGGCACGGCCGCGGCGTGGGCTCCTCCGATTGGACAGCCCGAGCCAATGACGCCATGCATGCATGCATGCTGCGACGACTGAACCTTTGCTTGCTCCGCTCCCCTGTTTCGATCGTCTTTTCCATGAGCGTGCAACGCCTTGGCCTCATGCGTGTGTCTTTTAACGGTTTCCCACCTTTCGTTCGTCGGCGTCGCCGTCTAATCTTCCCATCCTTTCCCAGCCAGGGAGGGAAGGAAATTCTGCCCACGAGCGCCCGGCTGACTTTCGTGATCCACCGCCGAAACCTGTGTTGTACATGCCACTGAAGCAGTGGGTACGAGGCATCTTTTCTATTTTGGGACACACAAATGGAGTAGCCAAAGAATTACAAGCCATTTGAGAGAGAACTCGTGGTAAAAAATGAGTTATGGATCTCATATGTCCTCTTGGATTTTTTTTATGTAGTGTTGGATGATTGGCTATTTTTCACTCTATCTCTTAATACTTACAAAAAGGTAAAGACAAACCGATATATTTATTTATTAATTCACTCATGAGCACTGACAGAGCCAGCTCCCAGCGACCCTGGGCGACTGTCCGAGCTCATCGGCAAGACTCTACCTAGCCCTCACTCATGCGTATGACAGTGTTTGTCTGGCCAAATACTTGTTGTAGTTAGGTTTACCCAGACTCTAAAAAAATTTCTAGCTTCGCCACTGCTCATAAGCTAACCTCGGGGTTCTCAATATACAGGCTTAGTAGTCCAAAAGATTGAGGCCCTGTTTGGGGGGTCTTTAAGGCTCAGTTTGTTTAGACTTGAGCTTGGACTTATTTAGCTTCTACACCTCTATAAGCCACAAGCCAAAACAAACAGTATTTTTCCAGCCAGACGAAGAGAAGAAGTTTCTAGCCCAATTTGCACTACGCGAGAGAAGCAAGAAAAACGATGCTTTTCGGGGTGGCTGGAGCTTCTAAAAATCCCACTTTTCTGGTACCCTTACAACATAACTATTATTTACGAAAATTGCCATCCTCATCCAGCTCCAGCAGTTTCTTCCAGCTCCAGCCAAATAAGCTCAAGCTCCAGCCTAAACAAACTCAAATTTAAGTCACTTGACTTTTGAAAAGCCAAGAACCCCCAAAAAAACAATTCAGTTTTTAAACGGCTTTCACATAAGTTAGAATTTATATATAACTAGCAAAAGCTGAAAGTTAGGTTGAGTTTGCTTTTACAATTTATTGTTGAGAAAAATTAATTAGGTCTTTTATAAAAAGCTACCGTCGTTTTTTCAGTTCAGAAAGCTAAAAAGCGGTTTTTTAAAAAAGTTATAGCTCCCCAAATAGTCCCTGAGTATGTGTAATATGGACTTATGCTAAGACATCGTGGACCATCCTGAGCCCAAAGGAGTTGGCACGCCCGCAACAACCTGATCGGCTGATCTCTTTCCGCCCCCCATTTCCGGGTATTTTGTTCTTCAAGTGCAAAGCAGAGAGCCATACATACCATGCATGGATCGCCATTGTATATATACTTCGTATGTAGGTAACTAGCTCCCAGGTTGGAAGTACAACAACTTGCAAACCTCAATCTCGAGGCGATGTAACGACACAAGTATATTTCTGTTGTGTCAGTTTTAGCCAACAATTGTTAGTTGGGTCCAACCCGTGATGTAAACGGTTAGTGCTACAAAACTCACGGCAAAAAATATAGAATCAAAGAAACAGAGACAGTGATTTTACATAAAAACCTTTTTGAGAAAAATCATGGATACGAGAAGGCTATATAACTATATGAGAAGATATTTACAAAAAAACTTTTGCTTTTCCTATGGATTACAAGGATATAATTATAGTGGAATATTATAGACTCTGTAGGAGTAGATTTGAGATAGAGTAAAAAACAAATTTGTATCGACTCAACTTCAAGCGTTACCAATAAGTATCATCTGTGCGGATATTAATTGGTGCGGGTTGTTTTTCTTGGTTGATTAATTATTTATAGGATTTCATTCCATTACATCACATTCTCAATACTACTAGTGAGTTTAAAAAAAATTGAAGATGTACTAGTGGGTAGTGACTACTGACCAGTACTACATACCGAGTAAAAATTGAAGATGTACTAGTGGGTAGTGACTACTGACCAGTACGTACTACATACCGAGTATTGTGTCTTCCAGTTACAGCGCCATATAAGTTCTGTCCAACTCAATATTATTGGCATCCGAAGCTTGTTTAATGCAATTATGACTATGATGCCACTCGTAGATGTTAAAAGCAAGTTGATGAGGAGTGTATAAAGCTGGAGTCGAAGGCTTGCTCAGGCCATGGTATAATTGGCTCATAAAGCCTGAACTTGCGTAGACTACAAGCATATAGAGAGATGATTTGGAATGTGGAAAATGTCAGGCCCAAAAATAATCACTTGGATGTCTGTAGTTTTCCTTAGGCAGAAAATATCTAAAATACATTCTCATTCTTTTTATTTTTTGGGCGAGAGACTTTGTCTTTTATTTTATTGATTACATATTTCACCCCTAAATTACTTACACAGGTATGTTTCTATGCATTCCTTTTTTAAAGTTGTACGAATATTAAAGTATAAATAAAAGAAAGATGGTGATTACGTAACCTTCATTTGCTTCAAAATTTGTACAACTTATATTTAGGAGGAAAAGCTTACTTTATGAGGAATTGCTAAGTGACACTTAAGTGTTTTTTTTTGTTTATGAGTACTCAATTTTTTTTGCCTATAGAGTACTCAAATGTGAGAAGATAAAGCAAATTGATTCCATCAATTGAATATTGATCTGAAGGCTCAAAATTTGAGTGATATCTAACAAAAAAAAACACTCAGGTGCTCTTAACACCACCACTTCGTTGATCTTCACCAAAGTTCTAGTCGGTGTAATTTGAACTCTTATCGCCTCAACTATGATCGTCTCTGACCTACCCAGACATATATATACTAATGTGAACCCTAACAAGTCGCCACCCCTGCTAGGCTGCTAGTAATATGGAGTGCTCTATGTAATAGGACGGCTGTTTATGTAACACGCAGCAGGAGATTACATGCGCACTTTCTTCCACGTGGTGATAGAGCTTAAGAATCATAGTGAAATCCTAATGTGTTGAAGCTTACAGATCCTCTGGTCCCCTCTATGTCTTCGCTGTTATGATCGCAACCTAAATCTGCGATAGTATTAACTTTCAGCTTACACAAATCAACTTCTAGCTCAAATACTAGCACGCGAGAAAAACCTATATCACTAGCTCCTAAATTAGCTAGCTACAAGGATATATAGCGTGCAACAAAGATATGTACATTGGTTGTTCGTCCGTAAATTAATGACCTTTTAATCAGTACCATGCAGCAGATAGTAAACACCAGTAGGAAACTAATTACTTCTGGCCACCAACAAGGATGCATGATTTAAGCAATCCAAACATGACCAAACCATACTAAAAAGCACACGGGAAACCAACAAAGTTTTCACAACGAACAAACCAATCCATGCATGCATGCATGTGGTACCATGCAAGCTATCATTAAGTGCTCGACGGAGTATATACAATAACTAAGCTTTCCCCTGCGGATGCAACGGGAAGAGCTCCAGGGTCACATCGTCGGTGCAGTTGGCCACCTCCATAGCCGCATCGCCATGGCCATCACCCCACGTCTTGCACCGCCGCTTGCAGCTTGTCATATCATCACACACTTCCTTCTTCTCCGCTCCATCCTACACATGACAGAGAAAGCAAGATATACTATGTAGTTAAGCGTCATGTATGGATACAAGCATCATGCGTGAACACAACTATCCCTAAGACCCTAGCTACCCCATGCATGTGATAGATCGATACGACGGACGTATCCTGCTTACTTTGGTTTCAGGAAGCGAGGAAGAATCGAGGGTGCTGAGGGTGAGGAGCGCGGCACGCTTCTGCTTCTGCCGCTCACGAGCCTTGTGATTCTGAAACCAGTAGAAGACGTTCTTGCCCTCGATCCGGCCGTACTTGCCGAGCTCCTCCGTGATGCGCTCGATCTGGAGCGCGTTCGGCGTGCGCATCCCGCCGCCGTACAGCATCTCCAGCACCTTTATCTGCTCCGGCGACGGGTTCCACCGCGTCGTCCCCGCCGTCGGCACTTGCACCTGCATGTAATATACTAACGACAGTCATACACGCGCACCTCTTAGCTCAAGTGATATTTCACACGATTAGCTTCTTAATTAGTCTACTGGACAAGTACGTAGGATTTGCTTTCTAACAGTGCAGTTCAGCAGCTTGGAAGCATTTCTGACGCGAGCAAAGTCAGGTGGCGCGGTCATCTTCTTTGGCTCCGGGAATGAGATCTTTGGCGCGAGCGGGCGGAGGCATTGGAAAGCGAAAGGGAAGGTGGAGGCGGGGAAGGAAGGGGAGATGGATGGTGGAGACGAAGAGGAGGCCGCTTTCTCCAGGTAGGCCACATGCAAATGGTGAAGCCTCATGCTTGTAGTTTAATCCAAAGTTTGTATGGGAATGGAAGATTTGCCTGAGCTAGTCAGCTAGGGCTAGGTGGCGGACGTCTTTGCGCGCGTATTTATATATGGGGAGACCGTAGACGGTAAAGGTGGTGAGGGTTTGAGTGTTTGTGTGAGATCGAGGTAACAGTCGAAAGAGTGCTTTCATGGGGGCGACAGGGAATGTGGAGATTGGTGATGAAAGGCGTCAGCATTTGCAAATCGTAATCATCAGAGTCACGAAAAGCAGGCGCTGTAATAAAGGTAAATTCTCGCATGGAGCTCCCTTTTCACCTTTGTTGTCGAAATTCATGACTATTGACAAGTAATATATGGGAAAAAACTTTTTTGTGTGTGTGTACGTTTGCATGCCTGTAAAGCAAGTTTGAAGCCAGTCTACTACTTCTTCACCTAGTAGTTCAGTGCCTGTACATTGCTACGTAAAATAAAATTTGTAATGAAACATAAAAGTCAAGCAATAAAAGAAATTTTAGGTATAAGATCAAATATTAGTTTTGCATTAATTTTATGTATGCCAATGATCAAGAAATATAACGTAAATATGAAATAACAATGAAGCAACAACTGAACTTAGGCCTTGAAATGCGTTTGTGCATACCTCTAAACCGCAATGCATATTTGCATGATTAAATTAAACCCTAGAAATAAAACAAAAGCAACAAACCTGATTCAGATGATTAGAAAATAGCATATTAAGAAAATAACTACTTGGACCAAAAAAATATTTTTTAGAACTATTATAGTATAACTGGAACCAGAATATCCACCTATCACTTAAGTGAAAATGAAAGGAATGTAATCAACCATTTCTGGCCTAGATTCCTCCAAGAAGAGAAGGCTAAACTACATGTTAGCTACAAGTCCAAAATCCATACACCAACCAATCACCATACAGTTCCGAACAAATGTGAGAATCCAAGCAGATTATGCCCCTATTTGGGGGGGACCTATAGCTTTTCTGAAAAAGCTACTTTCTAACTTTTTGAGCTGAAAAGCTGTAGCTTTTTATAAGAGGCCGTTTGATAAATAGCGAATTTTCCTCAGCAATAAGCTGAAAAAGCAGGTCTTGCGTAACTTTAGGTTTTTGCTAGTTATATGTGACTTCTAGTTTAAGCCAAAAGCTGCTTAAAATTGAGCTATTTAGGGTCAGTTTGTTTAGGCTTGAGCTTGGACTTATTTGACTTTTATACCTCTATAAGCCACAAGCCAAAACAAACAGTATTTTTCCAGCCAGACGGAGAGAAGAAGCTTCTAACCCAATTTGCACTACGCGAGAGAAGCAAGGAAAACGATGCTTCTCGGGGTGGCTGGAGCTTCTAAAAATCTCACTTCCCTGGTACCCTTACAACTTAACTATTATTTACGAAAAATTGCCATCCTCATCCAGCTCCAGTAGCTTCTTCCAGCTCCAGCAGCTTCTTCCAGCTCCAGCCAAATAAGCTCAAGCTCCAGCCTAAACAAACTCAACCTTAGAGGGTTTACTGGCTTTTTTGGAAGCTGAAGTTGGCTTTAATCCACCCTCAAACAAATAGGGCCTATATGTTTTCCTCAATTCTCAACAATCAACACATAGGATCTCCGGGATGTCTTCAACGTGAATCTTTACTATTTCTAATTAGGAGCTGGTGGTGGTACGTCCGTTCTTCCCATCCACCATCACGTATATTGGGTCAAAGAGTGGGCCCAACAACATGCACCGCT
The DNA here is from genome assembly GCA_036346375.1 of Guadua angustifolia. Lineage (NCBI taxonomy): Eukaryota > Viridiplantae > Streptophyta > Magnoliopsida > Poales > Poaceae > Guadua > Guadua angustifolia. The sequence continues at coordinate 4,118,260 of CM070507.1, read as the reverse complement.
GTATGCTGACCCCGAAATCCTATGTAGTTGTGCTGCCTTCCCCTTTCCTCCTTCCCAACCATAAACACGCTCGCATGAGCCGCCGCCATCACCTAGCTTCCTCGACCAAGAAAGGGCCGAGATGGGGATTGTTGCAATTGGGTGAGGATTGGACGAGGCCATAGCCGATTTGGGCATCGTTTGCTGGTTTCTTGGGCAAGGAAGCTAGATGACGATGATGGCTCACGCGAGCACATTTACAATTGGGAAGGAGGAGAGGCGAAGGCAGCCTGACTACAGAGGATTTCGGGGTCAGCATATAGCGGTGCATATTGTTGGGCCCACTATTTGGTCTAATATACGTGATGGTGGGTGGGAAGAACGGACGTATCACTACCAACTCCTAACTAGAAGTAGTAGAGATATTTGAATTTTAATGTTAGATAGAGACGACTATCATAACATAATATACAGACTTAACTTTTTCTCTAAAAATTGGCACTAATAAAGCTAATAATTGTCTCTTTGCTGCTACCTTATGGTCCTTATAAAATTTAGAAATGAAATATTTTTTCGGAGAATTCAATGGGCAGAGATGCACGTGCTCTAGCACCGGGTGGCCCGTGATTTATTAGGAACTGGAGGGTGTTGTGCCCTGCTTCAATCAGGGAGCTGATGGATCAATACATTTCACCTTTGGTGATCTAGGTGAGGAAGAAGACTAAAGATTGGATGTGGATAGAGTTCGGTTAGAGATAAATTCAAAATAAGTTGTTATTTGGTTGTAATCAATGCTATAAACAAGGGGTATGTAAATCTAATAGGATACACATAGTATCAAAGCCTTATATTTCACAAATTACAACATGGTATCTGAGCTTTATCTCTCAACCATCCCCGATCCAATCCACCCAACATCCCCCATGCCCCTCCTTTTGTCTGTCACCGCCGCCACATGATCCACTCCGATCCACGCTGCCATTGCAGCTTGGAGGCACCGGGCTCGGGTCACTACTACTCGGGCAGCTTGCTACCACTTAAGGCTACAGGGCCACTGTCGACGCTCAGGGAATCAAGTTCTTAACCTCGTTGGGACCATCAATTGGAACTCGGATCAAAAGAGGAGTGTGCTGCTGTTGGAGAAGGAGTGTCATGCTGGTGCTTGTTGACGCTGCTCACGTAGAAGAGAGGTGAGGAGGTGTGGTTGCTTGCATGCTATGTTGGAGAGAGATATTGCTTGGGAGGAGATTGAATCTGAGAGAGAAGGAAGGCAGAGGGGAGGAGAAGAGATAAGAAGCTTGCTTTGCTATTGTGGTGTTTGGTTGTTGTGCTACAGGGAAAAGAGCGAGAAGTATGGTGCTATGTGGATGGAATTTTGTGTGGTTTGTTGCTGCTGCTACGTGCTTGTTCATGTAGCTACGAGGCCTCATGTGTGTTGCTTCTACAGTTTGGGTGATGACCAAGGATGTGTGCAAGGTTGCCCATTCTGTTGATGCCTGAAGGATTGTTGTTATCGTTGAAAGATGGGCAATATAGTTTGGTGATCAGTGTGTGTAGATTGAGATTGGAGAGGAGTTGTTGCTGTATGGCTACTAGATCTAGTGTCGTTGCTAGAGTTGTGGGATTTGGTGTGTCTTCCTGTTGACGTTGTAGAGGCAGGGAAGAGCAGATCGAAAGAAGGATGTATGTGCATGATGTGTTACTGCACGCAGGGGAGAGACATGAGAAAAGGTGTATGGGTGTTATGTTGTTGTTGTGGAGGTGATGGTTGATGAGAAATTGGTCTTGAAAGTTTTGAGGTAAGGTAAAGAGTCCTTGAAATAGGGGAGAAGGTTGCTTAGGATGTAGCTTTGGTGGTATTGGTAGTTGGAGAGGTGTTGGGTGGTAAGCTCAGAGTTGATGTTGAGCATGTGCTAATGGTGGTATTGGTAGCAGAAGTATGAGCTGGTGGTAGCTCCGGTAGAGGCTATGGCTATGATTTTGGTGTTAATGGTAGCTATCAAAGTGTTTATGTTGGTGTTAGAGGTAGTGTTGGTGGAGATGTGTGGCAGATGTGTTGGTAGAAGGTAAAAGTCAAGGGGGTCGGGGTATGGTAGGAGAGGTGATGGAAGCCGAGGTGGTCAGGGGGGTGTTGGGAGAGGGGTGGAGGCCGGGGGCTAGAGGTGGAGACGATGGAAGTTAACACTCAAAGCATGTGGATAGAGGTTGTGGAGACCAAGACTAAATAGTGTGATGAAGAAGGGAAGGACTTGATGTTAGTTGAGGACGGGTTCGAAGTAAAGGTGATGATGAATCATGGTGGGTATTGTTGTCGGTAGTGTAGATGATGGCCATCGCAAGTTGCGTCCGTGTGACGGTATCGAGCATGGTGTGGTGGTGTGAATGGCAGGGACGACGGTCTTGGAGGTGGTATTGATCATAGCATCGGAGACAACTTTGGTAGATGTGCATGTCTTGAAGGTGGTATTCGTCATCGTGTTGGTGGTTCGGTAAAAGTATATATCCTAGTAAGGGTATTGCGTTATGTAACAAGATGGTAATAATTCTTATCTGATGCCCATTTTGAGGGGCAATGTTGGAGAGTTGGTATTATAGATTAATAAGAATTCGATTCGTGTGCGACTCGGAGCTGTGCTAGTCAAATTTGGGATAGAGTTCGATTATAGATAAATTTAGAAAAAGTTGTTATTCGATTGTAATCAACTATATAAATAAAGGGTATAGAGATCCAATATGATATATATAATTATTCCGCAAATTACAACAGGACCGTGTCGCTGGGCGGAGAGAAGAAAGAAGTTGTAGTCACGGCCTGGGTGTTCGTAGTAGAATGTTACATTCTGTTATGTTGCCAGATGAAGTGTTGGTAGAATTGAAAAGGCTGGGTTTGGAATGTAAGCTGAATGCGCTAAAAACTATGCAGACCAATGAGGCTGCAAAAACATTGTGGTTTCGTTAATAATAATGGAACCGGACCCTCTGTTTTCAAAAAAAAAAAAAAATGGCACTACGACACTACGACACATGCATATTCCAAACCAAACGCGCTGTACCAAGGTGTTGATCTTGAGATGCACTGATCTGGGTATAATTTCATTAGCTCCGCATGCATAGTTGCGCTTGAGTTGATCTAGTATATAGTTTTCTAGGCCTAAGTTATATGTATTAATTTGCCTTTAAAAAAAGAGTTATAAAAATGTACTGAGTTAATCTTCATCACACAAATAACCTAGCTTGCTTACTGTCTACTCCATGTATCTCTGCATGGTGTCCTGCTCTCTAGTCTCTCTACTATTCTATCTGTAAGATTGATTGCACATCAGATACCCGGATGCAAAGCAGAGCTAAAATAGCAAAATTATTCGTTGCGACGATGTCTTAAGAGCGGGTTGATATCTAGTACTACTAGTATTATATAGCTAGCCGCACAGGCCTATTGAGGAGACCATCAAAAACCTCCATATCTGCCATCAATGAAGCGGCAACATGCTATATATGATTGGAAAAGCATGCAAACGAAAGCAAGATACTGCACATCTATCGTTGAACTCGGAACAGGATACTGCACATGAACAGCCCCACAGCCATCACAGCTCCACTGAAAAATATTCCTAGATAGCTTCTCAGTCCTCACCGCATAGCAGTAGTACTCCATGTTTATATCGCTTTCCTGAACCCCTGCTAAAAGAGGCCCCGTCCACGGCCAGCAAAAGCAACTGTGCCTGCAGGTAAGTAAAGCCCATCCCTAGCTAATGATACAGAGTTACACACATAGACACACGCATCATTCTTGTGCAAAAGTTGCTGGGTACAGTCAGGAAAACGAGGTGCATGCTTCCTGGTAAATAACATATTTTACGAGCAAGTTAGAACCGATCGATGGATGGATGGATGGATCGATCTTATACTACCATGGAGGACTGGTCCTGTACTGATCAGTCGAGCTTAGCTTTGTAGCCTCGATCACTCAGCTGGCCATGTCTGCAGTGAGCGTCACACACAATGCATCGACACACCATGCAATGTCGGGGGCGTCAAATCGGTCGGTCTTTTACTTCTCAGTAATGATATAACAAGACCAAGCTAAGGACAGGCCCCCATCTTCCCCTGACTTTTCGGTGGAATTAGGCCAGGGAATTGAGCGAGCCAGACGTAAACTGTTCACAGAAATAGTCTCTAGATTTTTTTTTCCCGAATCTAGTCCTATGCAACAAAAATTATAAAATAGTCCACTTATTGAGCACGGAAGAGCCGACAGGGGTTGCATATCCTCTTCCGCGCTATGCAACCACAGTAAGATCTGCCGCGGTAGGGAAGTGTGGCTACCGTGGCAAGAGCTGACAGACAGTAGCAGCACCTTACCACGGTTGCATAGCACGGTAGGGAACAAGTGTCTCCTGCCGGTTTTTCCACTCTTAGTAAAGGGGGCATTTTTATAATTTTTATTATACGGGAGTCGGATTTGCAAACAAAAAAAATTAAGTCTACCAAACCATTTAGGTGAACAGTTAGCCAGACGTGGGGATTACTGCATGCATGGTGGGATTACGAAAAGATTCTGCCAATCCCGATAAAGCCGTGAAAGGCCAAAAGCCCGGAAAAGAGAAAAGCTTAGCCAGCTCGCGCCGGGCGAGCGACACTCTGCGTGCCGCGTGAAGCGAGGGAACGCCGTGGTGGTGGTGGGGGAAGACGCGAGCGAGCGAGGGAGCACTAACAAGCGGTAGGCGAAAAGAAGCATGGCAAACGCTGCAGAGGCTGCCATGCCGCTTGACGAGTCAGGGAAGGGAACCAGTGCTAGCTCTGCCGATTCTGCAGGCTCATGCTGCGGCGTGTCTGGAATATTCTCGCAACCTACCTACGTACGCATACCCGGGGCTCACTCGCCGGCCGCCGGGGTGGCCCATGCACGACACGGCTTAAGTCACGGCGGTTGGAGTTTGGCATTGGACCGGCCGGACCAATCATGGCGCGATACAGCGGCGTCGGGACTTGCTTTTGGGCCTTGAGTAGATTACGACACGCGGTTGTCGGGGCGATTTACTACTAGCTAGCATGCATTGTATCTTACCACACGGTAATCATCACCGTGCGCCTGTCCCCTCAGACAATAATTTAATTCACGTATTACAAGAAACTGTGTTTACTAATTTGTTCCAACGGTTAGCTAGATCTTACTGGATCGGCAAGTTCGAGGTGTTTGATAAAGTAACACTTGCTAGTAGTGTGACTTGTTCGTCAAATCCATTCGGCCCCCCATGTCTCTACTCTTTGACCGTGGCTCTGGAATTTACTAAGTCCTAGTGGTGATCGACCATGCCTACCTGGGATAACCTAGCTAAGAAAAGTGCAACAGACAGCAACAAAGTACGTACTCTCGTCACCCGCTTAGTTTAGTGTTCCCACTTCTACGTTGTGCCGCGCAGGCCGGCGCGCGGGCATGCGGCCTATAGACGTGGTTCGGTGCGGCGGCACCGGCATTGGTGGATGGTGGCGTTGTGCGGCCGCAGTGGAGGCCCGCCAATATGACAAAACTGGACGTGGGCATAGTGGTAGGCTTCTTCTCTTCCCTGACTTAGATTGTGAGTTGAACAGATAGGTTTCTTGCATGGACGTGAAGTTGGGCGACATTTACACAGTTCAGTGGGCCATTCATCCATCGAAGCCCATGAAGTGAGGTAGCAGGAGTCATATACTCATATCTGCCTGAATTTCCTTGGGCTGCGCTAGGGCTAGCCTACTTAGAGGACTAGTATAATGCCCGTGCTAACGCTACGGCGATATATTTAGTAATACAATTCAAATAAGGTGAGCCTCCTTGAAAGCGTGCAAGAGACTCAGCATAAAGCTAACAGAAACCAGTGAAGTTTGATTAAGCTCCATCAATCAAGAATACTTAAACAATGTAAATACCACCAAAGAACATATATACAAGGGAAGCAGATTATAGCACTTATAGTCATGTTGATAAGTTAGTAAACATCTATCTTCTCGGAAAAAAACATCTATCAAATCTTGATCAGACATACTTTCATTCTTTTACGAAGATCAAGTCTTTGGTTCGTTTAGGTAATGATCATCCTGTGAAGAGTAAGCGAATGGCCAATGAAATCCACAAGATCATCACCCAATCCGTGTTTCCGACAGGAAAACAACAAATAAGGTTACTTACGATGCGAGAATGAGGTAACAAAGATATCCTTTCACAACATGGAGAAGACTTGCCAAACACATCATATATCCCGCAACTCTAGCAATTTTCTCAAAAAGAAAGTAAATCAGCCAATCGAACCCTATTTCTAAAACAAAAAACAAATGAAAGGAGAACAAAAAGTAGTGCTTAAGATGCATATGCAATTAGAACAAGCATGTAAACCATTCTTGCCTAACATGGAGGAGACCAAAAACCGGGTTTGGTACATTTCAAAGAAATTGAGCAGAATAAGCATCTTTCTTTAAAATTTTTAACCAAAAAGCAAGATATTATCGATACAATAATCTTTGCCGAATAGGCTAGGCACTCACGCAATCAATTCTCTACTTGTCATCCTTGTAAGGTCCAATCCTTGATGTGTTTTTGGTTCACTTCATTGTAATCTTGGACATAAATGAAGAAGTTCCTTGCTCTACGTTTCTCAAATAAGCCCATCAAAGGAGATTTGAGCCTCCATGTCGATCGCAGAACCTTGTGAATCGATGCAAATGCAACACATTAATGTAATGGAGGTGATCGGTTCGAATAATAGTGTTAAAATACAAGAGATCAAAGAAGCGCTTATGACCAATCCAAAGAAAGGTGCCATCCATACAAGATAGGACTACAAAGGGGTGAGTGTAAGTCAAGGCCTTACCTTCCCTTTGTCAAGACATAGCTTCCATCAATGACCTTGAATGCCAAATACTTTGTCACATCGGTGTGAATGAGGGTACGAACCAAAGTTCCATTTGCCATCATAAACCGGATGACAAGAGAGAGATACTTTATGTTCATTAGCCAAAGATACAGAAAATATAAATACAATTTTAATAGATGAGCTTCTAGCAATTGTGACAACAATTTCACTAAGCCAAAAAAAACCAATAATCTTTCCAACGAAAGAATTCTTTTAGAAAAAAAACAAAAAAACATCTATCAAATCTTCATCGGGACATAATTTCATTCTTTTTACAAGATCAAGTCTTTGGTTCGTTTAGGTAATGATTATCCTGTGAAGAGCAAGCGAATGGCCAATGAAATCCACAAGATTATCGCCAATCCGTGTTTCTGACGGAAAACAACAAATAAGGTTACTTACGATGCGAATGAGGTAACAAAGATATCCTTTCAATTATCCTTTGAAGTTACTACGAAAAAAATCTTGAACAAGGATGGCATTAATTAATCAAATTCAGCTAGCAACTACAACTCATGCATAATATCTAGTCAGAGAAATAATTGAACACCTTGCCCATAAAATTTTTTATTCAGTGTAGGAGAATGGAAATTTCATTAAAAATCGTATAAGAATCAATACTTTTATGTGAGTTTTGAAATCCATAATTCTAAGAGTTGTGGCTTGTGAGTACATGTCTTTTAGAAACATGACCAAGGAAATCAATCACGAGTAATAGTTGTGAAACAAAGATTTAAATCAAAATGTAGCAAAGAAAGACATAAAACAGATAAGTTAAGGGTACAGGTCATACAATTCTCTTTGTGGTGACTTATATTTGGTTCTCTTGAACTTGAAAATTCCACTGTCATCAACTGTCAATTAAAAAGGAAATGTATAATATAAATAGATGAAGCATAACCTAGTGCCTACAACATTTGGTCTATGGTCCATACAGAAATGAGTAGAGAAAACAAATTAGATGAAATGGAACTCTTCCATACCTGGGACATGAGCTAGGAAAATAGAAAGACAAAACAAATATATTTTTTTACAATACATAAGAGATGTTTTGATGTCATTCGCTCCTTTTCATATTGCTAGGTCCAAACCATAATACCACATAAACATAGCTCAACTATTGCACAACAAAACATAAAAAGCAACTCCGAATCCAGACGTTAAAAAGCATGGCGGTATGGAAGATCACACCAAACCGGGTTTAAGGTCACGGTGAAAATATCCATGTTGATGCATGTGACTCGAGCTTGAAATATTTGAAAGCACCAATTTGGACTTCAGACTCCCAAAAGGGCTTCCCCTGTTCTTCATCACCGGTAGAGATTGCATTCCTAACATCACCACATAGGGCACATATAAAACTTAGGTCACAATCTGAGTTACAAGCACCCAAACAAAAACACAAGAAGGCTATGAATAATCTATACCATGTATTCAAAAACAAAGAATAACATGTCATTCTCTCTTATGACTTCCTTGAGCTTCACAATGTTTGGATGGTTCATCCTTCGTAAGGATCAAAACAAATAAATTAACTCAAAACAAAGTAATGGCCATAATAGAATTTGGTAACATGTTACATAACAAGAAAGCACCTTCACTTCACGGAGATTGATGCATTCCTCCCAAGAATAATATTTTTTCTTCATTTTCTTGATTGCAACTTTGTGAAGGCGGTATGTCAACAAGGGGAAAAAGAACATCCGGTAAAGCAATGAAAACATCAAATTATTGGTTACTTCCAAGAAATGAGATCACAAGACCTTACGATATGGATTGAATAGGAACCTAGCTCGCTACCCTCGACCAAACAAAACAAGCAAGCAACTACACTGTGTAGCTCTTTGAAAAAAAGGCATAAACGAAGCAAATATTGAGGCAAGCGAGTGGCATACCACTTCACCACTTTCTTTATTGATTGCACGCCAAACACTCCCAAATGTGCCGTCACCAACCTCCTTAAGAATTTCATACCTAGATCACAATAAAAGAACAAAGTTAGCGGACATAAATAGTTCCAAGCCCACGATCATCCGACCGAGGAGGAGGAGGAGGGGTTCATTTACCTCTCCATTTTATTAGCCGGAGTGCAAATCGGCCTTATTTTAGAACAGTTCTATAATCACAAACAAGACTCGTATGCGTATTGTGGGAATGTCTTTCAGGGTAGAATATTACATTGCAAGCAGGCTATGCAACATAACACCAGCTTACCTTCAACAGAGCAAACAATTTCATTTCTTACCATCATTAGGCATTGTTAGAATGGGTATTTGGGTAATGGAGCCGGTCCTCCCTTCAATACGCCCACCACGCTCATATATGGTTGCGGATCAAGATACATATATCCGGGATAACCACGCCTACCGCACCTCTTCTCAAGTCTGCCGATACCTACATACACATAAGCACAGTTCCCATAAAATGCTATTGTATTGTATATCATAAAAATACACATGATGACCATTTACCAATTTATTACAAATTTGAACAGTAAATACATAAATGGGATATGCGAGACTAATACATTAGAATCTTATTAATTGCTATTTCATAGATAGAGAAAAGCACAAAACAATGTCAGTAGATATGTCAAGGTAAATCCAACATTGATTTGCCCATTTTGGGCTGTGACGACATGATCAAATGAAATCTCATGAACTTTTCCAAGCAGATAATGACCAAACTCATGCCATTTCGATTAGTCATCATATGAAACACTTGAAGTTTGTACAAGCATCATGCTCATGCGTGCTAGCGAAAATGTGGCTTTTCGTGTTTTAGTTCATTCAAACAGAAACTTTGTAATCACATGGATGGCATTTGAGTACAATCGTAACATAAAATTTGTTAATCCTTTCCATCAAAAAATCATTGATCCTTCAAGTCATCAACAAAATACCACAAAAATTTTTCCAAGAAAGAATTATGATTGAACGATTGTGCTTCTACGGAATTAAGTTCTAAGAGTAATTGGTAAAACAAACATCAACCAAGAATATGAGACATGATACAAGATATCAAACGCAGTACCTCACGAAGCGCATCTACGTATGAACTCATATCTGACAAGATGACGAGTACATGCTTGCCACACTCATAAGCCAAATATTCTGCGGTTGTTAGTGCAATTCGAGGGGTGATAATACGTTCAATAGTGGGATCATTTGCCTATAAGACAAAAAGGAGCAGAGCGTTAAAACTATGCTTTGCTTGATATTGGTCAAATTCTGTTCGGGATACATCTAAAACCACACAGAATCAACTATGGCAATATTAGCAGAAACAGTTGCCTTCGAATAAAAAATGAACCTGGATCGTAAGTCTACTGTAAATATGAGATGAGATTTACCAAAAAAATAAAATCACCTACTAAGTTGAAGAGAAATATCATTTTTCCTTTGCATCAGTGAAATCAGAGAATGACAAACTCAAAGGATATAATCCTATGATTTAAAATTGCTTGAGAAATAGGAAAAGAAACAAATAGATGATGGATGCTTATTGTCAAATACATAGCTAATAAACATCGAGACACATTGTGATCTCAACAATTTAAAAACAAGGGCATAAAAAAACAAATGTGTTCCTGTGGCCATAAGCGATAAAGATGAAAGGTGTGAAGCACTCAATGGGACTGCACTATATTGCAAAAGTAAACAGTACAATCTCACAAGTATAAACATGACTTTTGGTATAAAATTTTGTAGCGGAAAAATTTCACAAAATAGCAACCATGCAAAAAAAGAATCATTCGGTTTCATCCATTACCCTCGCTTGATTCTCCGACTGCGATAGGATCCTTTTTATGAATAATCTCATAAGAAACCGGATGAGATCCTTCAACGGCCTAGGTGTTTCTTCGACTTTTCGACCAAGAACATGCAAACGGTGGCAATTATGCGTATGGATATTAGATTCACAATTCATGTACTATTTCTTAAAAAGATAAGCATAGTGCATTGGAAAATACTTAACTTTAGAGTAAATTTAGACCTTTGCTATCAAATTTCGTAATACAAGAAGCGAGCATTGTGTTGCATGAGTTCAGATAAAAAGATGGTTTCACAATCTGAAACATTTTTTACAAACTGTACTAACCGCCGCTTTATAATAAAAGAAGGGATATTCGGCGTTGCTTTCCTTGAAGGGATGTTCATGGCGGTGATGCTCTTTGTAAATACGGAGAGCGAGGAATGCGCCGCCCGAGCACGAACCTTCATGAGGATCCAAAAGATCACAAATTCAACTATTCTCATAAAAATTTTAGTCAAGTGTTGCTTAGCAAATCCATTTTCCATTACTCTGTTTGCACAAACAAATGCATCTTTTCTTCTCCGTAACAGATAACCGATATCCGTGGCGTGAATACATATTAGTAGAGCCACGTCCTGGGCGTATATCTGAAAGAAAACACGAAAAGTTTATATTTGCAACAATAGACATTGCACGATTAATCGAGAGGGTAAGAAATGGCACACCGATAACAGAACCCACGGCGAGGCGGCGGTAAGCGAACATCCGTCCGTTTCGTGCCTCGAGCTCCTCCCCCCATCTTTTTACAAGCCACCGCGTTCCGCTTCCGCACCTTCCCTTAAACCCCACAATTAATTCACTCGCCAGCGTCACCGCCCCTACGCTCGCACTAATCCGCAACCTCACCTCCACCCCCGCGCCGCCGTCCCCGTCGCAAATCGAGCCAAGAACACAACCTCATCCTCACTGTACCTCTATCTAAAGCTTACCCTCGCCATCCTCGTCGCCGATCTTTTTACAAGCCACCGCGTTCCGCTTCCGCACCTTCCCTTAAACCCCACAATTAATTCACTCGCCAGCGTCACCGCCCCTACGCTCGCACTAATCCGCAACCTCACCTCCACCCCCGCGCCGCCGTCCCCGTCGCAAATCGAGCCAAGAACACAACCTCATCCTCACTGTACCTCTATCTAAAGCTTCCTCCATGGGCGAGTTTCTCCGCCGCCTACTCTTCACCCTCGCCATCCTCGTCGCCCGCGGCAAGGCGATGGCGGTGGCGTCCACAACCTAGCGATTACCGCGCTTGTTGCCGCTAGCGTGGAAGCGGATCGTCATGACGTCGTGCCGCCTCCAAGCGGCGCGTCAACCAAATCCACGCGGCAGAAGCGCTTGAGCCTCTTCTTCCACGATCGCTTGTCTCCGGCCGCGACGCCTCGTCCTCGTCTCCCGCTCTCGTCCGACCGGTCCCAGGCCATGGAGATCAACCTCTCCCTCGGGACGCCGTTGCCGCGCCAAGGCCGCCCGAGGTCGCTTTGCCCAAGACGGTCTCTCTGCGCCAAACATTCTCGCGGCCAATGCATGACCTCGTGGGGATCTCAAGGCGACCTCGTGGGGATCCTCGGCAACGCGCTTCCCATCGCGCTCGTGGCGGCGGTGCAAATTTGAGGTTTCGGGTTTGGACTTTGAAGCGGGTGGCGCCGTCGTGGGAGAGGAAGGAAGAGGCCTGACTAGGGTTAGGAATGAGGGGAATGACGGGGCAGGGGGGCGTCTTGCGCGATTAGATTAGAGGATTAGAAGATGAACCAGTTGATTAGGACCATTAGATTTGATGAAGTGCTCTGAGAAAACATCTTAGCGCTTGATTTTGAGGAAAGGGGATTTTTGGATGTGTGAATACTGTGTGGATGTAGAAAAGAATCAACTGGTGAATTATAAAGGGGTATAGATGATGTGTTCTCCGCTTCTTTACCTGAAATATTTAATTATTCTCCTCTCAAAAAAGAAATAGTTATTTATCTCCACAAAAAATTTATTTAAAGAGTACTACTAGTGTGAGGTTATCCTCAAACTAAAAAAAAATTAAAGACACCTCTTTGGAATGCCAAGTGTCATATTCACCATCCACCTCCACCCTTGAAATATTTGCTTATCTAGCTCATGTACTTTTTTTTCCCTTTCTGCGAATCTAGCCCTCTACGCATGCATTTGAAATTTTTGTCTCCTCCACCGCGAAAGGCTCGGTAGCCAGTAGGCATCACATGTTGTCGCAACCGGGGAGCACTGAAGGTCACTAGCGCCGCGGGAGGAGGCGTTGCTATGCCTAGGGAGCGCGGGAGGAGCTACAACATGCGCACGGTACCACGCAGGAGGAGGCATTGTTGCGCCTAGGTAGCGCAGAAGGGATACTGCCGCAGTGGACCATGCACTGCTCCTGCGGTCAACCAAGATCCCAGGGGGAGCTAGTGATCTTCCACGCTCCCTAGACACGACAGGGAATAGGTGTCACATAACACGTCTTTAGTGGTGGATGAGGGGGCTAAATTTGCAAATATATGCGTTGAGGAGCTATATTTGCAAAAAAAAAAAGGTACATAGGGCTTAATAAAGTGATGATTTCTCCACTATTTTCCCTTCCATCTTCCCTACTTACTTCCTTTACCTCCATTTCTTCCTCTCTAAGAGTTGTTTGTTTTAGCTTTTGATTTTAGATTTTGGCCCTAAAAGTATAATAAAAAATAAACAACCATCTTCTAGAATCCGGTTCTCACAATCCAGCTCACCCATATACACTAAAATTCACAATGCACTTCATATGTGTTTTTAGATTCCAGCTTTTGAAAAATCAGCTTCTCTACAATCATAATCCAGAATCAGCTTTCAGAGAATCCAAAACTGAAACAAACAGGCCCTAACACAAAATTTCAAATTAGAAAATTTAACTTTGAAAACTTTAAACAAAAAGCTTCAACTCGAAGAAAAATTCAACTCAAAATTTACAACTTGAGAAATTTCAACACGAAAAAGTTTAAATAAAATTTTTAATTAGAAAGTTTCAAATTAGAAGGTTTCAACTCGAAAAATTTTAAATCGGAAAATTTTAAATTAGAGAGTTTCAATTGGGAAAGTTTTAACTTGAAAATTTTCAAATCGAAAAGTTTTAACTACAAAAATTTCGATTTGAGTTTGAGGAAAGGAATCGGATTGGAAAGAGAGATGAATGGGATGGTGCCAACTGTAGCAACAGGAGAGCCTTTGAGGGGGAGCAAAGGAGATGCTGCCATTTGTCACAATAAAAAGTTGCCCTTACCCTTAAATTGTATTTAAATATTGTCGACGATTCGGGACAGGGTCCCCCGCCGAGCTTACTTGTTGAATGAGGGATCAACTTGGGGCCCCTTTTCCGCAAGGGTTATACGTCTGAGAGTATGCCGAGCAATAGAACGAAGGTATACCGGACAATCGTAAGGCACAGGGGGTCGTTTTCTGTCTGGTTCGGGCCTCTCACGGGGGAGATAATAACCCTACGTCCAGTGATTGCACTAGTATGTGAAAGTGGGTTACAATGCGCTTGCTCGGGAGGCCCTGAACGACCCTAAGGACCCCCGTAAGCAAGTGATGTGTGTAGGTGTGTGCGTAGTACAGAAGGTCCAACCCTCAATCCATCGTGGGAGGGAGTATTTATAGGAATTACAGAGACAAATCATTTATTACACAGGGGCGCATCAGTATAGGACGACGCTGTGAGCGTTGCCGCCGCGCACGGGAACCACGCGACGTGGGCACAGTGGGCGCGGACCAAGTCAGCGCGGACCGTGGCAGCGCGGATCCCGGGCGCGCGATCCTTGAGCCGCCATGCGTTTAATGCCACGTCGCCTTGTCGAGGACCCCCGAGCTGGCTTGCTCGGGGCCGGGGTGCACGAAGGTCGGTCCTGCATGCGTTGTCCGGGCAAGGGCATGGTCGGTTGGTGCCGGGCTTCGATGGTCGTCTACGGGAATTTCCCAATCGCCGACAAATATCATGCATGACTATAGGTCATTCGGTCAGCACACTCAGCAACTCCTCTTCCCCAACTGTTGGCATGCTCCAATCACAATCCAGCGTTCCAAAGCACCACCACTAAGTATTATTTGTACCTTGATAAGAAAAATCCATAGAGAATTAGTGATTGTTCTCCTCTGAACGGTTCCAGCGCTCAAGCGCTGTGCCGGGATTGTCAATTTTATCTTTTAATACGCGTTTGTAGTGATCCATGCTCGTGTCCTTTCGCTTTCAGCGATGATAATTACTTAACTCACGAACACACGCAATTATCATCGGGGGACTATCGTAGTTAATTATGAGGCGCGTTATGAGAAGAAGCTCGATTGTTCTAGGGGGTTTCTTATATAAAGTTTTAACTTTTGTATTAAATCAAGCATATTGAGAGTGTAACAGGTGTTGACGAGATACAACAGCAACACAGCATGTATCTAGCTAGATTTAATTTGAGATGCAGGTAAAGCATCCAGCGAGATCAGGAGTCAGGAGGGACTTGTCGAAATGGTAAACTGGAATTGTTTTGATATCAGTTTCTTGTACTCATACACGTATCGTTCAAGCTTACAACAAATTCACAATGGAGAAAGTAAACACCGCAGCTGACGAATGTAGACATTGAGAAAAAAAATAGAATTTATATGTACAAGATCAAAAGGAAATGGTAAAATGACCCATCCAAGACGACCACTGCGAAAAACCTGATCAACACAAGGATGCAATCACCTGACAATGCAGACAGGGGCATCAGTAGGAGATGTCGATCAGGGCAATCATGGTGTGCTCGACGAGCTCTTCGGGCGATATCTGCACCCCGCGGAGGGAGGAGTGCTGGTAGCCCATTCGCGGGAGTTGCACCCTTCGCCGGCCGCTCAGGTACCCACGCAGCTCGGCGGCGTAGTACGCCGCCGCCCTCCGGAGCGTGATGCAGACGCGCGGCAGGTGGCGCGCCAGCGGTAGCCCGAGGTTGAACGGCCACAGCAAGAACGAGAACTGGAACACATGCAGGAACCCGCCCGCCACGGTGACTGCCGGCACGGCAAGAAGCACCATGTGAACCGCCATTTTTAGATCTTTCTACCACCACCTGTACATGTGTCGTCAAGTGTAACCTATCCCGGCCCTCTGCCTTTGCCACGGCGCTCCTCTTCTTGATGTTCTCGAGGTCGTGCTAGCCATTTACTAGGAGCACCGCCATTTTTATGAAGATAGCTTGCTTGCTGACGCTGAGGTGGTTTTATAATAAGAGCTCTTTTACTTATACAGTAAAATTAATAATTATTTATTCTTTTCAATCCAATATATCATAATATCTAGTATTTACTTGCTCTTTCTTCAGTGGTAAAGAAGTACGAATAAATTGAATAAATCAATGGATAGGTCTAATTTATACTACAAGTATAATGCACCGTAAAAATTCTTTGTAATTAAACCTAATCGGTTCTATTATATGGAGCAGCTCGATTGCTTGACAGGTTTTGTAAATAGTTAATTACCTGGCCCTCTCGTGGACACTGCTACACAGATTTGGACAGCCGGCCAGCGACAATGTTGTTGATTAGCGTTTGGGTATGTGGCGCAACGGAATTAGTGAGGCACCGTTGGTGTCGGCGAGATTGTCGACGGGCCGGCCAACGGCACGTCCACTGTGCCAACGGCAGATCGCCGACATTTCCTCTGCGTGGGACACTGCTGTCATGTGGGGGCTACTTATCTAGGGAAAGAGTAAAGACACTCACTGCCTGATGGCATGCATTGAGAGTCATTAACTCGCCTCTTGCAACTAACTTCAGATTTACTACTATTAGTGCTCCATATGGAGTACTCCAGATGGCTTGTATTGACAGGCAAGGCAGTCTTTCTAGTGATTCCAGCTAGCAAGCAATCGTCGCTGTAAAATTGTACTAATACTACTAACTTTTCTACAATTCCTTAAAAAATTCTTTATGTGAAGACCTCAGATCCTACGAACCTGTCATTGTGTGACCTACTGAATTGAGCATTTTCTGAGCGAGTGCGATTACATGCCGAAAGTCGAAGAAACTCACGGTGCAGTGATGAAAAATTATTACAATTGTGTTACCATATGTGAATTAACTCTGAAGCCCCGCTTCACCGACTGAACCAGAAAAGAATCGAAACTCCACCCTTGGAAAAGCTAAAGGCAGTGTGATCAGCTTGCGCATATAATGTCAACAGTGACATGTTGGCTTCCACCGGGGCTAATATCAGTTGAGCCTCTGACGTGTAAGGCTAGCAAAAGCATTCATTAAGAACCACGTGGCCATCAACCACCGGGCAAGCTCTGAGAGAGAGTAGGAAACTAATTATGATCCTATATAGTACCCTTTTCATTTTTGCAAATGGAACGACGTCTTTTTCAACGACGGATAAGGTGTTTGCTCGGATGTTGGATTATATTATTAGGCTAGTACTACATGCTGCATATTGTCTCGTTGTCTTCACAGATATAACTGGTTAAGTGACACGATATATATTCTAGGTTCAAATTAAGTACATTTTATGTACAAACTGAGGATAAGTCAAGCTGCAGCCTGCAGGTGCAAGCTCTAGATCGAGTTGATCAGATATTTCCACAACATGTTAGCCCAACCGAGCAGTCGTTGGGCGAAGCATCAACGAATTAAGAAGTCAGTATGTATTGTTGAGGGGTGTGTGTAGCCTTTATTCGGATGTTTTGTTTTTTAAAATATCCAAATTTTAGACGATAGATCAAAATATCAAACCTTCCATCAAATAACAATCTCATCTTCCTTCACGGCTTACGGATCTCAAAGTAGATCCAACGCTTCATAATTTAGATGTTTTTTATCTAAAAAAACATCCGGATGATGTTTATCAAAATCCTATTATGTTAAAGTAAAAGTGAATTGTCCATCTTTCTTCATCAGCTTAAATATTTGAATAAACCGACTGATATATGCAACTCAATATGCATAAACTTCGCTTTCCTTAGCCTATCATACGCCACATGGTCGTTTCCCTACATTTTTTTGGTCCCTTAAGACACACGCGTTGGCCTTTCTCGGTTCGAGGGGCTGCTCTTTTGTTTTGTGTTGGCCTTTCGGCAGAACCTTGGCTGAGTCTTCAGTCCGTATCTGTTGAGTGTGCGATCGTCCAGTGGATGAAACTTCAAGTTTTTCATTTGTAGCGTGCAAGTATATGTTCCTCAATCATGCAAAGATAGTTACCTACGATAGGAACGACGTAGCAGAACTATAGATGCAAGTGGTGCCAGGAAAGATGGACACTTGGAGAACAGCAGCCTATTGTTGTTATTGATGATGGTTACTTAAGCGTAAAGTTATATCTCACACACTGCCCCCTCTGTTTTACGCTGCGAACCTGTAACTGAAAGGAATGCGAGGGTACGTGTTCTGCTGTTACTTGTGGTTTTATCGCTTTCATGCTTCAGTCTAACCACAGTTAAACCATGCAGGAATGTTGACTAGAATGATTGGCAATGGCAACACTCATGCCATTGCCATGGCATACTATGCAAGCAAACAGAAAAGGACAATGCTACTCCGTTGTGCTGGACTCCACGATACAATGTCGAAAAGGAAAAAAAGGGGGGGCAGGCAATAATTATGTAGTAACAGTGTTGGATTCCACAAGGTTTTCACGTATCAGTTAGGACATGCCGATCGGTCTGTCCGTGAAGAGTCATGTATTTGTTCTTCTTTTTTTCTGAGAGGAATCGTGTTTCTGATCTAAGATGTGCTGCATCTGCATATCAGCGTATATCACACCCGAGCCGAGCAGTAAGGCTTCTACACCGAGCGAGGTGATTACTCTGGGGCCAATTTGCGCTGCCGGGCCCGTGTAGCCCACTGGGCCAGCCTGCCGGGGACCAATGCATGAAAGAAGCGACCAGCCTGTATACTAATAACTCTTTTGTGTATAGGTTTTGTCTCCTTGGAACAGGATCACTTCGTTTTCGTTCTTACAGTGACTTTGGAGGTTCGTAAGATCGGGCTTGCTTGCTAGTAATTGTCTTAGTTTTACCTCTGCAATTTTACAGTTTGCGAAGTAGCGCAAAAAAATTCAGGCCATCACGCCGAAGTGGACTGGTTGTGTTGGTTAAGCAGAAGCTCCATGCATGAGTTGGCCTCCACTGATTACTAGTGCTACTATTCAGCGCAAACGACACACTTGGTTGGTGAAGAATAAAATTCTGCATAGCTGCAAAGCTATAGCAATTGTGACAGAAACCGGCCCAGTGTTAACGCCATCCCCTTCATCTGCTCAATAACGGGAGAAAAACAAAACCTCCAACCCACTACCATTCACAGCATCAAAATTCCCACTATGGAGTTGAGATCTCTGCCGAAATTCACTTGTATTTACAAAATCACAGCTACAATTTTCAACCAAATGAAGCACCCAAAGCAGAGCAAGGAACAAGCATCATTCCTAACTACAGCAACGGAAGAATCATATATCACGCCGCCCGCCGTCCTACGCGCGCGGCCGCGATCTCACTTGCACGCTTGCGGTTCAGCTCAGGTCAGGTCAGCTTAGTAGGAGATGTTGAGCAGCGCCTGGCGGAGGAGCTCGTCGGTGTCTCCGCTCACGCCGCCCCCGCCCCCGCCCCCGCCCCGCCCCCGCGGCGGCTGTGTCTCCAGATGGTGCCGCCGAGCGTGCAGGCGCGGCGCAGCCAGGCGACTTGGGAAGTGAGCACGCCGTGGAAGACGGCGCAGGCCTCGGGAAGGTGGCGCGCGAGCGGCAGCCAGAGGTTGAGCGGCCACAGCAGCGGCGCCGAGAGGTGGAACGCCTGCATGAACCCCCTCGCCACGGCGATCGCCACCAGGTGGAACCCCATTCGCGCGGCAACTCAACTCCGCCGCACACGCTTCCTTGCTCTGTTGCTCACAACAAGGCACGCTATCCCCCGCCTGGGCGTCTCTCACTCTCCATCTATAAATGTTGGGTTCGTCCTTGCGCGGCTAACGGGACGCTGATGTCGCTGCCTCGCTGATGTGATTTTTGCCGGTGCCGCAGGGGGATGCGGCCTTCCCCAGTTGCGAGCGCGAATGACCTTTTTTATTATCGTTCCGCGTAAAGGCCAAAATCAGGTCGGGTCTGGATATTCGGATGAGGAGCAAGGCTCTGACAAGTAATTAGCCAAAAGGGCAAGAAAGGACGTGGGGAAAGTACTGCCGCTCCGCTGTGGAGATGACAGAATATTTTGCCTTTACCTAATTCTTTTTCAACTTTTGCTCTTACCCTGATGATATTACAAATCCAATCATTTCTTGACCGTAAAAGAATTGAAATATGTTACGTGTCATCTGTGATATGAAACCATGGCACATGCCTGCCGCGATCAAGAAAATGATCAGATTCGCAATTTTCAATCGTAACTTCAAAATAGAAAGGACCAAACTTGCAACAATAGGGAAAAAACTGGCGTCACGCCGTCAAGATGAGACGGCTTGCGCTGGTGTTGGGTGGGCCTTTGAGGTGAGTCGGACATTTCTCCCGCCACAGCACCACTGCTACTTGATTAGTGAAAGTAAGAAAAGGCACATCCAAATCAACCTGGTTTTCACGGCAGGCGCTCTTCAAGTGGGGACTTCACAGTGGCCACCCGCCATCGTATTCCAGTGTGGGACACATGTAGCTGATTTGATTCGGCGTACCATGCGCCATTTTTTTCCCCAGCCATTCGAGGTGTGTAAGAAGAAACTCACGAGACTCGCAGTTGGGAGTACCTGAGATGGGCATCACGGGAGCATCGACGTTCAAGATTCTACCACCACTGTCCACTGCCCTACTGCACAAGGCAAGCACGCCGGCCAATATCCCGTACAGGTGACAACGTGAGTAGCTCCACTGTCGAGCGTCCACGGCAGAATATGGAAAAAAAGAGAATAAGGATGGTAATAGGGTGTGATGCGTGTATAGATAGTACTTGTTTATATCTATATCCACGAATTAAAATTTTTCCTACGGTATACCCGTAAAGAGTCGTGAGCGAAAAATCTTGTTTATACCCGTCGCTCGCGGGTACTTGATACCCAAGTACCCGCGAGTATAACCGTTTACCAGCCACCAACAATAATCTTTTCAACCAAATAGCACTAGGAGCTAATGAGCTATAGTACTAATACAATCTTTTTGATGAAGTTGTGGGTAATAGCTACATTTCATGAATTAAAGAACGATTATCAATGATTCAAAATTTCAAATATACATGAGAATAATAATTAAAATAATATATGCAGACAAATAATATACGGATGCTCAAGTTCAACAATTACTGAAATGAGTTACCGCAAATTAGGGATCAAGGGGTCAACCGGGTACCTGTTCTAGCCCGTATATCAATAGCGGGTAATCGGGCGGAACGAGTACGGGTGAAGCTCCCCCATACCTATAACTGTTTGCTCCCGTCGGATAGAGTTTAACCCCTATAAACATGCTCGTGGGTAATAAAAGAAGAACATACATATTGTTGTAAAACGTCGTCGAACGCCAACGATCAATCACCGGATGTAGATGCAATCACAGGAATAAGAACAATAGACACACAATGTATGGGTGGAATTCTCTCTCGCTTTATTGATTTAATAGTTTACAAAAGAGGGCACCCGATATATATAGTGGTGTGAGAAGAGAGTTCGGATTCGACCACACCATAAAGAGATAGAGTCCTAACCATATTTGGTTTAGGTTTCTTATCTCATAACACTCCCCCTTGGTCGAATATCGCGTAATGCATATGTCTCGTTAAAAACTCCACTCAAAAACCCAGTGGGAAAAAGGAGATGGAGAAAAGAGTATATCGCACTCGCATGCTATGTTGCATTAGTTGCCTCATTAAAAACCTTTATGAGAGAAAACTTTAGGAAAACTCACAAAGGAAAAAAGAGTACAACTTATTACCTTTAGGGTTTTATTAGGATCTTCAGGATCACAATAAGGGTTATGGTTCAAGGATTTAGTGAATAAATCTGCAAGATTTTCACAGGACTTAGTTTGCAAGATCTTTGTCTTATCACTCTTCAGGAGTTCGTGAGGATAGAATAGCTTAGGAGCAATATACTTCGTGATGTTGCTTTTTACATAACTCAATTGTATTTGTGCAACACAAGCAGAATTATCTTTATAGATAATTGTGGGGGTATCGATGGTGTTAAGGCCACATGACTTCTGGATATGGCTAATCACACGTCGCAGCCAAACACATTCACGTGAGGTTTCATACAGGACTATAATCTCTGAGTGGTTGGTAGAAGTTGCTACCAGAGTCTGTTTACAAGACCGCCAGGAAACAGCTGTACCACCGCAGAGAAACACAAAACCAGTCTGAGATTTGGCACTATGGGGATCAGACAGATAGCTAGCATCTGTATATCCCACCATGGTTGAGTCTTGGTTCTTTTGGAAAAACAACCCAAGATCTTGAGTACTTTGGAGATATCTGAGTAAAGTCTTTATACCAGCCCAATGTTTTCGGGTTGGAGCTGAACTATGTCTTGCTAGCAAATTCACTGCGAACGCAATATCAGGCCTTGTGCAATTTGCAAGGTACATGAGTGCTCCAATAGCACTTAAATATGAGATTTCGGGTCCTAAGACTTTCTTATTTTCCATCCTCGGTCTGAATAGGTTTTTATTCACTTCAAGGGATCTTACAACCATGGGGGTTTTCAAGGGATGCGATTTATCCATATTGAACCTCTTTAATACCTTCCAAGTATAGAAAGACTGGTGAACAAGAATTCCTTCTAGAAGATGCTCTAACTGCAGGCCTAAGCAAAATTTGGTTTTACCCACATCTTTCATCTCAAACTCCGTCATGAGGTAAGCACTTGCTTCCTTTATCTCCTCTGTGGTTCCGATGATATTCAGATCATCGATATACCTCGAGATGATGAGAATCCATTCAGGATTTCTTTATGAACACACAGGGACAATCATCATTATTGGAGTATCTCTTCTTCAGGAGGAACTCACTAAGCCGGTTATACCACATTCTTCCCGACTGTTTTAGCCCGTATAGCGATCTCTGTAGTTTAACGCTATATATGTTGCGATTATTAGGATCCAGGACTTTTACTCCTTCAGGGACTCTCATATAAATATCCGAATCCAGTGACCCATATAAATATGCGGTCACCACATCCATCAACTGCATTTCTAATTTTAAGCTAGCTGCCATTGATATTAAATATCGGAACGTTATTTCACTCAACACAGGAGAATAGGTTTCATCGTAATCGATGCCAGGTCTCTGCGTGAACCCTTGTGCTACAAGCCTGACTTTTTATATCTCACTACCAGGGCATTTTCATTTCTCTTCTGGATGAAAAACCCATTTGATCCTGCAGGGAATCACTTTAGGAAATATTCAGTCAACAGGACCAGAAACTTTCCTCTTATTAAGCGAGTGCTGCCTCAATTGCTTCTTTTGTTTGATCCTATCTGAGCGCTTCTGGCACTCTGTCGTAGACTTTGATCTGGATCCAGTTTTTTAGCAATTTTAGAGGCAAATATATGTCGACAATTGTAGTCTTCTTCTTTTTAATTATTTCTCCTGTATCACTTCGGGGATATATCTATATTAATTTCTTCCAGCTCCTCGTGATTTCCCACAACGAAGGAGTCTGGGTGTTCGACTTCCCAACGTGGAATTGTGCGCGCAAATATACGCTGGGGTTATCATCTTTAGGATGAATCACTTTAGGGATGTTACTATCTCCGGGATGGCTCACTTCAGGGATTTTCTCAACATCAGGTTGAGCTTCTTCTACTATCACAGGTAGTGTTCTCATTTGTTCGGTTCTCTATTTCTGCTGACGTCTCCGCGGAATTGAGTCCCGTGCACCTGGAGGCCTTCCCCTCTTCTTATCATGAGGGTCAAGAGTAGGTTCAATATCCTTCTAGGGTATTTCTACTCTTTCAGGTGCATATACTGCAGGTATATGAGATCTTTCACTGCCTTATGACTAGTGAAGGCATTTGACAGATTATTAACTTATTTATTTCAGATTCATTATCTTTTGAACTTCAAGTTCGATCTTTCTAGTGCGTGGATCTAAGGACTCGGCATTCTCTAATGTGGTACTTATCTCCCCCTAATGCCGAAAAATGTCCTTAGTATGATCGATCGAGTCTTGGTAGTGTCTGATCCCCTGTCATAGGCTCTAGGTATTTTAATACATGATGGAGATTCATGACCTATATAGATCCTCAACTTCTGGTGAGGTCCTATGGTTGTACGTTATGGTGGAGAGATTGGCATGTATACAACACAGCCAGATTTTCGCAGATGGGAAATACTTAATTCTTTTCCACGCACTATTTGTAATGGGGAAATTTCGTAATATGCAGTTGGTCTGAGTTGAATTATTACCGCAGTATGCAGCACTGCGTGGCTCTAACAACTGGTGGGAAGCCAATTATTCTGCAAGAGCGGCCAAGCGATATGGTAAGTTTTGTTCTTTTATTATAATGACTCTGCAGGGCTATTTTTAGTGTGGACATTAGGTACAAGATGCTCTACATTAATTTTCGAAGCCTTATAATAATCATTAAATGCTTTGAGATAACTCGCCAGCATTATTCATTCAAATAAACTTAATTCTTTCTTCTGGAAAGTAGGCTCTTCACTTAATAATTTGGGTAATTAATTTTGGTAAAATCATGGTTCCTAGAAGATAAGGGACCTACATAGGACCATCTAGTAGAAGCATCTATCAGTACCATCAGATTTCTTAAAAGGGGCCCAACAGGGGTTGAACAAGTCCACATATATCATTTTGAATTTTCTCCAGAAGATTCAGTGATTCTTCCCTAACTTTTTAGGTAAGAAGATCTAAGTATGAGCTTTCCTTTAGCACAATAAGGGCATAAAAAAAACTTCAGGTCTAGGGAAGTCTTTATGCTATGGCCAGCAAAATTATAATTATTTTTCTCATAATATTCAACTCAAGATAACCCAGTCGATCAGCTAGATCTTAAATATTTCTGGGTTTTTATCGCAACATAAACTTCGGGTTTTCTATGTGCACAGTACAATCCGGAGGAGAATGAATTAAACTTTTAACCACACGTTAATTACACCCATTAAACTTAGTCACGAGTAGGTATTATGTACCATCCTCATTCTTTGTTTCTATATGGAAACGATTCAGACCAATGTTTTTAAAACTTAAGAAAGTGCGACTAGACTCAGGTTATAATATGGCATTCTTCCAGTGCCAACTATGAGGGTATCGCTTCTGGCAATAGTCGTAATAATTCCAATTTACTTAGTGTGGTACAACTGTCTTCTAGACAGATTTTCTCCTCCCTTATCGGATTACACTTTGTTCTATATTAAAAGTATGATTTATCAATCAAACAATTATTACATTAGGAACAAATTATAGGATATAGAACAAACATAGCACAATCAAACAAATATCTAGGAAATATTAATTTATTCAATTTTGAATGATAATCGCTTAACAGAAGCATATACCAAATGTTCATTCAAGAACTAGGCTAAACCGATGAGGAGACTTATAAGGAATATATGACATCGACTAGCAAAGCAAAGGAATACTTAGGAGACTAATCCATGTCTCCATATGAGTCGCATATGTCCTTCTGGGACCCCTCAACTTTATAATTTCAATAACCATATTATCACACTTTTTAACACCCGTGTCAACACCAGGTTGATCAGTGAAGTATGATTTAACATTTGTTTACTCCGGGTCTTATTGATTTTTCTAGTGGATTTTGTGTAAAGGTCTACCACATGCTTCGGGATGCAATAGTTGCATGACTAATGATCAATGCGTTCATACCTAAAACAGGGTTATTCAGGGTTTGTAACCTTACTTCTGGAAGTCCCTGACCCTTTACCTTTACTTTTCCCATTATGAATTGCTCTTCCCCTAATTCCCTTTATTTCTTTTTGGCCCTTTCTGCGGCAATGGCTATTGCTAGCTCACTGAGCATTTGCATGTACTTCGGGCACTGCAAGACTTCCATTAGAAAGTACGTGATGATTCTTCACCAGTAGTTCATCGTGTTTTTCTGCTTCTAGCAAATGCATATAAGCTCGAAATACTTTTGGTATTGAGCATGGCGATACTATTACAACAGTATCCTCATATTAGAGTGGTTCCATTTGCGTTGTGTTTCTAGCAACAGGATGAATCTTTGTTGGTTATATATTTTTCCTTCAGGGAAAAAATACCAGCTAGTCACTTCCATCGACTATTTGGCCTTCAGGCCCGTATGAAGATGGTGCTTGAGAGGTGCTTGTCAGATATATCGCGACTACGGAAGAGTAGGGTACCGACTTCAGTGGGAAAATAGTAACTCAAAAGATCGAGCTATCGAGTTAATCTTAGTATTGATTGCGGGTAAGATATTTGTTGCCATTCAATACTTAATTCTTTTCCACGCACTATTTGTGACGGGAAATTTCGTAATATCGGTTGTGCGAGTTGAATTATTACGCATATGCGACGACTGCGTGGCTCTAACAAGCGGTGGGAAGCCAATTATTCGCAAGAGCGCCAGCGATATGGTAAGTTTTGTTCTTTTATTATAATGACTCTGCGGGCTATTTTTAGTGTGGACATTAGGTACAAGATGCTCTACATTAATTTTCGAAGCCTTATAATAATCATTAAATGCTTTGAGATAACTTCTGACATTATTCATTCAAATACATTGCGGAGACAACAAATAAGCGGTACATAAATTGCATTATCCACAATTACGGCGCTCCGACTTCGTCCATATCGTTCCCTATCGCGTGTCCTTCGACGCCTGACTACGCTTCAACATTCGGATGTCGGTACCCTCGATGCCTCGGAGGGCTGCCGTGAACGATCCATCGACCGACCGTACACCTCGTTATGCCACGTGTTGAGAACACTTTGCTTGTAGTAGTAGTGGGAGATGTCACGGACGACATGATGGTGTGTCTCGCTTCTGCGGCAATCACATCGAAACGCACAGGCAAGCGTGGCTTCTGGCGAGCACTCGCGATCGGCGCTCGAATCGCTAGATGGGAAGTCCTCTGCGGTGGGCACCTCTTCGACCCGGTCACGCGTGCCGTGGTACCTCCGTTCCGCCACTCTCCGATGTCAGCGATAAGTTCTGCCTTCGTGTCTTGTTTGCCATGTCGTAGAGACAACCGTCGAAATCGACAGCGATTGTCCAATACATGCAACGGAGGCCTTGTACCGCTCACGAAATATCTTTGGGTGCCTAGTAACACACCTCAACAATGCCCACCAACGGAGGCATCTCCGCCTTTCATTACCCGGTTGTAAATCTCCGCCAGGTTGGTTGTCATTATTTCATAGCGGAATCGCCCTCGTCATCGAGAATGGACCATTTCTCCAACGGCTCGTGTCGTATCCGATCCGTGAAACTCTTTATGCTTGCCCGCCTCGCCGGATGTTTGTCGTCGGTCGGGAGCGCACACAAGGTCGTGGGGTCATCTCCTTGCTCGTGGTACACCATAGGGTTCCTTGACGAACTAGCGCCATCCCTTGGATTCGATGATTGCTTCTTGGTTAGTTCATTCAGCGTCTTCCACATGACTCGAACTTCCTCCGCTGGTTCTGTTTGCTGTCCGCTTGAACATGTTCATAAGTTCCTTGTTCTGGAACCGGAAAAATTGGCACCCATGTGCCTAATGCACCACCGCTCTTGTCAGCCACTTTCTTTGCTCCCGACGTCGGACCCTTGTTGCATATCCACGATCGCCTCAGCAACCTGCATGTCGGTCATGGATGACACATACATCGGGCGGTCTTGCACAATCGCCATCTTGACTCTTTCAAGAAACCGATACCGACTCTCCGTGTTTTCCCCTCCACGAAGGCCAATCGTGCGGTAGAACCAGTTGTTGGCGTCCACCGCGATTCTTTGTTAGAATCGGCCCTTATATTTCCTGTGAGGAATGTGCGTCCATGCAAATGACCGGCGACAGTCTTGGAAGGCATTAATGCATCTTGGAGGCGAAGAAGGCCCATTGCAAGACCCACTTACTGGCCGCGCACCATCCGGGAAACTCCAAGGTCGATGACCGTCACGGATTCCTACTTGATATTGCCCGAGCAAGTGTAGAATATTCTCGTAGAAGCCTCGTATGTCCCGAACCGTATTTGCAAAGCTGTTTTTTGCTCTCCAAGCCTTTCCGTAGCTAATCTTGTCTTGAAACCTCTCCTCCACGGCTCGATAATGGATCGAGGCTGCGAGTGATTATCGACGATCGGCCATAAAACACATTTGCCACCCAAGTGGACGACAGATTGCGGTGTTCTGCTCCGCTTCCTCCGTTAGCGATTATGTCGATCACGTGGAACATTTCGATAGTCCTCCACTTCCCTTGTATGCATGCACCGCCATGGCACGAATCAACTACGCACTTCACGTCGTAGTCTTTTTTCGACTTCACTACCTCGAATTGGCGCCGAAGAGACATTGACGAGTTCACCGCATCCATCACGGCCTCCTTGTCTTTATATATGGCCCCTGCGACCTCGTTCTCATGATACTCCCATGCATCTCTGTTCCTTCATTCATTGTCGGTCTTGAAATTATATTTAGTCCACGCACGGGGCAGCACCTCAGAGTATTGTCCTCCTCGTCCGAGCGTTACGCCATCGGGACTTCCTCATCCGCACGGTCCTCCTCCTCCATCAACTCAACTATGTGCTCCACCTCCTCCCTCGTCGGCCACCCCGCCTCCACGTGGCTCCTCGCCCTCGATCCCGTCGCCACCGCCAACCTCGCCACCACCTTCATCATCGCGTTGTTGCATATCTATTCCTCCTCCGTAATATCTACCCGACATCACGCACCTCGACCCGATGGAGTACAGTACCAATCTACGACAACATGAGCGCCAACCCGCTCTACAGATGGGCAAGCTTGATAAGTTCCTCTTTACAATGTCCAACGTATCCTATTTCTATTTATGCAAAATAACTTTTACAACTGGTAAAATCATATATGCTCACTCTTCAATCAGTAAAGCTTGGTCTATATCTATTTAGTAGATAATTATCACAGATTTTTCAGGATTTTTCTAGAGTTTTTATAATATTTTTTCTTTGCTAATTATTAATCAATTTTCAGAATTACTAATTAACAGAAGGATATATTTCAATGTGAAATAAACCTGGCATAATGCTAATTACATCTTATGTAACACTTGTTGGTTGGGTATGAAATCATGTAATGAATGCCTCCGTCAACATGACTCTTGGCCAGGTCAACCCGCCCCGAGGGCTCACATGAGGGAGGGAGCACTTCCCGATTCCGGGTGCCAATTAAGAAACCTAGCCTCATGTGTGTTTTCCTTAGACACTAATTGTCATGTATCCGTTCCTTCAAAACAGAAATCAAAGACCCAACCACTTACGCCCTTAAGCCCAAAACCGATTTGATAGCTCGATTATTTCCATAATTTTCTAGAATTTCTGTTAACTACTAAGCAATTTTCAGAATTACTTAAATAACAGAACATAAATTTCATCACATATAAATCATAGCATAAAGCAAGAAAAATAAACCCAGAGAATTGAACTTCTAGAATGTGCTAAACATCAGTTTATCAAAATTTTACAGAAGCCTATAACCTAGAAAAACTATCTTCTAGGATTTTAATGTTAATTTTCAGATTTTAATAACATTTTCAGATTTTTTTTTTCGAGTGGGCCACCAGCCCACAAGGTACTCTCGGCCTAAAGGCCAGCCGGTCCGATCGGCATATGTGCTCATGAGCTTCTCATCAGGAGGCCAGCCTTTGTTGGTTGCAGCACATTGGCCCGAAAGGCAAGGGCAGCTCGCAGCCACAGGGCGACGCCGTGCTGAGTAGTCAGGCGGCGGCGGCCAACGCGGGAAGCGCAGCAATTGGCGGTGCGGCGGGCACGACCAGCGACGGGGGCCGAGTGGTCGCGGTGCTACGGATGACAGAGCCAGCGGCCATACGCATGGGTTACCATCGCGTCGGGATTTGGTGTCGGCGCTTTGCAACGACGGAGCCAGCGGCCATACCGTTCGGTACTGCCGAGGCCACACGAGCAGCCATCACGGCGCCCGCCGTGGGCTCCGGGCCCCCGGCTCCTCGCGTATGAACGAGCCAGCGCTATTGTGCCGTGAGCTATAGGCCCATGCATGAGGTAAGATTGCTATCCTAAAAGAGAACCCGTACGTTTGGTCCGTTTGGAGAAGTCCACCAACGTGTATGGGCAGGCGCAGCTGCTTGGGCTGTCCGACACCGCGACTTTGCTAACACACTATGTTCCACGGGCTTCAGTTTGGGCCACCGCCTGGGCGGCTGAGATAGATTTCAGATTCATCGGCCTCAACTACTGATTAGCCTAGTCTCAATCTGTTCGAAAGGTAAACCCAGCCTACCCAACATTATTGCTGCAGACAGAGTGCAGATAATTGTCGTGTAACCCATGTGCTATGAACAGCGCTATATGGTACTTGCACAACAAGTCAACCACATGGTGCCCAGAGCGCACTTTTACGAGAACCTTGCAACTAGAATATCTAAAAGAGAAGTAGTTTTATGTTTCGCTTTTTGACAATTACATAAATATTAAAGTATAAATAAATGGTAGATGGTGATTCTTATCCTTTCGTTTCTTCAAGATTTGTACAACTTATATTAGGAGGAATGTATTGAAGCATTGCTCTATCTAAAATCCTTGAAATGAAACAAGGCACCTTATAACGAGCTTGGTAAACAAAAGAACCAAGAAATTGCCTATTTTGCTCTGCTGTGTTAGACAGGTTGATTAGTTAGGCGCTGTTTGGTTAAGTAAGCCAAGATTTCTTTTTTGCCACCTGGGTTCCACATGTTATTGACTAAAAAAATATTACAAGATTCTTTTCTCTAGACGATGTGTGGTGCCGATTGATAACCTGACCTTACGTGGTTTTGGCAAAAAGAAAAAAACAATTATGGCAAACTCTAGCAACATTAGTATATGAACCAAATAAAGCCCTAGATCTCATTGTCCTTGCGGTTTGTTGGGCAATAATTGTGATTGGGAATGGAAATGGGAATTTAGAGCAGGGAGTTTGTAGTGAGATAAGGCATGAGAGTTTGAATTTTAGTCTCAATCCTTTGTTTCGCAAGAGAGATGAAACGTTGTGAGGGTTTGTTTTATAGTTTCTAAGATATCTTAATTTTAAGTTACGATAAACTTGCAGGATCTATTGTAACAATGCCCTCCCAATCCCCCATCCCGACCCTGGGTTTAAAATGATAGAGTTGAACCCTCGAATTCCCAGTCCCTATCCCATCTAAATTCCCATGCCCACCAACCAAAGAAAAGATATCATAACCCTCACCCCTAAATCTCATTCCCGCCTGCCAGCTCCATCCAAGCCTTCACTTTTCTAGCCCCCAACACACTTTAAATACTAAATATTAAATCAGAACATTGCCTAATATTTCTACTATCCAATCCTAACTAAATTAAATTTCCAAATACTATATTGATTCTCAACATTTCTAAATAATACAATCCTAATATTTCTAAATACTATATTAAATCTCTAAACATTGCCTAATATTTCTATTATCAATCCTAACTAAATTAAATTTCTAAAAACTATATTGATTCTCAACATTTCTAAATACTACATTAAATCTCATGTTCTCATGTTCCTACACGATAGTCTACCATCGAATACATCCATGCATGGGGCAGGAGGCTTCGCGCGGCTGGGCACGTCGGCGTCTCGGTCGGGCACGACTTCTGGCGCTACGGCCGAGGCGGCAAATTGTCGGTGCGTCTGCGGGCGCAGATGGTTAAGCAGTCATCGATTGAGCCAACGGCGAGAGAGGATGGCGGAGAAACGATCTACTGGATCGATTGCAGGAATCCCTAAATTTCTGATCTGCTAAAATTTTATGTGTAGAATTTTCGATCTACTGTTCAATTTTAATTGTGATTCAATAGATCATGCCAATTTAATACCTTGATTTGGTCTGGGGAAAATTCTGTAGACTATCGCGTAGAATAGAGTCACATAAGACTTTTTCGGCAATCCGAGTGGATGCCGGTGTGATAGCGAGTTGATTGCAGATCGGATCGGGTGATCAATCGCCGGTAGTAATCATTCATTGTAGTCGACGATCCTCCTTCTTGTGGTAGAGACTCGTACTGATAACGTGTTGTAAAACGTCGTCGAACACCAACGATCAATCACCGGATGTAGATGCAATCACAGGAGTAAGAATAATAGATACACAATGTATGGTGGAATTCTCTCTCGCTTTATTGATTCAATAGTTTACAAAGGAGGCACCCGATATATATAGTGGCATGAGGAGAGAGTTCGGATTCGACCACACTATAAAGAGATAGAGTCCTAACCATATTTGGTTTATGTTTTCTTATGTCATAACACATATTTCTATTAGAGTTTTTACTCATGGATATACAGGTAAGATTGCTATCCTAAAAGAGAACCCGTACGTTTGGTCCGTTTGGAGAAGTCCACCAACGTGTATGGGCGGGCGCAGCTGCTTGGGCTGTCCGACACCGCGACTTTGCTAACACACTATGTTCCACGGGCTTCAGTTTGGGCCACCGCCTAGGCGGCTGAGATAGATTTCAGATTCATCGGCCTCAACTACTGATTAGCCTAGTCTCAATCTGTTCGAAAGGTAAAACCCAGCCTACCCAACATTATTGCTGCAGACAGAGTGCAGATAAT
The DNA here is from genome assembly GCA_036346375.1 of Guadua angustifolia. NCBI lineage: Eukaryota > Viridiplantae > Streptophyta > Magnoliopsida > Poales > Poaceae > Guadua > Guadua angustifolia. The sequence goes on along the minus strand of CM070507.1, from coordinate 4,085,866 downwards.
TGTCGTGTAACCCATGTGCTATGAACAGCGCTATATGGTACTTGCACAACAAGTCAACCACATGGTGCCCAGAGCGCACTTTTTACGAGAACCTTGCAACTAGAATATCTAAAAGAGAAGTAGTTTTATGTTTTCCTTTTGACAGCTACATAAATATTAAAGTATAAATAAATGGTAGATGGTGATTACTTATCCTTTCGTTTGCTTCAAGATTTGTACAACTTATATTAGGAGGGAATGTATTGAAGCACTGCTCTATCTAAAATCCTTCGAAATGAAACAAGGCACCTTATAACGAGCTTGGTAAACAAAAGAACCAAGAAATTGCCTATTTTGCTACGCTGTGTTAGACAGGTTGATTAGTTAGACGCCTGTTTAGTTCGTAAGCCAAGATTTCTTTTTTGCCACCTGGGTTCCACATGTTATTGACTAAAAAAATATTACAAGATTCTTTTCTCTAGACGATGTGTGGTGCCGATTGATAACCTGACCTTACGTGGTTTTGGCAAAAAGAAAAAAACAATTATGGCAAACTCTAGCAACATTAGTATATGAACCAAATAAAGCCCTAGATCTCATTGTCCTTGCGGTTTGTTGGGCAATAATTGTGATTGGGAATGGAAATGGGAATTTAGAGCAGGGAGTTTGTAGTGAGATAAGGCATGAGAGTTTGAATTTTAGTCTCAATCCTTTGTTTCGCAAGAGAGATGAAACGTTGTGAGGGTTTGTTTTATAGTTTCTAAGATATCTTAATTTTAAGTTACGATAAACTTGCAGGATCTATTGCTTAACAATGCCCTCCCAATCCCCCCATCCCGACCCTGGGTTTAAAATGATAGAGTTGAACCCTCGAATTCCCAGTCCCTATCCCATCTAAATTCCCATGCCCACCAACCAAAGAAAAGATATCATAACCCTCACCCCTAAATCTCATTCCCGCCTGCCAGCTCCATCCAAGCCTTCACTTTTCTAGCCCCCAACACACTTTTTTACAAATCTACCCCTATGTGAATGAATTTACAAAAACTAGCCCCGTCTCCAATCATGCAAGCAACAACGTATGATATATGTCATCTGTCATGCTACTGTACCACAGCACTCCACCGATACAGCTGCCACGCAGCCAGAGCTCGGCAACATAGTTGCCATGGTCCAATGACTCGGCAGAGACCTGCCGAGCACCTTGGTAGGCTGGCGGTTGCTCCTTACTGCACATGTCATTGATAAAAAGTAGAAAAGTATCACAGTACTGGGTAGTAATTTAGAAACAGATGTTATTCTTAACACACTCCACTACTTTGGTCTTTCACTTGACTAGTATATAGACTAATAAATCTCCACATAACATATTGATGCTAAAAATGGTAGCAGCACTAGCAACAGACCATAACATGCTGACACTACAAAAAAAGTCCTAAAATATGCTACACCATCCATAACTCGAAGCAATACCAGTCAGCGAGATCATGACCACGCAGCCATTCTCATACAGTAGACACACTTTTGCTGGTTTTCTGAGCAGACCAAACTGCATGTAATGTCCATTGGTTACTTAGGATAATCCATAACATGACTAGGAGTTGCTAGTAAGATCACTGTCATTGTCACCAGTTGTATCTGCTTCCTTCACTTCCTGAATCATCTTGAGGACTTGCCAGGCAGTTGGTCGACTCTCTGGCGAGGACCGAACGCAGGCAGATGCTATGTCAACAATCATCGAAAGGCGTTCACTGTCCACTCCTTCATCTTCCCTTGCCGACTGGACATAGGTCTGAAGATTAGTTGCGACCAAGACTGAATGCTGAAGCGGTGGCTTACCGCTAAGGAGCTCAAGCAGGAGGGCACCAAAAGCATAGATGTCTGATTTTGGTGTTAGCCTTCTATTGGACTTCATATTTTCAGGTGCTCTATAAGCAGCGTCGTCTTTGACTTCTGATGATTCCAAAAGGAATGACAAGCAATTGTCTGTAAGGCAGGCCTCAAAGTCTGAACCAAGCAGGACATTGGAGGACTTAATGTTTCCATGAACAAGCCGAGATGCTTGATGAATGTAAGCAAGGCCCTGTGCAACATCTTCTGCTATCTTCAGGCACGAAGTCCAGTGGAGTGGTTTTGCCCGAGATGACCTTGAACCTGCAATTGACATAAGTTGTGGTGCTTATAAGCACAATAGTGAAAATATCTACTTCTACTAATTACGATCTTACTATCCTACAAATGTATAAAAACAAATGTTGATATCTTGATATGTATTCACTTGTGAAGATTTTTTTAATTATTATTTTGAAGAAATTTTTTAAGTGTTTTGTTTAACTTGCTTACAAAAATATTTCAGCTGAAGTATAGAATAGATAGCATGTTACATTAGGGAATGAACGTTCAATAACAAATCAACCAACATATCAAATGAATAAACCTGCTATCACTACATCTTTCAGCTACACATTCCAAAGCACTCGCACCAATATCATTTGACAGCTCAACTTGTAAAATTATACTACCGTCACACAAGAAGCTACAAGATAAACTTGCTAAATGCAGATGCAATATTTGGGGAGCTAATCCCAATTTCCAGTGCTATAAAAAACGGGGTAAAAGGAAAACAGAAAAACATGAAGTATGTACTATACTGTTCCCAACAACCAGCCCACTGTGGAGGATCAACTTATGTATTTCTGTGCACACCAAATTCGATCACACTTCGGCAATTTCAAAATATTATTGCATAATTGATCACCCCAAAACCCATTTAACAAACAATTGTAACCATTATGTTCTTGATGGTGATTACATGTTCAAAAACCGCAGTAAAAACGTAAAACATTACGTACACAGCTACCATTTGCTATTTGGTCAAGTCGTGCTTTCCCAATTTCACTTTCTTGAATCAAGGTGACAAGGTCAGTGTGAAAATTACTAATATTTCTTTTTGTTAACCGCATTAGACTTCCATGAAGTTTCCAACTTTCTTCCTGGTTCCCCTTTCACAAATTTAAATTGATGTTCAACACCACACAACCTGGTGCTAGATCGGTGATCACTTATGTATGGCTGTTTGCTTTGTTTAATGGGTTCATAAAGAAAAGAGCCCAAGGAATCATCAACCCAATAAAGCACAAAGCATGGACTACATAGGTCCACCGGAGGCATCCTCATTCTGCTGCACGATTTTCACGTGGCCAACTCTTCTGAATTTCAATTCCTTCCCATGTTAGGATGAAGAATGCCTAGTTTGAAAATGTAATGTTAGCCTAGCCTCTACTCATAATCCATTGGAGTAGTGGATATAAGTGTTACGGCAACAACCAGAACTGTTCCTAGCAAAGTAGCCCAGTCCAATGCAAGTATGCAACTAGCAGCTAAAAAGAAAGTAAGAAATTAACCATGAGATCCTAAGGGAACAACAAGGAAAGCACAAAAGCGTACCATGGATGAGAGAGTGGAGACTGCCATTGGGCTGGTAGTCATACACCACCAGCCGCTCCTCCTTAGCCTGGAAGAATGCACGCAGTGGCACGAGGTTCGGATGCCGCAGCCGCCCAACAACATCCATGTGCTGCTCGAACGCCTCTGCCTCCAGCGCCGCCGGGCCAATCTTGGCCGCGTCCAGCCTCTTCACAATGACCACGAGCCGGCCGTCGAGCACCGCCTTATACGTCGTCCCCACGCTCCCGCGACCAAGCACCTCTGCCGACGCGCGCATCAGCTGCTCGAGGCTGTAGCTCGATGACTCACCGGCGCAGAACGTTAGGCAGCCGCTCCGCTCCAACCGGCGCGCCTTCTCCTCCGGCAACATCATCGCCGCGGTCTCCTCATCCCGCACGCATTCCACATAGCCAAGGTCAGTCATATCCCTGCTCACTTCCGACGCGGCTGCGCTCTTCTTGGGGCTTGGGTACGCCGCCCTCCGTTTTTTGCTTCTCTTCATTGCAATCATGGCGCAGACAAGAAGCACGGCGACGAACGCTCCGGCGGCAACCGCGACAGCCATTGCGGTCCTCCTCACTTTCTTCGCGCGCGGCGCGGATGAATCCGGCAAGCTGAAGCTCTCGCGTTGCGGGCCGTCGTCAGTTGCTGCGGCGCTCTGCACCGGGGGAGCGGCGGAGCCGTTGTTGCCAGCGCCGTGGAAGAAGAGGAGGTGGGACCCATTGCACTCGCGGCGGACGACCTCACCGCAGAGCCCTGGATTTCCGGCGAACGCGGCGGCGCCCATCTGCTCCATGGGGGCGGTGACCGGCACGGGCCCGGAGAAGTTGTTGTACGACACGTTCAACAACTTGAGCGACGACTGGTTCCACGCCGGGACGGAGCCATTGAAGTGGTTGACGTCGAGCCGCAGGAACGTGAGGTGGGGGAACGCGGCCTCAATGCCAGGCGGGAGCGCGCCGGAGAGCCTGTTCCCGGAGAGGTCGATGGAGCGGAGCCGGCGGAGCGACGCGAGCGACGCGGGGAATGGCCCGGAGAAGCGGTTGCCGGCGAGGAATAGCGCCTTGAGGTTGGCGAGCGGGGAGAGGTCGGGGATGGGGCCGTGGAGCGCGTTGGTCTTGAGGCTGACTACGCGGAGCTCGGTGAGGCGGGAGAGCGTGGCGGGCGGGAACGTCCCGTTGAGTCCGGCCGACTCGAGGACGAGCCGGGTGATCTGCCCCGCGGCGCTGCAGGAGACGGCCGGGTGGGAGCAGGGGGAGGCGGGCAGGGGGGAGCGCAGGTGGGCGGACGGGTCGGCCTTGGCGAGGAAGGCGCTGAGGATAGCCCCGGGGGTCGACGGCATCGAGGTTAGCGTGGCGGGCGGAGGCACGGCTCGGACAGGCGCGGGCAGAGTGGGCTGAGAGTGCGATTCGCCCGCGCCTCCTCGCGTGGTGGACGGGGGTACCGGCGTGGGGAGCGTAGGCAGAGAGTGCGATGCGGCGCCGGCAGCGGAGGCGGTGGCGATGGTGGCGAGCAGGAGGAGGAGGCGGAGCGGCATTTTGGGAAGGAGGTGGATTTCAGTGGAGTGGAGTGGAGTACTGGAGTGCCGACTGCCCTGTCGCCGCCGGTTGGATGTGGCTCGGGAAGAGGGAGGGAGGGGTCAGAGGGTGGTCGCCCTGGCACGTGGGGTGGGGGTGGGGTGGCCAGTGGAGACGTATGAAGAAGCTTAGCTAGCTGCCTAGCTGAGACAACAAAAGCGCTCACTTTCGAGTTTAAACGCCGATCACGGAAAGGGTAGGAGTGGCACACGTTCAAATCCTCCTAACATGGCAAATATGAACATCTAATATAGCTAGAAAAATTACAATTTTCGGTGGTATATGTTTCTCTTTATACTGTACAAGCAACCTGGTTCTTCAAGGCCAACACATGCCTTCAATTTTGAACACCTCATGTGCAAACATTCTAACCACGTAGTACTCCTCTCCTAGTACTACAACCACCAAAAAATAAATGATCGCCGAAATACAAAAACCCGTGAGTATACCAATATACCAACTAGCTTGGGGGAATGTTCGAGAAACAGCCGTTGATACTAACTTGACGTCTTGACGTGGACATTAACGTTCTTGAATTTTACTGTACTGGTCTGTGGGCGGGGTCCCGTCACAGTTGTTAGTGGGGCCCACGAAATTTAATCAGGCTGAGGGCCCGCGTGTCTACCTCCCTCTCTGGTAAAACCAACAGTACACTTTGTCGGCAGATGCCTAGTGCTTCGTTTCTTCTGCGGACTGGTGACTTCTAGCGCCACGCATGATCACCGAGGTCCGAGGCAAAACCTTAAATAAATATAATTCAAAATAAATATTAAAATTTATAAAATAGATTTTTATACGAATTACCACTGAAATTAAAAATAAAATTAACAATTTGATTTCCATACACTTTTCAAAAGTAAAATACCTAAATAAATATAATTTGGCATAAAAATAAAGAATAATTAGCGACCAGATTTTTATATGAATTTCAACAAAAAAATAACTGAAATTCAAAAGATAAATTAACGGTGAGCGTCGGCAACTCGGCATTGTTAAAAAGAAAGGATAGAGTAGAAGGAGCTAAAGACCACGTTGATGAGTGGAGAGCGTTGATGTTGGGAACATATATGGTGCAAATAAAGTTTCGGTGCAATCTCGGTGCAACCCAACTAACAAAAGTTTTAAAAAATTCTGAAAAAAATCATGGATGTACATCTCAGCTTACCCCATCTACATATAAAATTTTATGATCAAATTCGTCCTGTGCTAAGAGTAATAAAAAAAACTTGATCATGAATAGGAGCAGTTCCTGTTCATGATCAAGTTTGTTTTTTTTGTAACTTCTAGCACAGGACGAATTTGATCATGAAATTTAATATGTAGATGGGGTAAGCTGAGATGTACATCCATGATTTTTTTCAGAATTTTTTGAAACCTTTGTTAGTTGGGTTGCACCGAGGTTGCACCGAAACTTTATTTGCACCAGATATGTTCCCGTTGATGTTTTATTAGTGGCGAAGAAGCTTGATGTAAGGAGGCCCTTATACAAAGGAGATCAAGCTTTGTATCAAAGATGAGTTACGGATGATATGAAGCCATTAAGTACCTAAAAGTGTGTCATGGTTTGTTGCAAGCATGGCACCATCGATGTCGATGATGGCAAGAAAATTTCTCATATTGTTAGATAATGACTAAAGTAGACATGTCGATAACAGTGAAGATGGAAGGTTGTCGTAATTAGTAAGAAAGTCACAACGTTGAGTTCGCCAATGTCGAAGAAGAGAAGAGGATATCAAGCACGTATAACATGCGTATGTGTATACATGCATACTTATGTACGAATAGAAGCATGGGCATACGGAATAAGAGAAGCAAATAGTTCAAAGTAGAGATGACACAACCATAGGGAATAGGTTCGGGGCCACCGAAGAGAGCATGAAATGTGTCTCCAATAGGGATCGACAATAGTTGCATACTTGCATATGTATATGTGTTTAATGTCACAAAAATCAGCATTAAGTAATAATTTAAGAGGAGTAGAGGATAACTATGTAGTAGAGTATAGCATTGGGAAGGGTAGCAACTGAGAGGGACTGATCAATAATTGGGCTTGTTGTTAGAGTTTAAAGCAGAAAAGCTATGGCGACGAGAAATGATTGAAGATGGATGGTTCAGTGGGACAGCCGGTGTGTGATGAAAGATAAGTACAATGTAGGTTGCTCACGGTGCATTGCTACTCTAATACAATATAAACTAATATGATAATTTGTTGCACACATAATCAATATATCACTTGATTAAATAGAGGTACATGTGCATGCATATAGTTTCAAAAATTGTAGCTAATGGAGAAAGAATTAGGGCATCATACCCTACATAAAGTTGGAAGAAATACCGGATGGAGAGCGCGCCACGTCATCCTCCTTGCCATTTTGCGAAAAACCTCCCGTGTGTCTTCAAATTACGGATAGGTCCCTATCAATTACGAATAGGTCCTTTGCGATTTTTTGTGAGGGGAAGATTTTTTCCCGTTTCTCGCGTTTGGGTCCCTCGTTCGCCATTTTACGGGAAAACCCTTCTGTTAAATTCAAATCGCAGAGAAGCCCTTTTCTAATTTTTCAGGATAGCGAACAGGTCCAAAAACGTAACAATCAGATCCTTGCTCCTTACGTTTAGGTCCTTTCTCCGTTTTTCGCGGGAAAAATTGTTTTCGTCAACAGAAATATGTGTATAGACTTTTTTCCCATCTCGATTTTTCATCTCTATCTCTGATATTTTTTAAAAATCGTGTATTATTACTCGATGAACGCGTAAAGTGTTAGACTCGATAAAAGAATGTTGTCGTTTCTAATGCTTTTTCAACCTTTTCTCTCTAGACTTTTTCCCCACCGCGGTTTCCTACCTCGGTCTCTAATATTTTCTAAATAATTCGTCGAAAGAGATATTTCTACAATTCTATCTCTCTATTTTTTCCCGTTTCGCTCATTATTTCGACGATTTAAAAAAATAAAGCGCTTCCGGAAAAAAAAAATTTCTACGGGAAAGCGGTGCACGTGGCATGTTACGCCGCGAAAAAATTTGTATCCTTTCAGCCGTTTCGCTCATTATTTCGACGATTTAAAAAATAGAGCGTCGCTGAGAAAAAACGGAATTTTTCTACAAAAAACGACACGCGCATATGCCGCAAGTCTCTGAGATTTTTTTAAACATGTATTATTACTCGGCGAACGCGTAGAATGTTAGACTCGATGAAAAGAATGTTGTCATCTCTAATAGTTTTTCGCACTTTTCCCTCTAGACTTTTTCCCCACCGCGGTTTTCCAGCTCGGTCTTCAATATTTCCCAGATAATTTGTCGAAAGAGGTCTTTCTACAGCTCTATCTCTCTATTTTACCCCCGTTTCGTTCGTTATTTTGACGATTTAAAAAATAGATCAACGCCGAAAAGAAAAATAAATTTTTCTACGAAAAAACTGCACGCACGTTGTGTTACGCTACGAAAAATTTTGTGTTCTTTCAGCCGTTTCGCTCATTATATTGACGATTAAAAAACTAAAACGGCATCAGGAAAAAAAACTACGAAAACCGGACCGCGCGGCGTAAGCGAAAAATTTTCTAGTATAGCAATATGATCAATGCATAATGAAGAATGATCAAATTTCTAAGAACCCAACAACTTATTATGCTCATTAATTTTTTCCATCAAAACTCAAACTTTATTATATTCATCGAGTCATATTTTCCATGCAAGTTTATGTTGTCATTTACAATATTTATAATGTTTTCAAAATCTAAATAATCTATAAAAATATATAAATATATTCTTAAACGTATAAGCTATATTAGTTTATACTCTAAACTTCGAAACAAATCAAATTGTGCAAATACCCAGAACCCTACAAGTTGAAGTTAAAAACACATGCGTTGAACGCTCGCATCCACACATCAGGATAACATAACAAACAACGAGAATCAAGAGAAGTTGTAGGCATGCAGTTATAGGCTGTGTTTGGTACAGCTCTATTTCTAACTCCACCAAATCCATAGAGTTAGAGCTATGAGTATATTAAGAGTGTTTAGGTGAGTCATCTTGTTTACATTTTAGACTAAAAGTATAAACTTAACTTATTTTATTTTAACCTACAAGTTTCAGTTCTAAGATAGAGCTGGGATTTAAAGCTCTATCAAATAGGACCATAATCATGCATACGTGCATGCGAGGGAAGCACGTGTAGAGGTTGCAGCGTAAACGTAGTCCAATACAAACCTCGCATGAAGCTTGGCGTGAGGTCCATGACTCTGATGTCTGATCCAAGATTCCAAAACAACTATCGCTGTGCACGGTTTTTGTCGAACCGAAGAAACCAAGTAAAAAACGAATCAAACGGTCAACTCGATTTGACCGATATATCATATTTGGTGTGGTATGATAAAATTTAACCTTTGGAATGCAGTTTTTTTATATAAACAACAAGTAAATCAGATATCAAAATAAAAAAAAACATATATAATTAGATAAAATAATGGTTAAAAGTGTATAAAGTTTGATTTCACATGAAAATAATATTACTAGATTTGTTAAAGTAATGGTCAAATATGTGTAATAATTTTTACTAATGCATATATAATTAGATGGAGTAATGATCAAATATATATATTAGAAACCGTATCAATGTCCAAAATGATAAGTAAAAAAGAACAATTCACGCTAGTTTGGTAAATATGGAATTTACCGATATCGAACAAAAATATTACGGTATTTACCGATGCAGAACAGAAGTTCTATTCAATATATTTGGTATCACATTTCCAATTATCGTATTTACCGATTATACTATATACACAGCCCTACCAATAATGTCCGACTTGTACGAAACGAATGAAGAATGTCAAATAAACACATGCGCTTGCAGCATCAACCAACACACACTGTTACAAAAGGACTTATATTAGATCCCTTATCACTGACGGTTTTCAAAAACCATCTGTGATGAGGTATCATTACAGACAGTTTTTTACAAAAACAGTCAGTGATGATTCTCAAGCACATCATAGACGGTTTTTGACTAAAATCATCTGTGATGAGAGGCACATTACGAATGGTTTTAGCCAAAAACCGTACGGGATATCCCCTCAATCGTTGGATCAGTGTTGGCAAGAAAGTTGGGCTATCAGTATTGGGTTTTGTTGGTCGTATAGTGCATATAGGGTCATGAGATCTAGCTGTTCGTGCTGCTTGCTTTGAGGCCTTGATTTCATTTCATGGGGAAAGGCGATGGGGCCTTTTCCATGTAGTTCATCGATAACTCGTTATTTCCTGTAGTGGTTCTTGTATTCATTAGTTTTGGCTGGGGTTAGGAATACTGTGCGTGCTGTGGAAATGCCAGGTTGCCACTTCTGTAGCTATCTAGTGATTTCGAGTGAAGGGAGCGTTTTACTGATGCAAATGCAATGGTTAGGCGAGGTGTCCCTAAAGTCTAGGATTTCTGATATTGATTAGCGTGGGCATCCTCTGTGGATATGATATTATGTTTAATCAATCAACTTTTTTATTGGAATCCTGTATTAGAAATGAGTTATAAGAACTGGGTTCCACATATATCAAGATGCTATCAGAAGAATATATGTACAGTTTTCTCTGTTTTTTTTTTCAAGAACACAACATATGGACAATTTTCACTTTTGTGTTCATGTCATTTTGTAGTTTATAATCCTTGGCATTTAGCAGTACTCCGTACTTTAGATTGTGATATCTGTTTGTCTAGCACAAATTTTGTCTTTTAACTCTTTTGTCAGGTGTGATTTGCTGTGAAACTTTTCAGTTTTTTCTCCCCTTTTAGCTTAGCTGACCTAGCAGAAGAAAAGCACAAGACTCCATTAATTCTCACATGTTGTGATTCATTGACACATATATGTAATAAGTTAATAATTATTCAACCTCAAGCTCGATGTACCTGGGATGTTACTCTCTTATTTTGCTGTCCTGTAAACTCATTTCTGGTTTGCAATAATATCAACTCTGTAGGTCTACTTCTAGCATTGAACTTGTTTGCAGAAATTGTTTTGATCTACCAGAAAATATGTTTGTTACAGCCTTAGAAGTATTTATTTTGGGTAGATTCTCTGTAGGTTATTTAATGGCTTGTCTGATTGGATCCATTGCTCTTATTCTACAGAGGAAACCGTTGTAAGCGGGCGCTGGCTGAGACTACTGTCAAGGCAGTCCTTGCAGTTGCTGATTTGGTAAGGAAGGATGTAAACTTGGACTTAATTATAGTTGAAGGTAAGGTTGGTGGGAAACTAGAGGACACTGAGGTAGTATATGGAATCATTGTTGACTACATAATTTATCTCTTTTGTAAAAGAGGCTACATTTAATCCCGTTTATTTCTTAATGCAGACAAACTCCCACTATTGTGCATGTCACTGACTCACTCTCCTGAAAAACAAATAAAACTGTACATTACTACATATATATCAGAGAAACACCTCAGTAGGAGAATGTGCTAACACCATTAGAAATACTAAAATAAGGGTTGATTGATACAAGTTAGAAAGTGTCGTCTACCTGCATTCGGTATTGTGCATTTACACTTCTTGTAAATTGCAATTTCAGTATACCATAACAATGCTCCTAGAAGAGATGGCCTCAATTTTCATCACTCCTTACCTGCTAATTTTTGTGGTACCAAAGGTAATATTTTGAGCTAGATAAATACAATTTCACTTCTAGATTTCTAAATTATGTTCTTTAATGGTTGATCTTTTACTAATTACAGCGTGTTGATGACATTCTGCGCTTCATTTCGGACTTCACAGTTTACTTGGATGGAGTAGGAGAAGTGTGCAGGTTTGTTTCCGTCTAGTAATTATCACAGTATACTTACTCTGCTTCTTCTAACACCATTTCTGTTTGACATCTCAACAGTTTAAACTTGTTTGACTTCAGAAGGCGTGAAACAGAAACTATGGTTCACCACTTGATGCAGTTAAAAGTACGAGGAGTTCCAAAGGAAAAATGGAGAAATCATTATCGAGGTGCCCTTCATTTTAACACTAAATATGTTTTAGTCTGCAATCTGAAAAGTCATTCGCTTACTAGTTTATGCCATTAGTATCGTATTTTCTGTGTGATTTGTTGTTCTGAGTCATTAAATAGCAGTTCATTGACTATGTGCTTTTATTTGTACTGTGTATTGTGATCCTCAGGAGGTAATTGCTGATACACTGGGTTGGTTTCTGAATACAACCTTACAATTGCAATGCAAATGATCTGTGCATGTTTTTGCCAATGTTTTTGTGTTCAAATGATTTGTGCATGTTTTGATCACATCTAGGAAGGAGTAAGGCTTGTGCAAAGTCCAAAAAATGACACTGATCATGTGATATGACTAAAAAGCACACTTTAATTCGTTAGAAGGAACTTAACTTTGGTTCAAATTTAAACTACTTGTTGAGTTTTGACATGAGAAGTCATTGTATCACTGGGAACTGTCAGATACTATGAATTATCCGTAGTAACTAACATAAAATAGATTATCAGACTACCGTTTATCTTGTATTTTACTTGCTGTGACGCATAGTCATCACAGATTATTCTAAACAAACTATTCCAAACAAAAACCGTCTATGATGTCTCTTTTCACAGATGGTTCAAAAACTATTAGTGATGTCCTTTTACATCACTGACAGTTTGTTACAGATGGTTCATAAAACCATCTGTTATGAGGTTTATGAAACGTCTGTGATGAGAGTTTGTGCAGTAGTGACACTCTGTGCTCTTCGCTTTGACAATCCCTTGACTTGAGTGGAGGTAATGTGATTCCCGTGCACTCGAGTAGATAGTAAGTATTGGTTGTTGGGAGTTTTGTTATGCCTCGTTCGCTCAAGCGAGCAGGGGCTGGAGGAAGGGAGAGAAGATCGTGGTGATAAGTGCGACCAAGCGTACGTACGGAACAGATCGCGTCTGATAAATAATCCCTCCATCCGAAAATATAAGACGATTTTTGACTTTACACAAGAATTAAAATTGTATTGCAATTGAGAAAATTAAGAGAAAATAACTTAGATGCCCTCACTTAATTGTGTTGAAAAATAAGAAATATACTTTGTGTGGGTGATAATGAATAAATGCATATATTTGAGAGAGAATAAATAGGGGTATAGAAAGAAAGGTCTTATTAAATCTACATACAAGTCTTACATTTATGCAAGTCTTATATTTATGGACAAGAAGTGACCCAAGCACGATAGACTTGGGCCGTTGGTGGTCGCTTACTGTTACTTCACAGTTTGCTTTTTTTTTTCATTCTTTGGGCAGTAGTAGCAGGTTAGCAGCACAATGTTGTAGGTCCGAATTAGTTTGATCCAAACACAGTACTACTACGAACCGACGACATTGTTTGTGGTGAGTAGGGGTGAAACCGGGTTGGATACGGGTGGATATTGCTCGTCCCGTATCCTAACCTATATTTTTTTTGGGATTCGGAGTCGGACACGGATGTCCCGGATACGGATACAAATTCGGATTATTCGGGATTCGGATACGGAGCGGATACCTGACGGATTCGGGTCGGGATCGGATATCATAATCGGATAGTAGTATAGTACATAATTGTGTACGTAAAAGAATGAATGAAGCATTAACCTTACAACATTAGCTTCAAGTCATAATAATTTCAACGTAGGATAGTAGTATAGTTAGAGGTGCAATTTAGTGACTCAACTAATTCCAGTAATTTGAATAGAAAAGAAGTTTATCAAATAAGTTGAACAAATCAATTTAGGTAAAAGCATTATGTCATCACTCTATTTGTTGATAGATTTGTTGAAGTTCACGCTTAATAATAAAGTAGTGTTTTTTAGTGCCAGTATCAAACAACTATTCTATCTATCCAACAACGAACCAAATTAATGGAAGAATAACTGATATTTACCGGATATCGGGTCGGATATTGCTCTTCTCATATTCTAACCCATATTACATCGGATTTTCCGGATACGGATACGGATAACATTGATACGAATTTTAAACGGATTTAAAATCGAATCGGATGGATATTTCTCATCCTATTTTCACCCCTAGTGGTGAGGTCCCCTCCTTACCGGCAGCTGCAGCTCCTACTAGATTTCGTTCTGCTGCATCTGAATTCGGTGACCAATACCAAGCAACATCACATCACATCGACCTCTTCTTCCACGGCATAGTACCGTTATTGAGCTGAGAACAGGCACACGGAGCCCACGTAGGCATCTTTGGAGAATACAATTGCGTTAGGCTGCCGGAACCGAGTGCTTCTGCTCATGTACGACCGTGAACTGTAAAGTGATGCCCCGTTGGCCTTCATGGAAAGGAGCGACGCTTCACGTGCAAGGACACAGAAATTCGTTGCCGGTCATTGTTGTTGCTGCTGTCACTGTTCATTCGGGCCCAGTCGTCAGTGAGTGCAGCACTCGCCTGCTTTCTGTGACGTACTGCCGTGCCGTTTCTAACTGAACTTCTGTGGATCTGTTTGGAGTTTGGACTTTGGAGTACTGCAACAGGTCCACACTCCACAGAATAATTTTTTGTCCTGCATTGTCAGGTCTTGGGGCCTACGTCCCTGTCACGCTGTCCAATGATGCGATTTATTTTGGACAGGTACAAGAATGCACACAGACTCACACCTCACAGACACATCCTAGATACGCACATACACGTACGTACGCTCGCTACACAGTTAAGAAATTTTTCTTGGAGGCATGATTGTCTTCGGAGTATAGGTACATACTGTTCTACTAAATACACGGTTGTGGTACCTATTTAATGCACTTAAATTATTTTTGTTCGAGACATAAGCTCGAACAGACATGCGAGAAATGCACGGCTAAGGAAACTCAAACGTGCACTGACTGAGAGTGACCACGGGCTCTTGGCCATCTAAGCAAAGCTCAGTTCTCGTCTAATGATTCAAATTTCATCGAGAAATTTCACGATTTGCCCACTCTGGAGGACCAAAAATGACTATCAGAAGGAAGTAAATGATTACACAAAATTTTTTTTTTGAAGAATCTAACCAAAATCTTAGAAGAAGAGACGGAGAAAAATCTTTTAAAAATCGGATCAGGAGCGGCACTACCGTGTTATAGATGTCGATAGTGCCAAGATGAATAGTAAAATAGAGATGAACAGTAAAATCATCACGAGTTCAAGATCAAATTTTTATATTACTTTTGATCCGCTAATCTAAACCCTATAAAACTTTGTATGCACTTTTCTAAGGATGTCAGGAACTTATTCCAATATTTGATCGCAAAAATTGATGCTAAAGTTCTAACCTTTTTCAAAAACACTTAAGGTTGCATCAAAACCAAGTAAAAACTAAAACTTCACCCTGAGCTTTTTACGAGATTTAATAATCAAAATGATCTTAAATGATCTTCCACATGTCACAGTAATCAAGAACTCCAAAGAGATTGACTTGAAACGTGCAAGATCAAGAGCTACTTCAAATCCTTTATTCTCGAGCTAAAACCTAGTTTTTTAAGAAATCTCTTGATGACCATGAGAGAGCTTGCTTAGATGATTAAGTCATGATCTCTAGATGATACATCTATCAATCAATTATCTTTGGCAACGCAAAATCAAAGGAAAAAACAATAAGAAAGAACAAGAATCAAGAAAGAGGAAAATTAAGAACAAAAGCTAAAACTTGAGCATGAATTTGATCTTTATTTCAGAGCAAGATGGATGATTACAAGCCTCTCACCTGAGGGCAAAGCTCCCAAAGAGCACTCAAACACACACAAGAACACCAAAATCTTGTGGGAAATATAAATCTCTCTAGTGATTAAGTCTAAGGTCTCAAGTCTCCCTTCCCATTACTTCTTCTAATATAGTGGAAGCAACCCTAACCTTAAACCCGGACAGTATAAGTCGGTACCATTCATATTTTTATAGGCTAACCTAAAATCCAATATTCTTAACGGTTTTTTCACTCACACAAGCATATTTCTCAAAGCGGCCATTACATTCACGCCAAATCGCTACACAAGACCGAATTTACGTCCAACTTCACTTTGACATGACCTAAACCATTTAGACCACCGTCGTGGTTTCCCAACCGCTTTGATCGCTGGTATTTGGCAAAATAATCATTGTGCTTTAATGACCAGTTTTCTTTCTTCTCGAAGTATCGCCATGCTTCTCGCTTTCCACATGATCCCAATAACTTATCGCCAAGTCTATCACACGCCCAGACTCTTGAAACAAACTTACTTGCAAGCTAGTCTAAGTCACTTGACGCGCCACGTGTCTTCGTCAGCTTCACTATGACGACATCGGCTTCCTTGATCGTTCTGGACCTTAACTCCACCTTAAGCCTAGTCCTGTCTATACCATTGGTTGCAATGTCAATCATCAGTGCATTACGCTTCGGTTCCTTGTCTTCCTAACTTTCATCTACTTTTTGGCCTTAGTCATTTTCTCGTTGTCCCTTGACCATTCTGGACCTCAGCTTTCCTAATGTAGTCCTGGTTTCACTTTTACCTCACCATAACCTTACCCCGGAGTTCTGCAACCAACACAGATAAAAAACACATCACATAGTACTATTCACAATAATATACATTAACCAGCAATTAATGCAAACATTAAGTTGATGTCGCTGGAAACCCAATACTGCCGCTGGTACTACCGCCTTTTGGGGCCGGTAGTACCACACCATTGACACTGCCTCTAAAATTCCTAGAGATACTCTATTTGAAAAATAACTACCGCCATGTAGGGGTCGGTAATACCGCAGACCCGGTACCATTGCTCTCAAAGGTCGGTAGTACCGCCCTTGAACACACCCAGAGAAATAACTCTCTGTAAAATGGCTACCGCTTTCACGCCAGTAGCTTTGATGGTCGGTACTATTGCCATTACAATGCCAATAGTGATGCCAAACACTGTAAGCATCTCAAATTGCCTCAAATTCAAAATAGAATTCAAAATAGAATTCAAACTTAAGTACCATATGCTCAAACACTGCCAATAACTCGTCACAAATCTAGATAGATCTCCACATGATCTTTCACACTCACACGACTAGGTTTTCATGAAAATGCTACTTAAAAATTAGAATTGATGATTTGCCACTTAATTCAAGAAAATACTGCTTAAAATATTAGAATCGATGGTTTGTTACTTAGTTCGTTGTCTCATCCATATAATACCATTTTCATCCCGTTTCCTTATTTTCTTGCTTTTTAAGCCCTTTGTCCACTTGAAGTTACCATCTTACCCTCTCCTTGGGCTAGGACATGACATGCAAATGATGCAAACGCACCGATCCCTACGACACTACCTAGCTGAAGGCCTAGTACTGCCATTCTTGCTCTCTCTACGAGTAAGAGCTATTAGTACATATGTACACACAGTTGCACACCACGAGAAGATCGAACAAGCTGATTTTTTTAGATAAAGGGTTGAAATCCGGCCTCTGCAACCGCATACAGCTAAGTCCATACAAATATCAAATCCATAAACCAAATTGCAACAGCGACAAAGAAAACGTAAAATTAAAAGCAAATCCTAGAATTGCTTCGCCATCCGTTCTTGTCGAAGAATTCGAACGCCACAACCTCCAATGAATGGCAAATCTTTCGAATGATCTCCCTATTAACATCAGACTGCAATAGGGCCCAAAACCGCATCCAGTATGTCCCCCGGAACATAGCCTGCATAAAAGAAGAATAGGATTTCCTCGCAAAGATTAAATCATTGCGCGTACACCAAATAGACCATAAAAGGGCCGCACTCCCGACAAAAATAAGTCTCCTTGCACCTTTCTCAAGGCCAATTAACCAAGGACCGAACATATGAATCAAAGATTTTGGCAATGGTAAACTAGTAGCAATATGCACCACTCGCCAAATAGTTTTTGAATGGTAACAATCAAAAAATAAATGAGTTATTGTTTCGTTACAATTACAGAAACAACATCTTTGATTCCCATGTCACCCTCTCTTAGCTAGATTGTCCTTTGTTAAAAGAACTCCACGTTGTAAGTACCAGAGGAAAATTTTAATTTTTAAAGGAAGTTTCAACTTCCAAATGAATTTATTTCTGAAAGAATACCCTGGTTCATCAAATAATAATACATAGAACGAACAGAAAATTGTTCATGTCTATGAAGATCCCAATGAAAAATGTCCTTTCCATCTGTAAGTTGACAATTAGTTATTTTGGCAATAAGATTATACCATGCCATCAATTTATCCCCAGATAAAGCTCGTCGAAAATTAATATTTGGGGGCATCTGTGTCATAACTTTGTCCATAGTATCATGTGGGTAATGAGCAATTTGATATAGACTCGGAAACTGTATCTTAAGTGGCACAGAATCAACCCAAATGTATTCCCAAAACCTTGTTTGTGAACCATATCTTATCCGGAATGATCCACAAGTCAGAAAATCCTCCTTGACTTTTAAGAGTCCTTTCCAAAATGTGAGTCCCTGTGTTTAATATGCACTTGGGACAAACATTTGGAACTTAAATATTTATTTCAAGCAAAGTGTGCGGACCCCATCCTCATTCAATAATTTAAATAACCACTTATTGAGAAGACATTTATTTTGAATCTGTAAATCAATAATCCCCAGCCCACCTTGATTTTTAGGTTGACATAGGATATTCCACTTAGCAAGACGATATTTTCGCTTGTCATTACTGCCTTGCCAAAAAAACCTAGAACGATAAAAATCCAGCTTTTGTAGAACCCCCTTAGGAATTTTAAAGATAGACATCATGAACATAGGAAGACAACTTAACACAGAATTTAGTAGAACAAGCCTACCTCCATATGAGAGTTCCTTAGACTTCCACAAACTTAGCTTTATCTGAAATCTATCTTCAATTACACCCCAGTCCGCATTACGGAGTTTATGATAGTGCATTGGAATACCTAAGTATCTAAACGGATAAGATCCAATACCACAACCAAACAACTCAGTGTATTGTTGTTCCTGTTGTTTAGCATCCCTAAAACAAAAAATCTCACTTTTGTGAAAGTTAATTTTTAAGCCTGATAATTATTCGAACACACATAGCAATAGCTTCATGTTTTTAGCTTGTTCGATATCATGATCCATAAAAAGAATAGTATCATCTGCATATTGTAAGATCGATAAGCCATCCTCAATAAGATGAGGAATAACACCTCTAATCTGACCATCATCTTTCGCTCGCTTAATTAAAACCGCGAGCATGTCGGCCACAATGTTGAACAAAATAGGTGACATGGGATCCCCCTGCCGGAGACCTTTTTTAGTTTGAAAGTATGGTCCTATGTCATCATTAACTTTAATACCCACACTTCCACCAGTGACAAAATGATCAACCCATGAACACCACTGATGGCTGAAACCCTTCATACGCAGAGTTTGTTGAAGAAAAGGCCATTTAACCTTATCATAAGCCTTTTCAAAATCAAGTTTTAAAATCACTCCATCAAGTTTCTTAGAATTTAATTCATGAATAGTTTCATGCAAAACCACCACATCATCCATAATATTGCGACCAGGCATAAACGCCGTTTGAGATGGTCCAACTACTTTGTTGGCCACCCCCATGAGACGATTAGTAGCCACTTTAGTGAAAATTTTGAAACTCACATTAAGCAAACATATATGTCTAAATTGTTGTATCTTAATAGCCTCTGTAACTTTTGGAAGAAGAGTAATTATTCCAAAGTTTAGGCTAAACAGAGGTAAATGACCACGATAAAATTCATTAAACAGCGCCATTAGGTCACCTTTTATAATATCCCAGAAAACCTGATAAAATTCAGCTGAAAAACCATCAGGACCAGGCGATTTATTAGGTTCCATTTGGAAAACCGCCTCTCTAACCTCTTTGACAGTAAACCGTGCAATGAGGACATCATTTTCCTCAGTAGTTACCTGAGGCAAATCCTGATTAAATGTCTCCACAAGTGAAAAATTATTTTCGTCAGACGGTCCAAACAAACCTTTATAATAAGTTGTGATATGCGCTTTTAATTCAACATCACCAACTATTATACGATCTTCATGTTCTAATTGAAATATATGCTGTTTTCTGTGTTTACCATTAGCAACCAAATGGAAATATTGGATGTTATCATCACCTTCCAAAAGGTCTTGTGTTTTAGCTCGCTCATACCATTTAATTTCTTCTTCCCTTAACAAATGAATCAATCTATTGTTTAAGTAATTTTTGAAATCCAATTCATGTTGAACAAGTACACTATGCTCAGCCTTTTTATCAAGATCATCCAGCATTGAAATAATCATTTTCTTCTCCTTTTTGTTGTGACCAGCTGTGTGTTTAGCCTATCCTCTTAGAAATTGCCTAAGAGAACGAATCTTATTCTGCCATTTTTCTATAGCTGTACCCCCTCGAGTCTCAAATTGCCATTTATTAGCAACTAACTCAAAAAAAACATCTCTAATCAACCAACCACGTTCAAATTTGAATGATATTTGCTTTCTATTATGAAACGGAGACCCAGTGTTCAAAAGCAATGGAGTGTGATCTGATGTACTCCGATCTCTAGCCTGCACAACCGTAAGAGGGAATTTTTTTCCCACTCAGTACAAACCAAGACTCTATCTAATTTTTCAAACGTTGGATTATCACCACTACTTGCCCAAGTAAATTGGCAACCTGACAGCTTTATCTCTCTAAGATCTAAAGATTGAATAACCATATTAAAAAGACTGGGCCATTTGTTATCAAAGTTATCTTTATTTTTATCTTCAGGTCCACGCATAATATTAAAATCCCTCCAATAATATAAGGTAACTGTTCTTTACTACAGATATGTGCCATTTCCGTTAAAAAGGTTGCTTTATAATCCTGTTGTGCTAGACCATACACAGCAATCAGCACCCATTTGAAACCATCATTCTTATTGCGAAGGGTGAACTTAATATAAAAGTCACCTTCAACAATGGCTCCAATGTCATAAACCGCTAAGTCAGCCCCCAGAAGCATCCCTCCTGACCGGCCATGAGGTGCCATGCAATGCCAAATAAATTGTTTACCAGCACTTAATTTTTTCAGGATCTTATCCGGGAAATGATCCCGACCCGTTTTCATGAGGGCAATAAAATCAAGTTGCTCCTCTTTCACCATATCTTCAATGTACTTATATTTAGCCAAGTCTCCCAGACCTCTGCTATTCCAGAAAATGCCTTTCATTTGAAACTCAACAAGCTGATGATCATGCATGGTCTGCGATCGAATTAAGCGCACTGTTTTTTTCTCTTCTGAACGACGCAGAAGACACCCTCTGGAGCGTCTTCTTCACCGGCACCTGCACCTCACCACCGCCTTGAACAGTTCAACTGCATGCATCTATACATAATACATTGTCATAAGGCCGGATCGATCAACCAAGTCATCACCGAGAAAATCAAATCTCAGCGGCTGGAAGCATAAATAGCTAGGCAATCTCGTGTATATGCATGTGCGTAGCTAGTAACCGAATTTGAAGCTGATCTCCTTGCTCTGCTCGCGCAGCTTGTTGCCTTGGTGGTGGAAGCGAAGAAGTGAATTGGTTCGGCCTTTCGGTTTTGATCCAGCCATGTTAGTGTTCTGGTTCGGTCTAGCGCAAGGCGAGGTGTAAAATGGTAACCTCAAGTGGGCAAAAGGGCTTAAAAAGCAAGAAAAGGAGAGAAAAAATGATAAAAATGGCATAATATATATTAGACAACAAATTGGGTGGCAAATAATCAATTTTAACCTTTTAAGTGGCATTGCCAAACCCATTCTTTTGAGTCCCAAATTATCAAATTTCCTAATTTCGAAACCTGCGATGAGTACACAGCAAAGAGAAGTGTTCACCGTTCTGGGCCCTAAAAAAATATTTTTTATAGAACTAGCCTCTACATTTTTTTTGTTAAAATGACGCATGGCCCGTAATTGACGCGCATGAGGAACCCGAATTTGCCGACTCATCCAATTATCGCGCACCCTTATGCGGAAAATCAATTTCTGCGCCCATATCCCCCTTCCACGGTAAATACGCGCCACCAATGATTTCCGTGTTAAAGGATTTTCTACGTCACAGTCCACGGAAAATCGGATTCTGTACCCCATTCCACGGGAATGTGCCATGTATAGCACCGGTGTGATTTCCACGCTCCCTCTGTATGGCAATTTTAGGGTAAGGTGCCATTTCTGCCAAAAAAAAAATTCTCAAGAGACTAGTTTTTAAAAAAATATTTTTAAGGGCTAGAACGGTGAAAAATTCTAGCAAAAGACTGATCAGATAGTAGCATGACGAGACATATCACGGCAATTCGCCGGCGGCAAATAGATTTTTTTTTGGCTCAAGCCCCACCCAGACAACTCTGCAACCTCGGGCCGGGGACATTACAGCAAGCAACCAAGCTTTCGCCCTTCTCGTAGTTTGTCTTGGAGGGCGTATTTGGTTTGTTTTCGATGCTTATTTTTTAAAATTTTAGAAGTGTTGATTAAATTTATTAAATATTTTGTTTTTTTTATTAAATTTTAGTAATACCTTTTCCTTTGGTTCTTTAGTTTATTTTCTTACCAATCTTAGACCAAAACATTGGTAGTTAATTTGGTGAACTGGCACTGAATCTGATACACCCACCTCCTTAGGAAGTGACCACTTTTCTAGTCCCTTATAGGTTTATTTTCTAATTTGGTTCTCTTCCAAATATAATTATAAAAATAGCATTCTTTTTTACCGTGGAAACACCGACGGACAATAAGTGTGTTTTCTGTACCATAGAAGGAGGTAAGGCGTTGTAGGTCCTCAGAAGGTATCATGGTTGCTTAACGAGCTGTGGTAATTCGGTATCTCCTATCGTGACTCAACACATGTCATTTGCCGATGCTTCTATGGTCGGAGAGATAGTTATTTTTGTGATCATATTCCGAAGAGATCTAGAGTTGTGAAAAAAAAGTTTGTCAAACAATAGAAAAGTGATGGTTTCTGATGGTGTTTAGATCCGCCCGATCAATGCACAAAACTCAGGCAAGTAAAACATGACTGGTCTACATGGTGTCCAATGGTGTTACCTTGCCTCCGAGCCTCTGAGACTGGCTGGCTTGAATAGAAAAAGGAAAGGAAAGAAAAGCTCGAGTGTTGATTTAACCGAAGATGATTGGATCTGCCCAAGCAAGCCAAACTCCAGGTCAGCTGGAACAGGCGTTGCATAAACTGGACTTTCAGAAGTGGTAACGAACCCAACTGCATCCAAGAAACCGAACTAAAGGTTTCCCATCATCTATTCATAGCTTACTTTTATGACGACGAGATCTCAACGTGTGCTTAAAGCTGTAACACCTGCAGGTAGAGACCTGGGGAGCCCTCTCCTTAAATGCATGTGATGGAACAGTGGATAAGCGATGAATCGATGTGATTGAGCACTAGTTTGGTGTGGTTGGTCTCTGTTGCGTGCAGAAGCAGCTGAGCTGCAGCGGGTCAAGAAATGACTAGATCAAACAACGGGTGTCGTAAGTCGTTGCACATTGGGGCCCAGTTTGGTCGCTCAAGTGGGCTGTTTGGGCCTACGGAACGGACTTCAGCTAGGCCAGTCTGTATACCAGCACCAGTCCATTGCAACATGGTCGGTCGGTTGGTTATGTGGTACAGTGGTAGTATATTCAACGACCTTGGAACCTGGACATCAGGCTTTCCAAAACCGTTTTCTAAAAATTGTGCGAAATTTGAAATTCGAAAACTGCAAAAATGTTTGAAAACTGTCAGGAACCGAAGGGTTAAGAAATAAAAAAAATTTAAAAAAAATTTAAAAAAATCGAAAATCGTTCGGTTTTTCGCAAGGTTTCTCGTGGTTTCAATTGAATATTCCTTAAAAAAATGGTTTTTGAGCGGTTTTCAACGCATAAATTTTTATTTTTTAAAAAGAATTAGACTGGTTTATCGAGTAGTTTTTTTATCTCAAACCGTAGTGGTAAGATCGAAAATCGTAGTTTTCGAGCGGTTTTTGTTGGTTTTTAAAACCATGCTCGACATGCCTTTCCTCTTTGTGAATTGTGATATGCTCGTGTCATCCCATTTTTTTGTACTATATACACTGCGAGTGCGTGACGCATTCCATGCCTACTAACAGATATAAGAGTGCCTAAGAAGATCGATTCTTCCTTATGTTCGTATTTAGTCCCTTTTTTTTGCAGCAAAAGTGAGAGTTGACTATTACCTATATCAGCCTAGCTTGGAAATGATTCCTGCGAAGTTCTACGGAAGTGGGAATATGAAGCTCTATATTGGACATTGGAAATTTCCTAGAACCTGTGTCCCAAACCAATACTCGTTAGGAGGTGTGAAGTGTACTCTGATGTACAATGTGCAAAGGCAGGTCGAAATATGCTCTCATGTTACTCTCTCCTGTCCTGACGTTTCAGCTGACCAAATTATATGAATAGAGGTCATGTGTAGTTTGTAAGTCAATTGTAACCTAAGCATTTACAATTTGTAAGCACATTCAATCGAAGGAAGTAATGATCTGATCTGACCGTCAGACACTATTAACTACAGTACTATGAGCAATGTGAAATATCGATTAATGAAGATGGGAATTGGCAGACTTTGCTTCGAAACAAGTATTTGACTTCAAAAACATTATCACAGATTCAAATTAAACCTAGTGACTCCCATTTCTGGAAAGGTTTGTTAAAAGTTAAGAATCAGTTTCTAAGTTGTGGGACTTTCAACATAAAAGATGGTTCACAAACTAGATTCTGGGCAGATGTTTGGGTTGGCATGAGGCCTCTTAAAGATCATTTCCCTAACCTCTATAATATTGCTCTTCATCCGCATTGTCTTGTAAGCGCAGGTGATGAGCCAAGTGCCATTACATATTTGTTTTCAGAGGCGTTAGTAGGTAACAAATTAAGCGAATGGCACAACCTTGTAGCTAAAATAGCTCATGTCCAGTTATCTGTGCGAATGATACTTTTATATGGAATTTACATAAACATGGACGATTCTCCGTCCGCTCTATGTATCATTATATGATAAATCGAGAATTCGTTTTATCATAAATTCATTTGGAAGTTGAAGATTCCTTTAAAATTAAAATTTCCTTTGGTATCTTGACGTGGAGTTATTTTGACAAAGGATAACTTGGCTAGCGAAATTGGACGGGAGCCAAAAGTGTTGTTTTGTGATCATCATGAAACGATACAACATCTTTTTTTTTATTGTCACAATGCTAGGTCTATTTGGAGAGTTATTCAGATAGCTACGGGGTTGCCATTACCTAAATCTATGTTTCATATCTTTGAGATTGGCTCACGAGCATAGGAAAAAAAGCATACAATTGATCTTTATGGGTGTGGCTGTTATTTGTTGGGCTATATGGTGTTGTCGCAATGATTACGTGTTTTAAGAAACGATATGCTTCTTTTATGCGAGTGTCTTCAAGGGAACTTATTGGGCTGCGATTACGGACGTTGTTGCGGCGTGAGGAAGCAAGGAGAACATTCGATTCGATGTGCACTCGATTGGAGGTCATTGCAATGAAGCTTTTGCTAGAACGGATGGATTAATTACAATAGACTTTGTTATCCTTAATTTTTGTTCCAATAGTCAAGATGTGTTTGCGATCCAAGAATTCAATTTGGGTAGCTATAAATTATGTAATAAAATCGGTCTGTGTGCTTTGGCAGAGGCTGGAGAGGATTCCATTATCTAAAAAAATCTGCCAAATTTATGATGGCAATAGCGGCGTTGGATCTCTTTCCAAATTACACCATCGCAGTGGTGTAACTGTTAGCCTAGCTGTTGGCCCGTACGTAGTTAAAGCCTCTACGAACATAGCATGTCTATTTACTGACAACATCCCACGCAAGTTCAGATCATGTCACATGACAGTGAGCTTACTTGCTCATTTATAACGGCGACCTCTGACACCTCATAACATCACCGAGATTATGAGCAGTTCAGCAGGAAAAGAGATTCAGCTCAGGCCTCTGTGCACCGAAAGTTTGATAGTTACATGTTAGACTGTTTAATCAAAAGTGAACGGTCCAGATTTTTCTAAAGTGCTACAGCATAAACACAACGATTATTTTTTCACTATAGCAAACATGACATCTTACCCCTTGATTGATCTGAACCATTCGTGGTCGGCTCATTTAACAGCCCGGACGGATGGATTGTGCTTTGAAATCTGCAAAATATCCCTGTCCACTCAGCAGGCCCGCACCCGCCAAAATATTTACCAGTAAAAAATGCCTCGGTCCGCACGGCCAACGTGCCCCGACTTTACGCGGTAGAGTTTGGACTGACAAGACAGAGTAATAACGACTGACAACTCTCCGCTCACTGCTACGACTAGAAGAAAAAAAAATCCAGCTCACCAACCGGGCTGGGACGACCTGACCTAGTGACCTTTCTCCTCCGCCTCCGTCCCTGGCTGATTGATCCCCTTCTTCTCCAGCCCACGCCCACCCACCCCTCTTCCTATCCGAATCGCAGTGAGATCAAGCCAAAGCCACGCGGAGATGAAGTCCCTGGGCAGCCGCGACAGGCTGCCGGCGGCCGCGTCGTCGGGCCACCGCCGCGTCCTCCTCGTCGTCTTCGCATCCTGCTTCGCCTTCGCCACTTTCCTTACCTTCCTCTACACCACCTCCCACTTCGCCTCCGCGTCCGCCTCCGGCTCTGGCTCGGGCTTGGCCTCCTCCGGCGCTTCCGGCTCCGCGCTCGCGCTCCCCGTGTTCGACGCGCTCGTCCACTACGCCTCCACCTCCAACGCCACCCACCGCATGACGGACACCGACATCCGCGCCATTGCCGCCGTGCTCCGCGCCCGCGGGCCCTGCAACCTCCTCGTCTTCGGCCTCGGCGCCGAGTCCCCGCTCTGGGTCGCGCTCAACCACGGCGGCCGCACTGTCTTCCTCGACGAGAACGAGTTCTACGTCAAGTACCTCGAGCCGCGCCACCCGGGCCTCGAGGCCTACGACGTGTCCTACACCACCAAGGTCCGCGACTTTCGGGACCTCCTCGAAGCCGCGCGGGCCTCCCGCGCCGCCGAGTGTCGCCCCGTGCAGAACCTCCTCTTCTCCGAGTGCCGCCTCGCCATCAACGACCTGCCCAACGAGCTCTATGACGTCGCCTGGGACATCGTACTCATCGACGGGCCGTCGGGGTGGAACCCGACCTCGCCGGGGCGGATGCCGTCCATCTTCACCACCGCTGTCCTCGCGCGCTCCGGCGCGACGGCCGCCAAGGGGCCCACCGACGTGCTGGTGCACGACTTTCAGTTCGAGGTGGAGCAGGTGCTCAGCAAGGAGTTCCTCTGCGACGAGAACCGCGTCGCCGGCAGCGGCACGCCCTCGCTCGGCCACTTCGTGATCCGTGGGGCGGCCCGCGCGACGCCTTCTGCGCCGGTCAAGAGGGCACGGCGGCCAGCAGCAGGACATCGGAAGAGAAGACGCGCAAGTAATCATCAATCTTGTCACGGACTTGCTAGCCTTCTCTTCTCTTTTCGGTCTTTGCTAAATTTTCCCCTCCTCACTTGTTAATTGTTTTCCCTTTTGTTACATAGAATATGTTTTGTTGTTTTTTGGACAATAATTGTAACAAGCGTGACGATATGATTGCCTCGGTAAAAAAATTGCAAATAGAGATTTACATTAAAAAATAGCAAATTTGAGCATGATTTGGTGAAGGATTTGTGCTGGTGGGGATCGATATATGGAGGTGGTTGGATCCAATCGCTTTTCTTTTTCTTTTTTCTTCTTGGTTGCGTGCGTTGCTTGCCAGGCGATGTTAAAAGTGGATCAGCTCAGCTCGTCGTATTGTAGTATTGTCTAGTAGTCTGGTACTCTGATCTGATGACGAACAGACGAAGTTGTGTAGTTTTGGATCAGTCATAGGTCATCAGATCCGAGAGGTGCTGTCCCACTAATTAAGCGGGTGCGCACTTGTATCCGTGCTCCCTCGTTTCGTTAAAGTTTACCATCTTTTGCAGCGATGTCCGAACGCTCAACAACTTTGGTGATCTTAGCTCAACCTTTTCTGCTAATGGAGAACGTGTGTCGCCTACGTTGCAATGATCAGGCACCGTCCGAGCAACCAATATACCATTTCCTTGTTGTTTCTACCTCTTTCCTCCTCTTCGCAGGTACGGGCATATCTGTTCTGTACAAGATGAAAAAATTGACAGTCTCCAGATTGACAATCATTCGTATATTACCATATTGTCGACCACCATCACTGCAAAATCTTATTTTCAGTTTTCTCAAAGTGCCAGCAAGTAGCAACCTGAACTGCAGAAAAAACCAGTGTCGGCGAAACGTGGTTTGCAACTTTTGGGTTTGGAGTTTGGACCAGCCAAAAGACGGCGCCCAATTTGCCAATCGCAAACCGCCGTCTGAACACTGGCGGGATACCGCGCTGCAATTTGCCATGCACGTTAACGAGCGCACTCTCCCTCGGCAGCACAAGATTTTCTTTCGGATTGACCACGTCACCACGTTGTGCGCCGCTGTCCCGTCCACCACGACCGCTGCGGTTAGTCGTCAGATCTGATGTGCCGCTTGTCTCCGATTTTCCGGGCCGGGTGCCTTTGTGCGACCGAGCCGAACAAGTCATAGGACCGTCTATATCGGTACAATAATTACAAACTAAGGGAAACTACAATTTTTTACCTCTTATTTTATGAAACTATAGATTTTAAGATAATATGTAACACAAAATTAAATATTTTTAAATTAATCGTTTCTTATAACGAGTCTGATGGTATGGGTCACACATCACAGCCTCACGCGCTAGTGTGGCGGAAAACAGGAGTGTTGTCATATGGGTCCGAGCAGTCAGACTCGTTACAAGAAATGATTAATTCTACAAAGAAATGATAAATCTGCTAGCTCTTTTTTTTTTGTTGTAAAAAGAACAACTCATACGACAATTATAAATTGGGTTTGGCTGCATGGTACGAACGATCGCCGTTACAAGCTGCTTTTCCACGTGCCGTCCATTTAAAGATTTTTTTAGGCAAATATGGTGACACGCCAACAACCCTCTCCAAACACGAAACATGATGACTACTGTTTCCGGTTAAGACGATCGAGAAAGGGAATTACCAATTTCGCCCGCGTCGACTGATCTAGGTCCGTACTCCGTAGCAACTAACCATGACAGAATAGTAACAGCGCTTAAAAGGTCATATATTGCTGCAAGTGAGGTCATATATTGCTGCAAGTGCTAGTTTTAAGATATTGAAAAAAAAAATCTCTTGAAGATCGATGGAGATTAGATAAATAATTGACAATACAATTAACTAAGAGAATGTTAACGCGTCAGATCAAGGTAAATTCCTTGTCAAGGTAGATAATTATTACTGGTTGAACTTCCGTTGACTTATTTTCACACAAAAAATGGACGTGCTTTTTTATGAAGAGAATTAGCTAGAAATTGGCGTGTTCGATTTATCTGCGTGCTACTGCAGATAGCTTGTTAATCTGTCAGTCCCCGCCAGGAAGCGCCATGTCTTGGCCTTGTAGTCTACAATCGTACAAAAATCTGCCGGTTTTTGAATGAAACAATACGTGCTGCTTGAGACTATACCTAGCCAATTAGGAGATTTCCAACCAATCTTCCAAATTAAAATCGTTTGACCAAATGAGGCGTGGAAGTAGTTTTGACGCTTCCCGAGTCAACGAGTCATCACCATTTGGACAGGGATAAGTTAAGCCTTATGCATGCGTTGGCATCGAGTTCTGGTGAATAATAGCATCTGATTCCTCTGCGAGTAATGTATTTGAGCTGTATTTTAATCGGGTTCCATGTCACAGGCTTAATAAGGCAGAGTACTAGTAGATATATACTACAATAATTAGGCGTGAACACAGACAGACTGAATGATGTGACTGACAAGTCCAACTTGTTTGATCCTGTAAACGCTCAATTGATCGCTCACTGATTCCATTTCATTTTCTGCTTTGTTGCACAGCAGGCTGTTCATGCATATCTGTGGACTAGCGAAGGAGACTAAGCTCCGAGTGACAGGAGCACATGCCCACTTCCTTTTTTTTCTTTTTCGATAAAGGAAGCTTTTATTAATCTTAGTAAATTACATCAAGGTGATACAAATATACTAAGAAGACTTGGTCTCTACACATTTAGAGTGTCTGTGTAACACACACACACAAAAAAAGAAAAGGCGAACTGTCGCAAGAAACTACATCACATGCCCACTTTCTATGCATTCTAAGGATTGACGGCGAGCCACGAAAAAGACCCAAATTGCACGCATAACATGCTACAGTCTACATGGACCAAAATATCATTTCATCACTAACCCTTTCTTTTTTGTGTAGATTACATTTTGTATTTTGTATTATTGGTTTTTCATCAAAGCTACCTAAGTTTTGGTAAAGTCTGTCGGCCAAGTGGATACGATACCTCATAACTGAAGAGGGATCGGGTGCAGTAGTCCTTTAGAGACTCATGGCCTCATGGGTACGTTCAAGTGCAACTCAGATGGTGCTTTCTACTCGTCGGAGCACCAGGGTGCGCCGGGAGCAGTGATTTGAGGTGCACAAGGTGGCCTTCGCGTTGCCGAACCGATTTGCTATCCGCGTTACTCATGGGGGTCAGCATGCGTGTAGGGATGGACTCGTTCTGGCTAGCCGTGTCGGTGTACAAAGACTTGTCTTGGAAACCGACAGCCAGATGCTTGTTAATCCGTGGAACGACCAGCATGCAACCGATCGGAAGCTGCACCAATTGTAGCGGAAATGAGTGAGCTTAATTAGCAGGAATTTCTTGGATTTTTATTTTCTGTTTTGTAAGTCGGCACAACAATACTGCTGTCGTTTTATGTGCTAAGCGCATGCAAGAGGCTATGCTCCGAGGTAGTAATCCTGCTCGAAGTTAAATGGAGCTCCCATGTCTAAAAAATATCCAAAATTACAACAGTAAAAATGATTCACGCTGTTGATTTTTTGATAGACCCAAATTACAATAGAATAGATTAATAATATATTTTAGAAACATATATACGATACGACTCTAATATATCTCTATGTTGTCACAAGACGTATTATGTCAATCTATGTGAAATCATGTGTCAAAAAATTGGTTTAATAATAAAATTGATATTGCAAAGTAGTTGTGATTATAGCATGTATGGTGCTTGTGTATGTAATGTTTCAGATGATTATTTGGTATATTTGTGATAGCATGATAATGGTTTTGCTTGATGTAATGCGCTCGTGTGAGTGGTTGCATGGATTGACTTTCAGTCTAGTCGTGGACTTGTACTCGGATTCGTTTCTTGTTTATTCATGTACAGGTATTGCTCAAGGACGAACGTGGTCGATGATGGGACCGGAACTAGGTTTATGGAGGAACTGAGATTCGAAACTAGGTTCAGAGAGGAATCGAGATCTTGATGGTTAAGGATGTCGTGCAGGATGTTTGGACTAGAGAACGGTGCACATAGAGGCTGGCTAGTCACGTGAGTGCGGTATGTGGGCCGTACGTGTGCAGAGTTGTATTGAGCCATGTTGGGTCAAGTAGAGCTGTATATAAACTCTTCAAGATTGCTCGTTATAAATAGGAGGAGGTGTCTCCTATTTATTTAGAGTTAGGTATTAGGGTTTGTACTCTTTTATTTTAGAGTACTGTAACCAAACTAGATAAAAAGAAATAAAGAAAATCTTTCTTACGACTTAAGCGTCTTAGGCCCCTTCGTTTCAGCTTAAATACAGCTTCTGCTTAAAATAAAAGTGGATTGTGCACCGAACAGTAGGATTCTAGACAGCTTCTCCAAGAATCAGAATCTAATTTGTACATAGAATCAGAAGCTGTCATCTACCTGATTCTGTAGATTCTGACTCAGATTCTACGAGTTCCGCCTTCCACGAGTCGTCGTAGGCACAAGGGTTTCCGCCATCGTCCCTAGACCCCTCCACCACCCTCATCCGTCACCGACGCCAATCAACAATCCACACAGACAATCAGGATTGCCGAACGACTAGATTATCTAATAAGTAGATTCTTCAGGCAGCCGCTTCTCCAGACAGCTGACTACAATCCAGAATCTGTATAATCAGAAGCTGTCTCGAAAGGGGCCTTAGTTCTTGCGGCTGGTGTCTAGCGGCCAGAAAGTTCAAGGGTTTGATTGCTCTGTCCGGCGGCTGGAAACGTTTTGCCCGAGCGGCGTGAAGAAAAGATCAAGGGCGTGCGGCCGGAGAGCTTCTTGCTGGACGATTTCCTTGTGTTTGCGGCCGACGGCTCGTTAGTTTGTGCATTGCGGCGACTAGAACTCGTAGCGTTTGGGTCTGGCTGCATGCATACATGTTGCGCGACTAGAAAAGGAAGATTGCGGGTGAGTGGCGATTAGGGGTCTGTTTGGTAGGACTCTAGATTCTAATTTTATCTAAAATCTGAAATTTATAGGTTAAAGTAAAGTGAATTAAGTTTATATTTTTGGTCTAAAATGTAAACAAGATGATCTATCTAAACTCTTAATGTACTTACAGCTTCAGCTTTACGAATCTGGTGAAGTTAGAATTTTCAGCTTCACCAGATTTATGATTTTGGAAAAGCTGAATCTCTACCAAACACACCCTAGATAATTTCCTTGTTGAGCCTGAAGTTCTTGCGACTAGAATGTTTTTTCCCCTGTGCGGCTGCACCGAGAGCTTCCTGTGGCGTGAGTTTGTGGTGGCGAGAGTTTTCTTGCGCCAAGCCAGGTGGCTTTGAGCGGCTGGATCGTCTCGTAAAAAAAAAGACCGAAGATGCTCTCGGTCGCCAGCGACTAGAAGATTTGTGTCACGGGATCAGATTATTTTGAGGATATTTTAAAGGCACCTTGTGAACACATTCCTGCAATAAAGATCAAGATTTGCAAGTTGATGTGTTGGTAATCTCGTTCTTTGTTTTTGTTGTTCGTTTGTATGTATTTTTATTTTTAGATTGATTCATACTCTCACTATAATAATTTAGATTTGATCCATTCAAAATCTGTTTAGGGCATCAAGTGATTGATCTGAATAGTTTGATTATCCGTTGATCCGATTGAGCTGATTCTTGTTTAGTTAGTTTTGAAATTGAATCTAGTTTCTATAGTTAAAATTTCACGTCAAACCAACGGTGAGATCTTTAGAAACTATTGTTTTAATGAACGTATATCACTCTATTTTTGTCGAATCCGAATCAGGCAATTTGAGTCCGAATTAGGGTGTTTCAAAAATCATCAAAAATTTAATTTTAACTTCCGCACAATCATTTATCCCCTTCTGATTGCTAGTTTAGTATATATCGATCCTACAATCTATTCTTCCTTTCTATCCGTGGAGGATCCTGTCTTATATAAAGAAAGCAAAATCTAATTCGGGCTCCAATGCTCAATGATTCTGTCACGAAAATAAACAAGATAGCGAGACAATTGCTCCTTGGCTACGTCGGAGAGTGCGACCAACAAACTTGATTATCTTTAGGGTATATATAGTGGTACAGACAGCAATCGTCTATAATACATATTCATATCATCTATAGGCAGTACTAAAACAACTCATACAATAGATCGTCTATATCGTTGTCTGTAATGCTCTCTCATTCAATTAACAGACTATCTACACAATAGTACATAAAATGTAAAGCTGTCTATTAAATAGTAGACAACAGCTTTCTCTCTCTCTTTTCTTTTCTCTACATCACTTAAAATCTTATATGACGTCTCTTATAAACAATTGACTATAAACCATTGTACGTACCATTACAACAGCGAGCTGTGCACGATAAAAGAATTGGTGATTCTTTTTTAGATATGAGTGGTAATCGCCGCCGCAGCAGGGCAGCGTGTCTACCCCCTTCCCTGCTACCCATCTCTGTTGCACGTGCGCGGACAAGTTAGGACCTGTTTGTTTCAGTTTTGGATTCTCTAAAAGCTAATTTTGGATTGTGACTGTAGAGAAGCTGATTCTCCAAAAGCTGGAATCCAAAAGCACATATGAAGTGGATTGTGGATTTTAGTGTATATGAGTAGGCTGGATTGTGAGAATCGGATTCTAGAATCAGGCTGTTTGTTTCTGATTCTGCTTTTGGGGTCAGAATTCAGAATCAAAAGCTAAAACAAACAGGGCCTTAGACTCGGTCGAAATTCTGGTACGAGGGCATCATGGAGAGTAATCTTCATTTTCTTGATTGATTTAATGTGACCTCTAAGAGTATGTACAACTCAGGTGTTTAGATGGGTGTTTAGCAATAATAAACTGATTTTTTGCATAGGATAGACAAGATGTTTATTTTGAAGCATCGATGTTTAAGTAAGAACCAGTGCCTAGCAGGTGCTTATATGTATAACTATAATTGGTAGATAACAGAACATCTAAACATCACAAAAGAGATATTTGTATCAGAGAAAAAAAGACCTTTACATAAGTCCTTGATAACAAAAAATTATCTCTCTTCAAGCGCTACTATATCGTTAGAGTGACTGCGAGTAGCCTCACAACTAGGGGTGTAGCCAGCAAGGGGCCTCTCTTAGACTGGTGCCTCCTTCAGCCTCTAGACCTTAAGTATTCCTATAGCATTGATGTTTAATTTTTAGCATAATGACTACTGTCGACGTACTTTACGCCAGGGTACCCTCTTCGCCGCACAAAAGCATGCGTGACCTCGTGGCGATCTAGCGGCGGTGGGTGTTTACACCCGTCTGCAGAGCGTCGACCCCACGCGGCCTGGCGAAAGCGGCAGTGGCGACCACGCCTGCTCGCCCGGCGCCCGCCCACGTGGCGGCTTTGGCGGGCGGTGGCGAGCACGCCCGCCTTGCCGGTGTCGGTCCCACGCGGCGTGGGCGAAGCAGTGGCGACCACGCCGCTCGTTCGGCGCCCGGCCACGTGGCGGCCTAGCGGCGGTGGCGAAGCACGCCGCCCACCGGTGTCGGTCCACGCGCGCGGAAGCAGTGGCGACCACGCCGCCGCCCGGCGCCCGGCCCGCGTGGCGGCTTTGGCGGCGAGTGGCGAAAGCACGCCCGCCAATTCGCCGCCATGCAAAAGGTGGGATCTGGTAACCGCCTCGAAGTCTCCTCTCCCGCCGTCGCAGTGTCGAGGCGAACTCTTTGTGCTGCACGTCGATTCAAGGAATTTCGCTATAAGCCCGTTCTCGGCGCCACACCTACCCGTCGTAGAGGGTCACATCCGGAAGAAGCAGGCGAAGGCATCTTGTTGGCATTGATTAGGGCGAAGGAACGGACGGCGATAAAGGCGTAGTAAATGCATGTAAGATAAGCATGATGACGATCCCTCCTCTATCTGACCCGTGTAAGCCCGTGCATATAAGGGCACTTTAGAGCAAACGAGAGGGGGTCGAAAAAAGAGAGACACAACAGAAGAGCTGGTCATCAGCAAGCTCTGTAACCAAGCCCACGATACTCAATCCGAAAGCAGGCGGGACGTAAGGCTATTACCCTTCCTCCGGGGGGCCTGAACCTGGGAAAAATCGCTGTGTTCATCTAATTGAGAGACATTAGAATTCGTTAGTGTGAGAGGTACTGGGATTTTCATCTGTTAGGGTTTGCCAACTACCAAAGCCACCCCCCTACTGAACCAAACCCGTCTCAGTAGACTCGGACTGTCAGTGGAATCGCAAGCAGGCGCGCGAGTAGGGGCTAGTAGTTGGTTTTTCCGATCATCCTCCCATGAGTTTTGGTGTGTTCTTTCAGTCCTGTACATCTGGAGATGGCGGGTTCGCAGCATCAGGAAGGGGAGGTGTCGGGCCATGCTCAGAGTGTGTCCCGGCAATCCCGTCGATCGCAAGACCGTCTCACTCCACCCCATGCGCCGGGCGATGCTCCGTGGCGGCGAGGCATCCGGCGCGGCCAGCCATTGGCCATGGAAGCGCCACTCCGGCTCAGAATCTACATGCGGCTCGTCTCCTCTGGACCACCCTCGGTGGAACTTGCAGAGACTCCCGCACTCCGTGGTCTGCAGGATCTTCTTGCCGCCTTGTCTTGGCTGACCCAACCGGGTAGGGCCCCGCCCGCAGAGCATCGGTGGTACTCCACCACCAGGTATGAGTTGGGGGCTCATGAGGCTCTAGCGCCAGTGGCGGCGCCTGGCAGGCGGGCGGGGAGGAGAGAGGCGTCTGTGCCGGTCCCGATTCGAAGGAACCGTGAGGACCTAAGAAGTCATCTTGACGAATCCCGCCGGCGAAGCGGCGATCTTCGCGGCCGTGTGCCACGTCGCCCAGCTTAGGAGCAGGGGCGCGGCAAGCAGGTGGCCTCCGAAGATGAGAGTTCCTCCGATTCAGCGGAGAGTCCCATCCCTCGCTCTCCGGGCCGAGCTCCCGGTGGGCGGCCGGGCTCTGCTTATGGCGTTGGATATCAGGCGTTCTCCCGGCGGTTACGCCGTGTGGAGTGGCCTGAAAGGTTCCGCCCGGCATCCATAGAAAGTTATGACGGCACTACCAATCCGGAGGAATTTTTGCAAATCTATACAACGGTGGTACGAGCGGCCGGTGGGTCTGGAAAAGTCATGGCTAATTATTTCTCGACGGCCTTGACGGGCTCTGCCCGTTCTTGGTTGTTGAACCTCCCGCGAGGGTCGGTGCACTCGTGGGAGGAATTGTGCGGCCTCTTCGTCGCCAACTTCCAGGGCTCCTTCGCGCAGCCGGGCGTGGAGGATGATCTGCATGCCCTGGAACAGCATAAGGGGGAGTCGTTGCGTGATTTTATCTGGCGGTTTTGCCATTGTCGCAACACGATCCCCCACATCTCGGAACAATCGGTCGTCATCGCCTTTCGAAGAGGCGTCCGCGACCGCAAGATGAAGGAGAAGATGGCCACCCGCACTATCAGCACCACCTCTGAGTTGTTTTCCCTCGCGCATAAGTGCGCGCGGGCTGCGGAGGCGAGGGGACCAGGATCTGGTCCCCAGGGTGGCCGAGGTAAAGATGAAGCCGGGACCTCGAAGGGTTCCGGCCCGTCAAGCAAGAAGGCGCGGAAGCGCGAGGCAGGAGAGACCCGGCGGGTCTTGGCCGCCGAGCGTGACCGCGATGACTCTGGGTCGCCGGAGCGCGACCGCCGTGATCAGCGCGGCAATCGCCGTGACCGGCGAGATGATCGCCGTGATGGCGCGATAACCGCCATGATCGTAAAGCGATCGCCGCAGCGAGGGAGAGGGCCTTGGTGCCCAATTCATCGAATCGACACCCATGACTGGACAATTGCGGTCGTGGACCGAATGGTGGAGCGCCGGATCAAGGGCGTCGCCCTCGCGACGATGGCGTCACCCTCGTGAAGATGATCGTGGTGAAGACCCGCCCGGCTTTCCAAAGAGCGGATCATACCTGGCGTATATCTATGGCGGTTCGTCCGCTCTTCGCTCGAATACCGCTGTAAGCGGTTGAAGAGAAGTGTGCGCCACGGATCGGAGTTCGGGTCGCGTCGGATCTTTGAAATGGTCGGAGGAGACGATCATCTTGATCGAGCCGACCACCCCGATTGCGCCACCGCCGGGGCATCTCCGTTGTGGTGTCGCCACGATCCGGAATGTCCTACTGGTCGTGTGCTAGTGGACGGAGGAGTTCTCTCGACATCTTGTCCTCTACGGCATTTCTGGCTCTTCAGATTCCTCGGCAGGATCTGCATCCATCGTTGCCTTTCTTCGGAATAGCCGGGGTTAGTGCAATTCCGTGGGCAGTCGTCTTCCGTTACTTTTGGGGAAAGGGATAATTATCGCACCGAAGTGGTGGACTTTGAAGTCACCGATTTTAATCTCCCCTACAATGCATTGCTTGGCCGACGGCGTTGGCCAAGTTCATGGCGGCGACCCACTATCGCACTTGGTGGTGAAGATGTCGAGAACTCGCCGCCCCATAACCATCCGGGTGGACGGTCTGAAGCTTTCTTGTTGTCATAAGTTCGCTTGACATGATTGGTGCCACAGTGACGGGCGGCCGATGTTCTTTGCCGGAGCCCTCAGCCGGACCGCGCCTCGCTGGCTCTGTCGATGAGGTTAAGGTGGTGCATACTGAGTGAGGGCGAGCCCATAAAACCGTCAACATTGGCGCCGACCTCGGCGCCAAATAGGAAGACGCTTCGTCACCTTCCTCCGGTGTAATTCGGCGTGTTTGCACGGCAACCGTCGATATGACCGGGGTCCCAGGAGGTGATCGAGCACCGTTAACGCGCTCCCGGCGCCCGTTCGGCAAAAGATCCGGTGGCAAGCTCCGGAGCGGCAAGATGCTATTCGGCAGGAGGTGGAGAAATTATTGAGCGCAGGAATCATCAAGGAGGTCACTCATCTTGAGTGGCTTGCCAATCCTGTGCTCGTCAAAAAATCCAACGGGAGGTGGCGAATGTGTGTCAACTTCACCGACCTCAACAAAGCTTGCCCGAAGGATCCTTATCCCTTGCCACGAGTTGATCTCATTGTGGACTCTACGGCAGGTTGTGAGCTGCTATGTTTTCTGGATGCGTACTCTGGGTACCATCAGATTAGCATGGCGGTGGAAGACGAAGAAAAAACTGCTTTTGTAACCCCTATGGGTGTTTATTGTTATATTAGGATGCCCTTTGGTTTAAAGAATGCTGGTTCTACTTACCAACGTGCCATGCACATTACTTTTAGATCCACGATAGGGCGTAACCTTGAAGTATATGTTGATGATCCGTCGTGAAGGTTAAAAAGGGCGATGAGTTGATTCAAGATCTGGAGAAACCTTCGCCAATCTTCGGAAGAATTGCCTGAAGTTGAATCCAGAGAAGTGCGTGTTTGGCGTTCCCTCCGATAAATTATTGGGGTTCCTGGTGTCCAACCGGGGTATTGAAGCCAATCCAGACAAAATAGCAGCAATTGAGCATATGAAGCCTCCCAGCGACTTAAGCAGTCAATGCGACCGGTAGTCTGGCCTCCTTAGGACGATTTATTGCCGGATTGGGAGAAAAAGCTTACCCTGTTCAAGTTTGTTGAAGAAAACTAACCATTTTGAGTGGGTGATGAAGCCAGGGAGGCCTTTGAAGACTTGAGCGGTACCTCACCTCTCCTCTAGTGTTGGTTTCCCTGCACAAGGTGAGCTGTTGCTTTTGTATATCATTGCTACTCTGAAGTGGTCGTTATTTGTTCTTAATGGCGGAAAGGGAAGGTGTCCAGAGGCCAATCTACTATGTTAGCAAGGTGTTGCATGAAGCCGAAACCCGATATCCTCAAACTCAAAAAATGTTGTATGCAGTCCTGGTGGCGTCTAGGAAGCTGCGGCATTATTTCCAGGGGCGAGAAGTTACTGTGGTCACGGCCTATCCGCTGGGAAATCTGTTCAAGCAAGTGAAGCGAAGGTCGCATTGCCAAGTGGTCAGTGGAACTGGGAGAGTTCAACCTTAAGTTTGTCCCCCGCACTGCCATCAAAAGTCAAAAGTTGGCGGAGTTCGTTGCCGAGTGGACTCCCGCCACTCCTGAAGCGGAAGAAGCCCCCGCGTCGCCTCCTTGGACCTTATTTTTTGATGACTCGTTCAGATGGGAGGGCGCAGGAGCTGGTGTTGTCTTAGTCTCCCCGACTGGTGACGTTCTTCAGTATGTTGTTGCTCTTGATTTTAAAGCCACTAATAATATTGTCGAATATGAAGGCCTGCTGGCAGGATTGCGTATTGCCTCGGCGCTAGGCATCCGGCGTCTCCAAGTCAGGGGTGACTCCCTGCTGGTCATCAATCAAGCGAGGAAGGAATTTCAATGCCCTGACCCCACCATGGCGGCATACTTGGCGGAGGTCAGGAAAATGGAGCAACGTTTTGAAGGATTGGGATACATTCATATCCCCCGGCGTGATAATCACCTTGCAGATGGGCTCTCGCAGCTTGCGTCCTCAAGGGCTTCTGTCCCGGTCGGAGTCTTCGAAGAAAGACTATCGCGACCGTCCATCGCAGCCCACAATCCAGGTGGGAATGATGGTGTCGCTGTCGCAGCCCCCGATTCAGGAGGGGATGACGGTATGGCCGTCGCGGCCTTCGACTCAGGTGGGGAAGGTGACGTTGCAGCCACGACCTCCGATTCGAGGAGGAAGGCAGCGTCTGCCTCAAATTTCAAGTCCGGGAGGAAGGCGGCGGTCTTTGCCGATCTGGCAGGGAAATGCTTGGCCCAGCAAAGTACCCGGGCGAGCACCGAGTGCTCGCCACACTTGGCCGGGAAGATCAGTGGATGGATCTGATCCTAGCCTTCCTACGGGACCAAGTGATCCCCGGCGATGATGCCTCAGCTGAGAAGATAGCACGTAAGGCCAAGTGCTATACTCGGTGGATGGGGACCTATCTGGCCGGGCGTAAACGAATTCTCTTGAAGTGCATCACTCGGGAAGAGGGAGCGCCGCTCTCGATATCCATGGGCGTGTCAGCGGGAGCCATATGTCCGCCGAACGCTAGTCGGCAAAGCGTTCGCCAAGAATTTTATTGGCCTATCGCCTCCGGGATGCTTGCGGTGGTGAGGACATCGGCTTGTCAATTCTTCGCCGAGCAAGTCCACCGACCAGCCCAAGCTCTGCAAACCATCCCGCTCTCTTGGCCGTTCACGGTCTGGGGGCTGGATATCCTGGGTCCGTTCCCGCGGGCCACAGGGGGCTTCACCCACCTTTTCGTCGCCATCGACAAATTCACTAAGTGGGTCGAAGTTGAAGCAGTACGTGCCATTACGGCTTCCGCTGCTGTCAAATTTATGCATGGGATATTCACTCGCCTGGAGTCGCCAACCGCATTATCACCGATAATGGAACTCAATTCACCAGTGCGGCATTTCTGGAGTTCTGCGATGAGATGGGCACCAAAGTATGCTTCGCTTCGGTCGCCCACCCCAAAAGCAATGGTCAAGCTGAGCGCGCCAATGCCTTAGTATTAAAAGGCCTCAAGACAAGGGCATTTGATCGACTCCTGGCGGGTATGTTGGATCAAAGAACTTCCGGGTGTCTTTGTGGTCGCTCCGTACCACACCCGGTCAGAGCACGGCGAGCGCGCTTTCTTCTGGTATATGGGGCGGTTGTTCTCCCCTCCGAATCGTCGTTCGGCTCTCCCACGCGTCTCGGTTTTCGGCGAGGAAGGCCATGAGGATATCCGGCAAGAAGGCGTCAACCTCTGGAAGAAGTTCAGTGGCCAAGCCGCCCTTCAGCGCCGCCCGATATCGCAAAAGCCTCGGCGATACCATGCCACCGGGTATCTCGAGAGAACAACGGCGATGGGCGACTGGTCTTCGCGTGAGGGTTGAGACGCATCTTAGGGTTGCATAAGCCGTCTCTCCGGTGAGAGGGCCCCTTTAAGGTGGTCTCAGTATCTCGACCCGGGGCAGTCCGGTTAGCCACTGAAAACGGCCAGGAATTGGCGAATTCCTACAATGTGGAGTTATTGCGAAAGTTCTATCCATGAAAAACTGTAAGTACCCAGTGATTCGCTTTTATCAGCCCTGGGATGGACTTGTCCCCCAGCTGATCGGCGGCCACTGGTTGTTGATAATGTAGCTATCTTGAGGATTTTCGACTTTGCCATTACTCCTCTTTTTGTGTCCTACGGGACAGTTTGCTGCATGGTTGCTATTGGTCCTTAGGTTTTGGCAATCCCCTGTTGGTCCATAATTATGCCTGGTATCTGTGCTGGGTAAGGACGGGCAACCAGGAAGCGGATTTGGCACGGTGCTCAAATGTGGTACATATACCTCGGGTTGGCTCTCAGAAGCACCGCAGGTCGTTGCCGCAAGCACTGCTGGCCTAGTATCCTTCCTGGGAGTTCGCTTCTTTACCGCACAATGCCATGGGCCGTGTTTCGGAAAACGGCGACAACATGGAGGCCAAAACGAGTGAACCAATATTACCCCATGCGCAGACTTATGTTGTCATGATCTATATTGTATGTGCCTGCATGGTATTCATCGCCTTTGCAATAGTTTGCATATGTGCACGAGTCAAACTTTAAAGCTTTGGCTCGATTCGAAAAAAAAAATTTAATAGCTTGAAATTTGGTCGCTCAAGACTCATTTGTCGCTTAGCGCTTGAAATTTGGTCGCTTAGAAGAATCCCATTTGGTCGCCAGTAGCTTGGGGGTTGGTCGCAGAAGACTCTGTGGTCGCCAGTATCTTGAGGTGATCGCCTAACCGCTTGGGTTGGGCACCAGCTAATACATAAGCCAGATAAGTGTTTTAAGTAACACTCCCGATTGTTTGCTTATGTGTATGCTGAAATTAATCAA
The DNA here is from genome assembly GCA_036346375.1 of Guadua angustifolia. Lineage (NCBI taxonomy): Eukaryota > Viridiplantae > Streptophyta > Magnoliopsida > Poales > Poaceae > Guadua > Guadua angustifolia. Next base: position 4,043,746 of record CM070507.1, on the reverse strand, counting down.
ATTATGCATGGTTATCACGGGCATCGCAAACCCGACGGCTCCTTGGTGATAAAAGGAAAGTCTTGATGTGGCGTCTAGTAAGGCTAAGTGACCGAGTGTAAGTTTGTACGGTGCTCAAACACGGCTCGTACACCTCGGGTTGGCTCTTGGAAGCACCGCTGGTTGTCACCGTTGAGCACCGCTGGCCCAAGACCACTCCTGGGAACTTATCACCTTCTGCGCCACACTGGGGTACAATTCTAAGAGATTACAAGGATTTAAGTTCCGAAAAGGCTTGAGCCAGTGACAACCTTGCATAAGATCTTAACGTCAAAACTGTTCTGTGCTCAAGCACAGACTATTACGCCTCAAAGCCGTCTTTGCCTAAATTCTATATAACTTATGCGTGTTATGCTTATATTTGTGGTTAGTTGCATGCGACCTCTACAGGGATTCTGGGACGTTGCCTGGACTCAAAAGCCTAACTGGCGCCTCAACTGAGTTTCAAGTTGGCCGCTTAGCAATTCCGGCATGCAATATCAAATAAGCACAGCAAGCAAGCATGAAGGTAAAATTAAAAAACATCCATTACAGCTAAAGTTTGTTGAAGTGTTCATACAGATAGAAAAGATTGATCGACAAAAGAAGTAAAAGCAAAAAAGTGAGAGTGGCGTGCCCCTTCACTCATCACCACGTCGATCTTGCGGCGTCTTCTTCCTCCGCCACCGGGTGGCGACATCCATGACCATTTCTTTGCACTTGTATTTGCCCGGCCAAGTGCTTTCGGCATTTTCGCCGCAGCGATGCCTCTGCTGGCGGCGTCTCCCACGATGCCGGTCTCCATTGCCGCCGCCGCCCAGAGAGCGTCGCGGTGGCCAAAGAAGCCAAAAGACGAAGGTGGCGGTCATCACCGCAACCTCTTGCCCTCTGGCGGAGCGCGCGGCGGCGGCGGTGGCAACCCGAGCGCTTCGCGGCTGGTTGGTTGCGAGGCGCGATTGCAGGCGGTGTCTGGAGGCGTCTCAAAGACCACGCCCAAAGGTTCGAGCATCTTTGATCTGTTGGAAGGCTCCTTGAGCATGGTGGCGACATTGCGCTGGCGGTCACCTCGTACTCGGAGGTCCTCTGCGCGCCTCGGCCCTCTCCGCCTGTTCTTTGCATGGTGGCAGGCGGCCATGGTGGCCCTTTCTTGTGCCACCATCATGTCCGCCTCTCCGCTCCGTGCGCCGCCTGTCGATGGCCCTGTCAGTGCCTCGCCGTCAGGGCTCCATGCCCATGGCCGTGGCAGCGCCGAGTGAGTGGTGTGCAATTCTTGAGCTCTGTGAAGAGCTCAACAAAACGCATGCCAGAGTGGTGACAGTCTTTGGCGAGAGTGGGCGAGGTGTGTGGTGTCGAGCCGCCGCCCTGTCTTGGTGGTGGTGGCGGCCGGCGGTGTCTGGGCGGAAGTCTCCGCCACAGGCGCAGGTGGCGTCTGCTCCTTTGGAACATCTTGAGGGGCCGCCCTTGGCGTCGCCCTCAAGCTGAAGCTGACCTTGGGGACCTCAAGCCCGCCTTATCGAGTGGCATCATGGGTCCCCGTGGCAGAAGGCGGTGGCGCCGTGGAGGATGAGACCGGCGCCACGGGAGGAGTCGGAGAAGGAGAAGACAATGGAGTCGGCGCCGTAGCAGTTGGCGTCGTGGTCGTCGAGCCGGCGCTTTCTTTGCATTGGCACCGGTGGCGATAGTCTAGGCGGTGAGTGCGAGGTAGAGATCTTTGGCGCATGCAGCGTACGGCCGGCGGTTGGTGCCGCAATTAGGGCAGCCGGTGCGACCGCCCCATGTGAAATCACCGCCACCCTTGAAATTTGGTGGCGACGGAGGTTTCGCCACAGCGCCTTCTTCACGCCCGGACCTGAAGCGTCCGGGACGAGTGGCCGCTGCCCATCGCCCGTCGGTTAGAGGTGCATCCACGATCATCGGTAGCGCAGAATGCACCACGGCGAGGCCGGTGGAGTCCATTGGCGGCAGCAACCTGACGATCCGCAGGCGCTCCGTGTGCTCGAAGTCTGCGAGCGGGCAGGCGCCTGAAGGAAAGTCCAGGCCGCTCGGAATCGATGGCATCAGCCCGGCAAGCCACCTGCTGAGACGTGGCCCATCCAAGTTTCCCGCGCCTGGCCAAAGTTTAAAAAAGACTGCCGGTTGGTAGGGAGCAACACAAAAGAGGCATGAATGCAGAAAAAAGCCAAAAAATAGCAGTGAAGTCTTATGGCCGGGGAAGGTGCGGTGATGTCATTTATCGCAGTGTATTGCCATCTTTGGCGAAATACGGCGACGAAGGGCTAAATCTTCGGATACAAAATCCTAACAACCGCGCCCTTAATTGGCGGCCCCGCAGTTGTTGATGCGGTCGCCATTGCAGAGAAACTCCGCGTCTCTTGACGGGCGAGTTCGATTCTCGATGACATGCATTGCCCAATGCACCCCTAGAAACCTCAACGCCATAAATGTCGTTGACGTCTGACCATTCGCTGCGCCAGCCTTCCGGTTTGATCTGGGCCGAAGTAGGGGTGCAAACGGATCGGATCTGGACGGATTTCGCTCATTCGTATCCTATTCCAAATTTTTCTCGGATATAGAATCGGATATGGGATAAAGGGGATTCGAATACGAATCTGGATTACTTTGATCGCGAATACGGAGCGAATCTGGATCGTCCGGACACGATTAGTCTCGATTACAAATAGTTAGTCGGATAATGTGTGAAAGCGAAACCATATATGCCACACATATTAAATACACAAAACTTTACTAGAATCTTGGAGACATATAAGTATTTCAAATTCAATAATAGTTGCCTTCCTATATAAAAATAATATGCAGCCAAGTATAATTCCAATCAACATATGAACTTATATGATGTAGAATGTTTATGTTTATCGGATTTGTTATCGGATATCTATTGCACTCATTTACATCGATATTTTTGAATATCTCGGATATGCGGTATGGATCGGATACGGATCGGATACTTTCTTCCCATATCTTACCCTATATTTTTTTCGGATAGGCGATTCGAATCGGATCGAATCCGGATATAACCGGATATCATTTTTGGATTTGAATCGGATTTTAAACGAATTCGGTCTTGATCGGTCGGAAATTATCCGCTCGTTTGCACCCCTATTTGGAAGGGAATATATGGTCGCCATCCCATCCCGGCGAAATGGCGGCTCGGCGGTTGCCATCTGGAGGAGGCGCGAGAGGAAGAAGTAGCGAAAAAGTGGGAGATTTGGCATCACCCCCATGAACATTTCACAGAGGTGTGCGAAGATGGCGAGAAAAAGAATGGAGTTGGGGGTGAGGTGAAGGTGATGGATTTCGTAGAAGTGGAGGACGGTGAGGAAAAAATCAGAAAAAGGCGGCACCAAGCCAGCCATGATGCCCCACACGAAGATGATGATCTTGTCGGCGAGGCACTGTGGCGTAGGGGTCCTGGCCCGGAAATAGAGAGGGCCCACCGGCACGATGCGTGGAGTCTCCCCACTAGGGATGGCAATGGGGACCCGTTCCCCGATCCCCGGCGGTGAATTCTTCTATTAGGGGACGGGTATGGGAAGAAATCGTCCCCGCGGGGATGGAAACGGGGAAAATTATTCCCGTCGAGGATGGCGAGGGACGGGACGGAATTTTTTCCCCTGAGGACCGATTGGAGATCCAAATTTAATTTAGTCCAATTTAGTTATTACATTGCAAACATATTCTCTAGCCCATCATATTCACATTTTCATAAATGGGACAACATAATCTTCAATGAATGCATGCATTCTTTTTTTCCTTATCTATTGATATGATTTAGAGTTAAAATGGCTATAAAAGCTCTTCCTTGTGTGAAATTTTCGCGGGGATGGGTCCCCGACGGGGCCCCGATACCCGAACGGGGATGGGGACGGGGGGATTTTCTCCCCCGAGATGGGGAACGGGGAAAATTTTGGATCGCGGGGACGGGGACCGGGAGGTACTCCCCGGTGGGGAATGGCCCCGTTGCCACCCCTACTCCCCACTGTGTAGGAGTCCACGGTGGAAGCGGGAATAGAAGGCGAAGCGGAAGAAGCCATGAAAGCGAAAATGGCGAAAAGCAAGGAAAACTTAGAGCAAGAAGATGAAGTTTGCAAGGGGTGCTAAAAGCGTGAACTGTCTGGTGCGGATGAGCCTATTTGTATCTCACACTCGCACCGACGGTTCACGAAGATACAAGATCGTGCGCCGTTTCGGGTCCCCAAAAAATTGGCGGATGCAATGAAGCACAAGAATCGAGGCGGTCGCATCCTGATGAGTGATGGCCCCATCCAAGAATGCATCGGCATTTAATGTAAGATCTCGAAAGGCTCTGATGTGCGTTCTTGGGTGGGCGAGACTCTTGTCGGCGTATTTACGCCGGTACCCTCTTCGCCGCACAAAAGCATCGTGGCCTATGTGGCGATCTAGCGGCGGTGGGTGTTTACACCGTCTGCGGCGTCGATCACGTGGCGAAGCGGCAGTGGCGACCACGCCTGCCGCCGGTGCCCGTGCCACGGCGTGGCGGCTTTGGCAGCGGGCGAGCGCACGCCGCCCACCGGTGTCGGTCTACGCGCACGGCGAGCAAGTGGCGACCACGCCTGTTCACCCGACGCCACCACGTGGCGGCTCGACGGCGGTGGGCGAGCACGCCCGCCAATTCGCCGCCATGCAAAGGTGGGATCTGGTAACCGCCTCGAAGTCTCTCTCCGCCGTCATGAGTGTCGAGGCGAGGCTCTTTGTGCGTGCACGTCGATTCAAGGAATTCGCTACAAGCCCGTTCTCGACGCCACACCTACCCGTCGCGGAGGGTCACATCCGGAAGAACCGGCGAAGGCATCTTGGCATTGATTAGGGCGAAGGAGCGGACGACGCATAAAGGCGTAGTAAATGCATGTAAGATAAGCATGATGGCGATCCTCTTCTATCGACCGTGTAAGCCCGTGCATATAAGGGCACTTTAGAGCAAACGAGAGGGGGTCGAAAAAAGAGAGACACAACAGAAGAGCTGGTCATCAGCAAGCTCTGTAACCAAGCCCACGATACTCAATCCGAAAGCAGGCAGGACGTAAGGCTATTACCCTTCCTCCGGGGGGCCTGAACCTGGGAAAAATCGTTGTGTTCATCTAATTGAGAGATATTAGAATTCGTTAGTGTGAGAGATACTGGGGTTTCCATCTGTTAGGGTTTGCCAACTACCAAAGCCACCCCCCTACTGAACCAAACCGGTGCCTCAGACTAAGACTGTCTGTGGAATCTGCCGAGCAAGCTGCGATGCACACGCTCATAGGTATGGCTAAAGAAAAAAGAAGTTTTGCTAAATGGATAAGCTGCTTTATGTATTATATGGTTTGGTGAACAACTATTTACTAGAGGCCTAATTTGGCAATTTATGACTTTACTTACAACTTAACTAGATTTGAACCCTAGGAGCACACAAAGACCTTAAAGTAAGAGAGAGTGTAGCTTAGTGTCTCTCCTTTGCGAGGATATAGCAGTCCACCGAGTTAAGGATGTTTGACGCTCGTCGCGAAGAGTGGATGCCAAAGAGTCAGCAAGAGCGCAAGTGTACGGCGTCAGGCAACCCACCGTGACGATGGCGAGCGGACAAGGAAGGTAGCACAACGTGAGCCATTGAGTGCCCGACCGGCTCAGTGGACTGACCAAAACATTTGAGTCTCTTTTGATTTTTTATTTTTTTTGTTAGTTGTAAATGGGTTGAATAGAGACAATAGGCGATTTGTTTAATTGATTGGTGTTAACTTGTTCGTAGATTTACAAAAATTTGAGAAGCGAACATTGTACAAGCATTTCTCAAATAATAAGATATTATTAGTAACCATAGAACTGATAAGAAAATTGCACAAGCTATTTAATAGCCTAGTTCTTTAAGCCCATCCTCTTTTTTTTTTTTCAAGCTTCGCCACTGCTTATGACCAGCTACAACATGTCATAGAGATACTTAAAAGTGTGATTATGGTTACCATTATTCACAATTCTCAATTGTAGAAAGTGAAAAGAAAAATCTGCCATTTAAGTATCTATGTGGAATACTCACCAGGATATGATACTGCTAATTTAAGTCTCGTTTGTTCACTCTATTTTAACTTAGAATAACTAAGCAACGAATAGCATTGACTAGATAATTTTGGAATTATATTATCAGTCTAGCCGCGCAATTGTGAGGGCGTACCGGCTAGTTTTACAAATACGCAAAAGCAAATTTGGCAGTTCTGTAAACAACTGAAACCATTTGAGAGTTTATGTACACGAGCACCTATTGTAAAGGAGATATTTAAGCAGCAGTCGCCGCGCTGCGCCTTCTTCAATCACCAGGTAATCATCAGCACGAGGCAATCACGCTGGTTGTCGACGGTCTAATATGATGCTGCGATTGTTCACGCGCTGCTCTTCTTGCCGTCGGCTGCATTACCAGAGAAAGCCCAGTGTGGCTTAGCCAGAGTACGCTTCAGAGACTTAACTGACAGTGGGCTGCCCTTGCCCTGTTAATCAAGTAACAGAACCAGTTAGAACCAGAACTTATATTTAACCTGTCCTAATGATTTATGTGATTTCATAGCGACGTTGAAGAAAACATAGCGAAATGGTCTGAGCAATTACCGTGAGGCAGGTTCCCTGCTGTACATTGCAGACGGGGTAGTCATGAGGGCAGCAGCTGTAGTGATCATCACAGCAGGTCGCGCCCTCGAGTGGGCAGCAGCCCCAGGAGAAGCAGTACTTGCCGTACTCGTAGATGCAGCAGCAGGTTGTGCTCTCCGGGCACGAGTAGTAGTTGTCGCAGACGGTGGGTGGTGGGGTGGGGGATGGCGGCGTCGGACCAGGGTTCGGGGGGTTCTCGCCCTTCTTGATGGGGTAGGATGGTTCAATGGCAATGCCACATTTGCCGCTGGATGCTTTGATGTTGCGCTCCATCCGGACGTAGCCCGACTCACCCCACCTGCTGCCCCAAGAGTTCTTCACGATCCAGTAGTCCTTGCCGTTCTCTGTGCCGTAGCCAACCGCAGTGACACCGTGGTCAAGCGCTGTCCCACAGGTTCCCGTGAAGATACCCTAAGAGATCAGGATTCAGGAAGTTCTAATCAGTATGGGGCAGATGCTTCAACGAAGCTATCGTTAACAAGATTAGAGGATTGGACTTAAGTACTTCAATATAAAGAGTCCACTCCAATGGTTTGAAAGTGCCAGTTTCACTGTTTTGAAAAGGATTCAAACATCTTCAGAATTAATCTTAATCCTACTTTGCTTTGCTGATTTCCAGAAGTGGATGATAGCTCAAACCACTTCCTCCGCTATAATACTCTGATGGGAAAACATCAAAGTTGCCCGTGCCACTAAGAATGCTTCACAAAGGAGGGGCAGGAAAGCAACAAAGAACATGAATTATGCAAAAATGGTGGGTACTGAGGAGCTGATGCGTTGGAGAACAATAAAGGTTTAGGACCTATTTGTTTCAGTTTTGGATTCTCTAAAAGCTGATTCTAGATTGTGGTTGTTGAGAAGCTAATTCTACAAAAGCTAAAATCCAAAAGCACATATGAAGTAAATTGTGGATTCTAGTGTGTGGGTGGGCTGGATTATGAGAATCGGATTCTAGAATCGGCTGTTTGTTTTTTATTCTGCTTTTAGAATCCAGAATCAAAAGTTAAAACAAACAGGCCCTTGGATTATCGTCATGATACTACTATCAAAGTATGCCAAGTCCGGAAAGTAATCATAATTTTGCTGTAGTAGTTGCGACTTATAGCTGGGTGAGAATAGAATCATTTCTTTTAGTAAAGCAATTAGGTGAGCCGACCAAACATACTGTACAGGGCAGATGCTTCCAACCTCTCTTAATAAAAAAGATACCAAAAACTCTTTCGGAAATAAAGAGATACCAGTGACTTTTCCCCGCCTACTCACTGACAGATTCAGAACAGTAATGCTAAAGAAGCTCACCGAGCTGTAGAGCTGGAACATTCTTCCACCAGCCTCAATCGCAACACTGACCGGCTGGTTTGCAACTGCCTTCTGCAGACTCTTCTCGTTGTTCACGGGTACATCCTCATAGCTATCAATTGTAACAACCTTCGCGTTTTTCTGCAAAGACCCCAAACACACAGACGGAACAGCATATCAAAATGAAGCCAGTTCTTCAGAGTTAAAAAGGGAAGTAAGAAGACGGAAGATACCCTGTTGACATCACACCGGTTGTCTGTGCCCTTATACGGGTAGTCCTCCTCGGTGTCGATTCCACCGTTGTTAATGATGAACTCGAATCCATAATCCATCAGACCTCCATTGCACCCCTGGTTGTATGACGTGTCACAATCGACCAGCTCTTGCTCAGACAGCGAGATCATGTCGCCTGTAACAATCTGGTTGATACCTTCGACAGCTGCTATTGTCGAGAAAGCCCAGCAGCTCCCTGAAAAAGAGAAACAAATATCAGATTTCCGTATCCTTGTGTCACGATATTAGTGTATGCTCATTGCATAATAATACTAGTACAAACTTGACGACAGGATGACAAAAAAGTTCATCAATATCATTGTTTCTTACTACTACAAATTTAGGCAAGGAATGAGCGAAGAGGGGAATGCATCCAAATAGGAGTAGGACGTACACCAAATCTAGACTATAAGTAGTAACAATAACCTTTAACAAAAATGTCTATGTTCGATAACCTTTTACAACAATGTCCATGTTCGATGAACCTACTTCCAAATATCTTGTTTTGCAAGAAATATCATCAGGCTGCTTCATGGATATCGAGCTCTCCTGCCTCTTTCCATATTGGTACATAATTTAGTACTATCATTCAGCTATGTAACACAACACCAAGTTATGATAAAATCAAATAAGAAATAAAGGTGTCTCGGTTGCTTAGTGATATACCACCATACAGCAAAAATACGAACGAAATTAGTAAGACTAAATCATATTTGGAGGTTACTAACAATTACCAGCTTACTTTAGCCAACTTTCCAAAATAAAAATTACTCTAGTTTTTTTTTACTGTGCGAGCCTCTCTATACTTCGAATTTAGAACCAGATCTATAAATGTCCCCCTTTCCACTGTCCACTCATTTTGGCACATGATTAATTCTACAAATGAGTGAGCAAACAACTGGTTTCTGATTGAAAGAAACAACAAGGTTGTGCAGTTTGACCTGCTGGTATAAGATAGAAATCCCCAAGTTTCTGCTCATGTGGATCCTAAAACTATGGGGAAAATCCACAAATTATAGCTAATCGAGTATCATGCCACAAGTAGAAATAAACTAGTCGCAAAAATCTTCAATTGCAGAGCAGATATCCATCAACAACATGTAAAGAACACACCTTTTTTACGCTTTGGAAAGAAAAATAAGAAGCAGCAGAAATGGATTAATAGATGCTTACCGCAACTGCCCTGGTCCTTGACCTCGGCAACCGCTCCCTTCTTCCTCCAGTCGACGGAGTCCGGCAGCTCCTCGTTGTCGGCGGCCTGGTACCTGGCGCTGACCTTCCTCTCCCTCTGCGGCTTTGTCCTGACGCCGAGGTACGTGGCGCGGTACTCCTCGTTGGTGAGGTCGGCGAAGCGGTTGAGGCCGAGGCGGAAGGGGTGGACCCCCGCGTCGGCGGCGGCGTTGTGCTGGTCGATGTAGCGGAGGTTGTCCTTGAACACCTGGTACCGGTGCTCCTCCTCGCCGATGGCGTTGTACGTCCTGCCGTGCCGCGCCATCCACTCCACGTACATCCGCCGCGTCTCCTCCTCGCTCCTCTCCCCGTACGAAACGATCGACATGTCCGCCGCCGCGGCCAGCGACAGCAGCAGCAGAAGCGCCGGCGCCACGAGAGCCATGAAGCTCCTCCTCATCTTTGCAACCACGAGAGAAGACTACCGAGAAGAGGAGACGACGAGAAGACGAATAAAAGGGCTTTGATAGACTTCCATGGATGGTGCCATGGTGGTGTCACTTTATAGAAGAAGATAGGTGAGGAGTGGTGGGCCCAGATTGTGCACTCGTTTTATTTATCGCTATTCTTTAATCTTCCGGATATTTTGCTTCGGACGGAGGAATCTATTGGGATCGTTAATGGAGCCACTGACGTGGACGGGTTGGGTTGTATTAGGAATGAATTTTGTTAACTTGTTCGTGCAAAATAAAGTTTTTTTACCATGCTTATATACATAAGTATTTAAAGTTGTATAGATATTAAAATATTAATAAAAGATGGATGCTGATTATTTTATCACTTTGCTGATTTAATATTTGTACTTGTATTGGGAGAAAATACATAGAAGCATTATTATTTGTTGATGGGTGATTAGTTGGTTTGTTTTTTTATAATTTTTATAATGTATTATACTATTAGTACGATACAATGAACCGAGAAGGGGGTATCGTGTGCATGGAGACAAGGAGAAGGGGGTGACGAGGAGGTTAGGAACTTACCTGGAGCTCAAAGATTTTGACTGATGATTTAAAATTTACCTGCTGTTCGTATGTGTTGTTTGAGCTGCCGTAGTTTTTGACTAAGTGGATGCATATATAGAATGAAGAGGAAGACGATGATAAAGAAGAACAAGAAAGAGGGGTTTCTGGATTAGGCTGAGGTGGGGTTGCAGTTAGAGAGAGCTGTTTCATCAGACGATTTTTCTAAGCAACAAGTGTTTACATTCACACATTGGGGTGCTTTGTTGAACGAGCTCGGCTGAAAGTATACTTCCGTGGTGAAGTACGTAGGAGTACTTGACTGTACGCTGTAGATTGTGGATAGAGTTGGGAGTGAAGAGACGTGGCAGAACGAAATCAATTTTATGAATAACAATTTGCACAAATTTTCACCAGTGCATGGCAAGAGTGTAGTAAATCACGCTGTGATCATATTCGAGCTTTACCACACCATCTAGGAGTAGTTGTTTCTTGTAAACATCAAACTATGGTGAGGCACTGGCACCGTCGGAATGGTCCTAGTGAGGGCAAGACTGAGCAGTCGCCTAGACTCCATCATTGAGACAAAGAGAGTATGTTTATGGTTTTAATCTAAATCGATCGAGCAGAAAGATATAGTTATCTTGATATGGTGCCGTTTAATGGGGCAATGGCTAGTTGAGCGAATGGTGCCATGGCTATGGCTAGTTGCGAATTTTATAAAGTAATCCTATCATAGACCAATCTATTTTTGAACGAGGTGGGCCCTCGAATCAAACACACGCCACAAGTAAAGATTTGTTTGGAAGAGTTCCAGATCCTAACTCCAGCTCAGATCTGAAACTTATAGGCTAAAATAAAGTGAATTAAGTTTATATTTTTAGTCTAAAATATAAACAAGATGATCTACCTATACACTCTTAGGGCCTGTTTGGTAGAGCTCCAGATCTCAGGTGAAAGATCCCAGCTTCACCTGAGATCTGAAAGCTTTCACCTGAGATCTGAAACTTGTAGGCTAAAATAAAGTGAATTAAGTTTATATTTTTGGTCTAAAATATAAACAAGATGATCCATCTAAACACTCTTAATGTACTCATAGCTCCAGCTTCACGGATCTGTGGAGCTAGAAATAACTAATTTGAGAGTGGAGCCCTACCAAGAAGAGGCCTTAATGTCCTGATACTCCAGCTCCATAAATTTCTGGCTAGAAATCTTCTATTAACTCCATGATTTCATGATTTTGGTGGTGAAGTCTATCAAACCCCCTTAAACATGGGAGAAACAACCAGAGAATTTGGACAACCGTAACTGAGCGAGACAGATAGAGAAGAAGGTGAAGCGCACCCTCTGGAATCTTCCGGTTCGGTAGTGAGTCGAGGAGATAACCAGTTGAAGGGTCTGATTGGAGACTTCAAGCCAGTTTTAGCTGCTAAAAAGCTAGTAAGCTTTTTTAAATAGTTTAGTTTTTAACCGATTTTTGTATAAACTAGAAACTATATATAGCTAGTAAAAGTTAAAAGCTGAAATCTGGGTTGGATGTGATTTTATAGTTTATTGATGAAAGAAATTAACTATTTATCAAACGATCTCTTATAAAAAATTACAACCGATTTTTCAAACTGAAAAATAAAAAAATAGTTTTTTAGAAAAGTTATACCTCCCAAACAAATCCGAAATTGTGTATTTACCCTACCTCATTCCTAAATACATCATGCTACCCTCTGGCCTCTGGGTTACATGGTTCATTTGTAGATAACTTGTATCAGCCTTGGAAAAAAATATTTGCAGCGCACAAGATCTGGATCAACAGGTAGAACTAGAAAATGTAGTGCCGCAAGAAAATACGGCGAAGAATCTTTACAAAAAAGAAAGGGTGCGGCCGCATGGGTGGACAACGAAGCGGCAGTGCGCGACAGACACCATAGCGGACCGTCGGAATCTTGATGGGAGGGACCTCGCGGCGGCCATCGGTTGGCTGGCGTGGAGCCCCGAGACGTCGAATTCGTAAAAAATGCCCGCACGGAGAAAACGCGAGGGGTGCACGGCGACAAGCGCGAGTCACGCCACCCCACCATTGGCCCCGCCTGCCCGTCGTGATCTGGGAAGGTTACTGTGCAGTAAATTTGAGGCCGTCAGAGCAAGTCCAATAAGTTAGTCTATTAGCCAAGTCCACATCATCAAAAGGCATTGTAAGAGATAAGTCAACGATGAAGGTTTAAATTATCTAATAATTTAATTTGTAGTATTTGCATCTGAAATGTGATGATCAACCCCAAACACCATCTTTGTGGCCATACATCTGCTAGTAGCAATAGAAAGGAACCAAAACAAATAGCATGTGCTTGTAACATTGAGGCAAATTGACACACACTAATAATTCAAACATAGTGTGAACCAACACAAGAGCAGGTTTATTTAACATTGAGGCAACTAAAGTTTACGCTTGTCCTTATACGACTTGCCACCATAAGTAACCATTACACTCATTACATAGAAATTCCACCATAAGCAAGTCTATAGTTTATTTAACACTAACTAGCTGATGAGCCATAGATGCCAACAAAGTTGTAAGCAGCCTTCCTTTAGGAAGAACGACCAAAATTAAACTAGCATTTCTTGACAAAAAACCACCAAAATCAAACTAGCATGCCTCGAGTGAGAACCACCAAATCAGACTACTATGCCTTGAGGAAGAATCACACCATCAAGGAACAAACAATATTTGTGCTTAGCGTCACCTGAAAAAATTATGAAAGTGTAAATGAGTTGTATTATAAACTATAAAGCGAATAAGATGCAATAGCTTATATATGAAAAAATTATTGCGATCATGATTACTTTTTTCCTATTGCCAAACTTCTCTCAAATATGCTCAACTAAGTCTTTTTTAGTTGGGTATGTGTTGGTTGATGATGGATAGTGGCTCTTCTGCAGTAGCACCGGATAACTCTAAGCAACCACTGTCTTTACTTCAGAGGTAGAGCAATAGATGACCCCCTTCTCATTCAAGTCAATAGGAAGTTTGGCCATCTCTTTCTCATCTTCAACTGTCATATTATGGAGTATGACATAAGCTTTCATGACTCTCCCAATACTAATCTGTTTCCCAATCGTCTTTGGGACGACGCCACGATATTGAAACAGGACCGCAAAACCCAAAAGCACGCTCCACATCTTTCCTCTGACCTTCTTGGGTCATTGCAAATAACTTGGTGGAATGGAGTCGGTGGGTTACCAAATAGTAGTTCTGAAATTAATACTGATTCGGTTTTGCCAAATATACTCTCCTTAGACACCTCATAAACATCAAGTGCTCGGCTTTGACATCATCAGCATTCCACTTGTATCTTTCAGTCTTGAGTGTTGATGCGTCTCGGCATAGTCGACTTAAGCGTTCTCTTTGGGCTGCAAGGTGGTTAAGTCTAGGTGATTCAAGCTTCTCGCTTGAAACACGTTCTGGGTCTCCGGCATCTTTTCGCGACTTTCGGTTGTGCCTGAATTTTGTAAGGCTGTTTGGAGGACATCATCCATATCTGAAGGGCATTTCTTGGCCTCTGCCTTTGCCTTCTTAGTCCCCATAGGCGATCATCGAGATTGTCTTGGGAGAGGGCATGAGCTCTCCGACCTCCCTCATTATCCAAATTCCTTTTGTTTGGCTTCAGATTGTCCTCTAGTTGCACTTGCCACTTTGGTTCATCACGTAGAATCATCCAACAATGCTTCAACATAAATGGACCATCTTTGTATTCCTCGTAAATAGCTTGGGCTTTGTCCATCAGCTGGTCATCAGAATGACCACTAGGCCAAATTGATGTAGCCTCCTTCCATGAGCTGCAAAACCAACCAACCTTTTTCTTAATTTTACGAAAGTGATCCTTGATTGCCGATGTTCTTCTTCTATTTTTGGGGTGGTACTATTATACTCATTAGTAACATCCCCCAATCTGATCGATCTTCTTGCAGTTCCCATTGATTGGATCATTTGAATTGTTCAACCACGCACTCACCTACATTGGTTGCAAGCAAGTCTAGTGTTGTTAGTCATGCGAAAATACCAAATAAAATAAATATATGCAACTCACCAAGCGCACTTCCTCCTCCTTCGTCCATTGTAACCGTTTGTCCGTCCTAGCCGTCTCCATCATCCTCGTCATTGTCCAAATTGATCAAGAAATGGGATCGCAGATCGACTTAGAAGCCGACGACGATGGGTTCCTTTCCTCTACTTCCATCAACTAAATGAGGTGGGATTGGTTGGGAAAGGGTGGACTCCATGGGTTATTGAAAAAACTTAGGAAACCACCAGGTGGGCGATTATCCATTCCCCTGCAGATGGATAAACATTAATTAAGATTTACTTGTTCATATATCTAGTCAATAAATATTTCAGAAAAGTAACATTTCATCTACCTTATTTAAGGGAAGCATTTCATCTACCTATTTTAGAAAAGTAAACAACATATCCTGACATTTGTGCCTGTTAATGACATGGAGCTTGGCTACCCTACATTTGTGCCTGTTAATGAATTATACATTGGCACATGCCAAAAAATATCTCATAATGTCTCTAGCTATTTCTACAAGCAAACTACTAAATACACTTGCCATCTACAATCGCATCAGTTTGTCTTAAGGTAGCAAACTTGTCACAAAGAAACTAGGATATCCCAGGTCTGTGCAAAAGCAACTGGTACTACAACAATATGAACCATGTGTGTGCAAAAGCAACTGGTACTACAAACTTGTCACAAAGAAACTCATATTCTGATAACATAGAAACTAAGATATCCCAGGTCTGTGCAAAAGCAACTGGTACTACAACAATGGGAACTCATATTCTGAGAACATAGAAGCAGCAGGCCAATGTGGATTTGAAGTTTGACAGCTAATGATCTACAAATTGCAACGCAATAACCACAATAGAGTATTGTCAAGATAAAGTTTTGTTTTCACACTGATATTGCCATACGAAATGCATCACTGGTAAAGTTCTGTAACCATATGAAGGAATGTAAGCTTTGAAACGAAACCTATTTTAGAAAAGTAAACAACATATCCTGACATAGCTCTAATGGTAGTGTTAATTTATAATCTATAGTTAAAGAGAAAGCCAACTTCTGCCGGAGCGTAGCGGAGGCCCGTCGCCGGGAGGCTTGGGCCTCCGCGGAGCGGAGGCTGAAGTTGGCTTTCTCTTGATCATTATGGACTTCCCAGCTTTCCATTAACAAATTTGATCTAAGAAAGATGCAAAGATGTGTTCTGGTGTGTTACTTACCATTCTTGCATATCGAGTCCATGTCATCCTTTTGGATTGCTTGGGAAGAAGATCTTGTGGCACCACCTGCTGCTAGGCGCGAGCCACCAAGTGGTGGCGGAAGACATCGGCACTGACTTGCGGTGGTAGCGGCGGACCGCGCCACCAAGGGCGGGAGTCAGACCACAGCATGGCTCAAGGAAGCCGGTGGTAGAGAAACATCGGGCCCGAGTACCTGGCGGGCAGACGAGCTTGGGATGGGTTGAGGCGTGGCGGCCACCTCTCGCTTCGATCGCGAGACATCCGAGGCTAGGGCTATTTCGGATGGAAGAATCTTGGAAGAGCTTGTGGGGAGAACTTAAATCGTCACTGGAAGGAGGCGATTCAGCTTCAGGAGGAGAGGATTTGGCGCGTATGGAGGTGAAATCATCGATTTGGCGCCAGGAGGAGAGGATTTGGCGCGCCATGGTGGGGAGTGGGGAATTGCTGCGGGAGGGAGAGGAAGCAACGCTCACGGGAGAAAGGAAGTGAGTCTCACGGGATCGAGAAAGTAAAAAGTGGCCCACAAAACGCGTTTATGTCGACAAGTTTGTCGCCAAATCGCCTCTGGACCATATTTTCTCGTCTTTGTGACTCGGCGCAAGGTTAGTCGACTAGCTCTCTCTCTCTCTTCTTTTCTCTCACCTACTACGTAGGATTTTGCTGAGTTGGCTTGGCTATAAGACAAGCTGAGGTGTATTATTGTACTTGCTCTAACAATTCTTATCCTTTGAATTGTTCCATCTAGATAACGAAAGGTTCAAATTATTTAATAATATATTGTTTGATTGAGAGAACGAAAAGTTCGGATTATCTAATAATTCTTGGCAACGTAGTGTTGCTAGAGTGTTAGAATCGATACAATACTTTTAAATAATAATTCGAAAGATTTTAACCATCGCTCTTTAATTTAATAGTTCATTACTAAAGCTGCAGTCGTAACGAAGACTACAGGAGATTCGAATCTTGTGACCATCCAATATTTTTATACTCATCATCTACGGGAACCTGCTAGCTTAGGAATTTCTCGGCACATGGGGCCATTTTCTTCCCACAATCCTTTGCTTCAAACCGCCTCTGAATCATCATAAATTCCTTCTATGTATCTCTACGGTGTGATATATTAGTACTTCACTAGATCAACTAGCAATAATAGCGCGCTACGCTGCGCCGTTCTGTAGAGTCGATAGGACCCGTCGGCAAAACTATAGGGGTCGTATTTTCGGTTTTCATATTTGTTTTAAAAAATAGATCGTCAGCTATAAATCTTTAAGGAATCTACGTTTTTTAGAAAACCGCGGTTACAACCCGTCGTCTGGTAAAATTTGTCGAATTTTCGATTTCCGCATTTTTTAAATAAAATGTGTCGGTAGAACTCGCTGGCGAATTCATGGGATATTACAAACCTTTGATGAATCCGCGTTTAATCTATGGGTTACTATAAACCTTCGACGAATCTGTGTTTTTTTAGAAAACCGTGGTTGTTTTTTACGCATTTCGGGATATTTGATCGTTTTTTGTTTTTTGTGTTTGTTAAAAAAAATGGGTCGTTAGGACCCGTCGACGAATCTACGGGTCGCTATAAATATCTGGACGAATCTACGTTTTTTTTAAAAAAAACCCGCGGTTATGACCCGTTGGCAAATCCATAAGTTGTTATAAACCTTCGACGAATCCGTGTTTTTTTTTGTCGATGTGTGTTTTATTTAGAAAATTGCGGTTGAATCCGTGTTTTTTTTTTTTTTGTGTTCGTTAAAGAATGGGTCGTTAGGATCCGCCGGCGAATCTACGGGTCGTTATAAATCTTTGGAGGAATCTATTTTTTTTAAAAAAAATCCACGGTTATGACCCGATGGCAAATACACAAGTTGTTATAAACCTTCGACGAATCCGTTTTTTTTGTCGATGCGTGTTTTATTTAGAAAATTGCGATTGAATATGTGTTTTTTAGAAGAAAAGTGCGGATTTTTTTATGTATTTCCTTTTTTAAAAGGCTGCTCGGACCCGCGGGCGAATCCATGAACCGCTATAAACCTTCGACGAATCTGTTTTTTCGTTTTTGGGTTTTTTTGTGTTTGTTAAAAAAATGGGTCGTTAGGACCCGCCGGCGAATTTATGGGTCGCTATAAATCTTCGTACTAATCTACATTTTTTAAAAAAACCACAGTTATGACCCGTTGGCAAATCCATAAGTTGCTATAAACCTTCGACGAATCTGTGTTTTTTTTGTGATGAAAACATTTTTTCCGACTTTTTTGGGTGACGAAAACATTTTTTCCAATTTTTTTTGTGGTGAAAACATTTTTTCCAGGAAAAACGGAGAAAGGACACGAGCGTAAGCGAGGACTGTTTGTTATTTTTTGGACTGTTAGCTATCTGAAAAAATTAGAAAAGGGCTTGTTCGCGATTTGAATTTAACGGATGACTTTTACGTAAAATACTGCGCCCGAGGACCGACGCGAAGAAAAAAAATTATTTCATCTCACAAAAAATCGCAAAGGACCTATCCGTAATTTGGAAACAGAGGACTTTTTCGCAAATATAGAGGACGACAGTGGCACTCTGCACTGGGCTCCAAATCCTCCCGCTTTAAAGGGTGAAACCATGCCCATGCGTTACTACGAAAAATAAAATTGATAACGAAACATAAAGTTCAAGCAATAAAAGAAAATTGTGCTACAAGATCAAACATCTATTTCTCCCGATTACAAATGTTTTTATGGTTTTTTCTCTGGTATGAATTAAAACCAAATATATTGTACGTAGCAATATATATTACCAATCTTGAATGAATTCTCTTGATTGATTCTATGAAAACTATACAGCATATATAGAGTATAAAAGGAATCATTAGTCGGCTATTAATTACCAGCAATAATCAAAGATTTTGCTATAATAAACGGCCATATTTAGAGAGATATAACTAACTGTAAATCAGGAAAAAATAATTAGCTATAATGACCTGTCATTATTGAAGATATGGCAGGGGGAGAGGCTAAGAAGAACAGATCACTGCCACCAACTGTAAATTTATATTAGTAGAGATAGTATATATGGTTCATCTTATAGTTGAAGTTAGTTTACTTAAACTCTGGGTTATTTTAGTTTGCACAGCTAGACAGCACGACATAAAGGCGATTTATTTTTTGATAAATCGATAGCGGCTGCGGCACGGCTTATCACCCAATTTTATCGGTAGCCGATTTCTGCACGATTCTACCCTGTTTACTAATTAATTTTGATATTAAGTTATCAAAATTTGACCAAGATAATTTTTAAAATATCTAGTTATGTTACATAAAAATGGTATTGTTATATCTGTAATCAAAAGTACTTTACTAATATATTATATTTATAGCTATTTAATTTTGTGTTGTTTCTAAGGTACACTTTGACCCACTCGATGCCACTGCTTATCTATTGGCATGGTGATGACACCACAAGTACCAACAAAGACTTCAATTGTTGGGAGCCAACGAGGCTTCTACCTATCTGATCTGGTCTGGTCTGGTCTGGTTAATCCACCAGGCAGCTAGAATTGGAGGTGATCAAAATGCAATGGAATTCCAGTCACCTTGCATCCAGTTAGTTCATAGTCATAGGCATGTGGCAGATAGAATATATAGCTACACAGATTTATTCAAGGAAGAAAACCATGTTGCTTCAGTTATGCAAGCACGTACGTAGACATGTGGTGTGAGCTAAGGGTCGTAAATTATCAGGAAAGCCATGTTTCAGAGCTAGCTGCCGGTTACCCTCCCTTGCACTACTCTTTCAGCATTTTCACTTCTGAAGCACATGCGTTCCATTCCCTTGCGACTTCGCACGCGCCTACACGATTCCTAATAGGCATATAGGACGTATTCGCACTGGTCAAAGCCATGTCGATCGAACTGCCCGGCACGCAATCATCTATCTGTCAGACGATAAGAACCCATCTACATGCGTCGATAGAATAGTTCTCTAGTTCTGCACTCCTTGGGATCAACTTTCTTACGACACTAACTACCTTCTTGCGTCTGTGAACCAAAGATCGGTTCGAGCTTTACGATCGCCGGGATATTTCTGATTTCTGAACTAGGCGACAAGGGATTTGATGGATTGCTGCACCAGTTGTTACGCTTGCTTGGGATGACATGAAACGTGTGGGGTGGGTGGTGCCTTCGCCAACCAGTTCACAGTCAAATTCCTGAGAGTATGGACAGAACCGATCGACAGTAGGAAACATAGATAATCTCTTAAAAGTTTTAACTATTCGACAGATTGCAACTTGGCATATATATTCAGATTGAGATTGTCTGGATGCCTGAAGCAAGTAGTCAGATTCAGATGACGCCCTGCATGGATACGGTCACTTTCTGAATAGGTCTGCTTCAGACTTCGGAGCATCACAAAATTTACTCCTGCAGCTTTACGCCGTCCCCTTCTCCTCCGATTTACCCCAGTGCAAAGCAACAAAGCCTGCAAGTCAAAACGAGATCGCCTGTGTCAGTGAGCAAAATTGAGCTCATCATGGTGATACCTGGAGCTCCAGTACGTCTGGCATGGTTAATCGGGAATTATCTACAGTTATTAAGCCTAAGCGACGACGTAAAAATAAAAACAAAGGTGTCCTAGTGTGAATCCACTTGACTACACGAGATTCCAGTGTTACGGCACGGAAAATGCCTAGTTAGTTAAACAAGCCTCTTTCCCTGTTGCTTTCTTCTATTATTATTTATTAGTACTCTTCCTGGTCAGATCAACCAAGTCCCATACTGCAGTAGCCATGTCACATGCATCTTAAGATTTCCGTGATATTTTTGCCTGCCTGAATTTTGTTTGGTGGACGTTGACTGAAACGTCGGGAAAAAAAGGGAGAAAAAGATAAGGGAGGCGGTTGACTGTGATTTTGACTACTTCTGGGCCATCAAGCCCATCAGGCCCTGTACCTACGTGGTTGAGAAGCCTGGATGGTGGGTCAGGTCAGTGTTAAGTGCACGGGCGGTTAATCTGGGCCCAACATGTTTAGGGCACTCTTCTGCATGTGACGGTTATGCATGCAAAGTTGTCCACCGTGGCATGAAAATCACCATTTCTCTCTCAAAGCGCTTGCAATAAGCACTGCATTGAACATGGCCTAACGCAGTAGGATCAAAACTGATAACAAAAGGGACGACTGCATATTTAATCAGCGCACACTTGATAAAAACAACGATAATCTCAAGTACACGGTTAGCAATAGCCTTTTCGGTGTGTGTCTTATCGATTGGTCTAAATCCTATAACCCTTTTATTTAGGACGTAATCGTCTTCCAAGTAATATGCGACAATACTAAGATAGGCAGATCTTTGGTGGGAGCAAGTCCATATAATGATGTCGAGGTAAAGGAATAACTAACTTTCGTGAAAGTTTATTTCAATATTTCTAGTTTATTTGTGTACATTGCATATAGGTCACGTGTAATTGTTCTCCTACAAACATGTTGGTATTATGGGCAAAAAACACGTTGCATCATCCTTTTAAAACTAGAGCTCTTACCCATTCTAAGTGGAAGATCATCCATAACTATGTAACGTACAATTTTATCTCTAGCTACATTGGTATTGTATACCCATGTACTTACGAATCTTCGGTGTTGAAGTTGGGCTGTGTTTGGACGCTCTCGCCTGGCCTTTGTTCGATCAATGTTTTGTTCAAGCATATCTCCGCGTGCCGCAGTGATAACCTATTCCTCCACATGTACGTGTAATAATTTAGATTGATAGTATTTATAAATAGTATACACTACCTCACGCCCATCTACAATGTTGACGGTTCTATCTATAAGTTGCCAACACCACACCCATTGACTACCAGATATAAACGCTCGTTCCGTATGCACCGATTAGCAGCATCGGAGCTCGGTGCGGATAATGACGCCCGCTCCTCGGGGATTTAAGAGGATTCCTCAATGTCGTGTGTATCGCCCAAATGACGGTCATCCATGTATAGTCTCTCATGCTGAGTGAGAGTTGGCGCAGATCGATCTCTTGATCCATTGGTTATGTTAGTGTAAAAAGTTGACAATCGTGGCGTAACTTAGTCTTGCTCTTGATTTATGTAGTTGAAGCTTGAGCTTGGATATGTTTAAATATACTAACTTTTTATCGATCATTTATGTGTGTTGTTTTATTCATCAAGCTAACATGGACCCCTATGAAGACAACAACCCTACATTGTTGGACGATAAAGCTGTGAGTCTCGTGAGGGTTAATTGCTCGTGCTAAATAGTATTCATGTATTTGTGTGCTTCGCTGAAAACATTCTCGAGAGGATGTGCCTAGCTAAAAATATTATGTTTTATGTGTTAGATATGGATGACTTTCGAAAGAATTGAAGGGCGTGGCCTCTGGGTTCCTTCTACGCTTAGTTAGTGCATGTTCTCTATCTTTGGGATGGAGCTATGAGAAGGTGGTCTTGAACACGGTGACTTGTGCTCTTTCGGTATGTGGAACTTTATTTTTCCTTTTTTTTCAATAGGTTGTTCGGGAAAAAGATGAAAAATATACAATATTAGGTTCGAAATTAATTCCATATTTTCGTTAGGGCTTTTCTTTACGTATTTACCTCTATAGACTTATATTGTCATGGGAAATTTGAAGTAATATTGTTGTGCAAATAGGTTCTGAACCAATAGATCGGTAAACTGAATTACTAGAGAGTTACGTACAGAGAAAATGTGCCAAAGATATATGTGCTTAATCTATTGCCAATCATTGTATTATTTTCTGAGATGCTTTATGAAAGAAATCTCCAATCATTTCTGCCAATCAGGTGTTTGGCATGTGAAATCATGATATTTTCATGTCTTTTTAAGCATACTGCTGCTGCTTAGCTACCCACCTCCAAATCGATAGCTATTTAGGACCGGAGGAATCTTTGGTTTAGATGCGTAGTTACACCACGCACTAGCGGATTAATTTTCTCTTCATTTCTTTGCGGGTCATAGGGAAGGATCTCTTGATCTCTGCGAGAGAAACTCGGACCTCTTGGCCAGGGATTTCATCAAAGAAAAGTTAGTTGCTTTGGCGGAGACATCAAGGATGACAACCTTGGGCTCGAGAGCTCCCAAGTTGACGCCTTGTCCAAGGAGATCGATGTTATCATCAATGGAGCTGCAACAACTAGATTTTATGAAAGGTAAGTATATATGTACTCTGGTAGTAGTACTACGGCCCTTCCCCTGCATCTGCATCCCTTTTTGTTAATTAGACACTCGAGGCGGAGCGGTCTCGCATCCCTTCCCTGCATCTGCATGCTCATTTATTTGTTTATTTATTTTGCCGTCCTAAGAAATAAAATGGTTGCATGAGCAGTGCGATGTTGCTTTGGCATCTAAGCGTTAGGAGCCAAAAATGCATCTTGAGTTTGCAAACAAGTGTGCTAATCTGAAGATGTTGCTTCATGTTTCCCTTTGGTATGTTACTTAAATCGTATATACACATCCAGGAATGTTACTTGCTTGTCGTGAATTACATTGCTAATATAGTAATTAATTGCCGACGAGCATTTTTTCTTTAGCTTTTGTAGTGGTACCCGGGAAGGATTATTCTTGGAGGAAGCATTCGAGAATGGTCAAGCGCTAAGACGAGGTTGTTTCTTGTTAATTAATTTGTAAACATGGTTATCTCTAGATAAGTTCTTTACGACCTGAGTAAGTAAACATGGTTATCTCGACCATAAATAAGGTCACGAGTCATATGATTGTGCCATGTAAATCGATTTGGAGTATATATGTATAACACATTAGTTTGCTTTAATTAATTTGTTAAGGGCTTGCCATTTTGGATGGCCAAGCGTATATGCATTTACCAAAGCTATGGGGAGATGTTACTTAGGCGACCTGGTGAGACCTTCTGTTGTCATCATCCGACCAAGCATCATAACCAGCACTTACCAAGATCCATTTCTGAATGGATCGAAGGAACAAATACATGCTCAAGATCTACACTTCTTGCTCCCTCCGTTATCTTCCAATTATCATTTTGAAGCGTTGATATGGCCTCCATATTTGAACCTTATTTTCCAATTAAATGTCGAGCTTCGCTATTTCTTTAATAAAAATCAATGTTATAAAATTAATTAGGAAGCTAGCATGCATCTTTGAAATCGTAAATTAACCGCTAGTGAACAACACCACTAGCAACCGAGTTTTGCTATATATTGATCACTCTGTTCTTTTTGAGGACAATTGATGCTCTGATTGTCGCCTACACACGGCACGAAGGGAGTCTCCGGCAGTAGCTGCCCACCAGTGAGAAGGTTGATGAGGTGGGATCAGTACCACTCCGTGCAAATGCCAACCAAGGATAACCACGACAAGAGTTGGGATCGATGCGAGATTGATCATAGAGGCTTCTTTGCCACTGTGCTCTTTCAGGTTATCCTCTAATATCCCAACTTGTGTTAATTAGAGACATGGCTACATAGCGTACATGACATATCCTCGAACTTTCTTTACATAGGACTAAATTAATTTATTTTCTCATTGATCCATAAGTACATCACAATTTATAGACCCAATATGTTCTCTCCAAATGGGTGAACCTTTTCAGTTTTGTTGCTTTTATTATGTAAGGTCACCACTCTTTTTTTCAGAGAGTTGATCTCAACTGCCATGCATGAACTTACATGCTTAAAGTCATTAAGTTTTTAAGTGAAGCGTGCATGATAAAGTCTAGGAGTAGGAAGTAGTATCATGCACAAGAACAGGGTGGAGCTCCACCAGAGCTCAGGCTATATATGCCATTTATGCGCGCACCAACCTTACATGCCTAAATTCCTTTGTTGTTGCAATGTATAATGAAAGACTCCATCAAAAGTGCTTACCTTCAATTTTGAAGATAAATATTCTTATTTTTGGGAGGTAAAAAGTGTTTTACATCGCAAATCTCCTTTTTGTTTTCAGGTAGCTCTTGTAATCAAGTGTGTTATATTTTTTAAGTGGTGGACTTCTTGTTATTCTATATTGTGCAAAGTGCACGATTTAGTTCAATTGTGTAGGATGGGCAAGAAGAAGGTAGAAGATGACGGCGAGTGATAGTGGCGATGATGTGGATGATGATTAGGGTGCAAATACAAAATCCATAATTCTTGATGATGGGAATTGCTCGAATGGATCCAACAAAAGTGATGATAGCTCGGGTTAAATGCATTAAGATTCCTCTAAAATTCTTTACAATCTTAGGTATGTTGTGTATTTGGACTCATAGCTTTGTGGTTGTAAGTGGTATTAGACAACCTTTATCAGATTATGTGAGCTTTTTGTTAGTGCTTACAAATAATCCTCGTTTGGACTCGATATGGAATTTTGTGAAAGTTCATATGAGTGAAAACACAATATTTTGTCACCATGTTGTTATGTAATGCATGTATTTTAATTTCCCTCACTCCTATTACTCGCTTCTCACCAATGGCTAAACTCATCTTTTGAGAATTTCAAATATCAAAACTTCGATGGGCCTTTCACTTTATTAGTTACTTCTCTCTAATAATGTTCCTGTGCCGAGTCTTATTTATAGTTGTGCCCGAGTCTTATTTATAGTGAGGTGAATTATTGCAATTAGACCTTCATGCTAATGATTAGGTTATTTTCTTTCTTTAGACAATGATGATGGTCTGGGAAGCACGGTTAGGAGTTTAAGCACTCTCGTGCTTGCCCACGTCGCCGCTTCCCCTCGGCGACCGTGGTGTGGGTTCTTGTGGCGCTTCCTCGCCCGCTTCATGTGCAATCGAGGCGAGTGCACTCACGCGTGGGCAAGCGAGCCGACTACGTGTAGAGGTGGGTGTCGTCTTGAGCCATAATTCTTGATGATGGGAAATGCTCAAATGGATCCAACAAAAGTGGGGAGTGTGTTGATCTGGTTTAGTTTTAGGGTCACACTCGGAAGGAGAGTCCTCGGTAAGAAGATCGGGCGATGATTAGGAGGAAAATGGAAGCGTGTTGAGGAATCCATAAAATTGATGATTAGATCTAGAGGTGAATGTGGTGGTTTTGAATCAGATAGTAGTATGGAGCATGAGGGAGGAATGGCGATTCATTGCTTCTTTGAGAATGGTATGGGTGCTCCTTGAGAAGAAGAAGTGCCAAAATCGGATGGGGAAGCAAATGGGATAACACTGATTCAGCTACAACACATCTCAATGACCACGAGATGCCTCCGATGAGAAGAATCTACCGATGGAAATAAATCTATTTGGAGGAAGCTGCTAGACGACAAAATGCAGTTTAAATTGCAAAATTGGAGGTATGTTATGTTCTTTTACTCTGATACATATTTGTTGGAGATAATTCAATATCTCTAGCTGCCATATCTTTTGGTTCTATTCAAATAGATAGTTAGTCCAAGTCTTCTACAACTAAGACTCTTTGGCTATATATGTCTATCCTGTACACTTAAAAATGTACTTGTTTTTAGAAAGAAAAAAGTGTGAGGATTAGATTATATGCATGCATGCTCTGTTTTAGTTTATGCGATTTGAAAACAAGGTATTTACTAAGAAAGGTCATTGTTGGAGAAGTATAGTGTAACAACGAGAAAAACTTGGAAAAGGTAGTGGTTGGTGAAATATATTGTAACAAAGCAGAAAAAGTTTCTCTTTGGCTGTTACTCTCCTTTTTCAAATATTCTTGAATTCTCAAAATATTCTTTGAAGTATTTCAAGATCTGAGATCATGCCAACATCATAATTCTTACATGCTTGTTTTATATAAATTATATTGCAAATAGATTTCGATAAAAAAATGAAGTCATTGAATTCTAAATACGAAAACAAACCATGGCACATCATAGACAAGGTTTCTAAAGTCATTGGTTTTCTTGCGAATTTTAATAAGCGGGAGCGAACAAACCATGGCACATCATAGATGAGGTTTGATTGGAATGATATCCAAATCGTGTTGCAATGTAACTATTTATTTTCGGTCTTTGGGGCGTATACCAAGAAAATCATTTCAAATATATTCTATTGACATGAATGCCTTATGTACTATGTACAATATATTTGATTTTTATTCATGTGGAGGAGAAATTATAAAAACTTTTGTAATTGAGAGATATATATGTTTGATCTTGTAGCAAAATTTTCTTTTATTACTTGATCTTTAGGTTTAGATTACTAATTTTATTTTTAAAGCAGCGCGCGGCATTGAACTAGTATACTACTTAAGAATCAATAGAACCAACTAATTATCCATATAAATGGTCTATAATGAATGGGCTAGGTCTCGTACGATATCTAAATAGAAAAAAAAATCTTTGAGCGGTGTTTCAATGCTTTCTCTCCTAGTACAAATTGCACAAATTTTGGAAGCAATCGAAGGGTAAGTAATCACTATCCACCATTAACTCATAATTTAATATTTGTGCAATTGTCAAAAGAAAAGGCATGGAAGCACCTCTCAAAATCTTGATATTCAAAATATCTCATCTCGGATCTAAGCTGAATAATCAAATCTTGTCCGGACCAGTTAGGCTCACGAATCGAGCGGAAAATATCTAGCTTGCGTTTTCACCCCAAGTTGTGGGATAAGGCGTGATCTAAAGCTGAAGTAGTTTGCAGATGGGATGCACTAGCGATTCCTCAATGGATGTGATTCTTTCGCGAGACTTTCGATTGACTTGTTGTTTAGGTTGATATGTTGTTAGGGTTTTTTAGTTAGAGTGCATTTAGTTCATAGTCTAACTTTGTTATGTCTTAAGTTAGATAAGTTTGATCGAGTTAGATCTTTGTTTGGTTTATAGGCATATTTGTGATAAGATTCTTTCTTATCCTCCAAGTCCCATACGTCATTAACTTAAAAATTATGATAAAATTTATTTTCTTAGTTAAAGTGTGGCTTCATATCTTCAAGCAAAATATTATGAATATATCGATCTTCCACGCCTGTCGTCCTACCACAAGAAAGTAAGCACCGCCACGAGATTTTTATGCCTCGCTAGCACACAAGGTTCAAAAACGGCCAAATCTCAGAAATCTCACTCGAGATTTGGATTACGATCGATGACAGGAACCAAAATCTGTTTAGGTAAAAATTAGGAAAAAATAAATTGCTATAATAATCTTAGAAATTTAGAAGATTCCATCAAATCACAGAAAATCTTGGGTTTTTTTAATCATTTTTTGACTTTTTATAGCCAAATTTGACCGTATTTGGTCCAATAAGCCTTAAGAAAGTCATCTTCTGTGATTTTTTTTAAAACCGAATTTTTGAGATGTTTTAGAATTTTGACAAAAACACTGTGAGATTTTTATAAAATTGTACAATCTTGATCACAATTTGAAAATTTTATGGTACTATCATCAATAGTTTATGATCACACAGAATTTTTTTAAAAAATTTAACTTCATTTGTTGTCTTTAAAAAAATCAAAAATAGAACAAACATAATTGGGTCAATAACATTGTCAGAATTTTATAAATTTGCTTGAGTGTGATCATGATCCAAAATTTTTATGAGAGTTTATGAATTGTCTCAGTACCATTCTCTAATATTTTAAAAAATTCAACTTTTTTCCAATCAAATCTATGTAAGTATTGAACTTCATTTATTATATTTCAAAAATAAAAAACAGAAAAAATATAAATGGTACAGTGCTCCTTGTAAGAATTTATAAATTCGCTGAAGGATGATAATGGTTCAAAATGTTTGTGAGATCTTAAGAATTTCCTTAGCACCCTTCTGTAAAATTTTTAAAAATTCTAAACATTTTTTTATTGCTAAAGTAAATCTATGTATTGATCATTAGACTTTTATTAGGACATAGAATTATCAAAAAAAATTTAAATTTTTGGAGCTTGATTATCATATGAAAATTTTATAAAAATATTAATGATATATCAAGACCATCTACAAAAGTTTTCTAATGCGGTTTGGACCATTTTTCATTTGTTTGAAGTTTGCTGGTAAGGCTTTTATTTGGACAGTAGTAATATTTGAATTTTAATAAATTCCTCAGATTTGATAATTATCTGAAATTTTTATGAAAACATCAATGATGTATTAGGAATCTTCACAAAAAAAATTAATTTTTTTTACATTGTTTGAGCTATTTTTTGTTCGGTGCAATTTTATTGAAATTTCGGCAAATCTCGTCGAGATTTCGGGAATCCCGGCCAAAATTTTGATTTGCTCGTTGAAAAAAAATGGATTTTAATTTTTGTTTTTTTGTATTTTATCCATGCTCAGCTCAATTGGTTTAGAGCGCTGCTCGCTAGCGGTGGGTCTCTGCTTCAAATCCCAGCGGTCGCAAAGTACATTTTTTTTGAACCAGAGAAACTAATAAACTTCGCTGGTTTGATTGAGCTATTAGATCATGTTGTAAATTTTTGAATTTTTTTTAATTGTCCTCAAAGCATGCCTAGTCTACCATAAAAATTTCAGATCATGATCAAACTTGTGCGATTTTTAAAATTTCTTTCCATATTACTAATGCTTTTAAAGCGTCTTCGTTGGTTTAATTGAGCCACTGAATTTGAAAATTATTGAAAATTTTTCAAATTGGTCCTGACAGCATGCCTACACTACATTCAAAATTTTAGACCATGATCAAACTTTTATGATTTTTAAAAATTCTGTCAATACTGTTGACGCATTTAAAGCAGGTTCATTGATTTAATCGATGTACTAGATTTATAAATTCTACTAAATTTGCACATTCTTCAAAAAAATTTAGAAGGGTACTGAGCGCATGCTTACGCTGTTGTGAAAAATTCAGATCATGATCAAACTTTTATGATTTTTAAAAATTTTGACAATGTTGTTGATGCACTTAAAGCAAATTCACTGATTTAATGGAGCTACTAAATTTATAGATTCTTTAAAATTTGTTCGAAGAGTCCTGAGAGCATGCTTGAACTACCATAAAAAAAAGATCGTCATCAAGCTTTTATGGTTTTTAAAAATTACAACAATTTGGTTTCTTTTTTTAAGATGTTCTCAAAAAAAAGATTTTCTTTCTCTATTAGAATCTCTGTCAGTGTTGACAAGTTCTACTGTCCGTAACAGCGAATGGACCCGTTGAGATCTAGTACTATATTTCCTAAAGATTGAAAAGTTCCCATGCTATGATCGTTTTGAGCCGAGTCAGCCGTGCGGCTCGGCTCAAAATTTTTTTTTGCATTTAAGTCTTTCGAAAAATCCATAATTACGTATCGGTCCTTTTCGCGTTTTTTTACAAAGAGAATCTTAAAAAAACGCGAATATTTCGTGAGAGGATCCTAAATAGATACAAAAAAAACGTAGTAGCGTTTGGATCATTCCGGGTATTTTTTGCGAAAGGACCTTTCCAATTTAGCACGATTGCGGATCCGGTTCAGAAAATCGCAGATTTTTCGTGGTAACGTTTCGATCATTCCGGCTATTTTTTACAAAAAGAATCTTTTCGATTTAACACGATCGCAGATTCTTCATGAGAGAACCCTAGATAAATGTGTAAAAAGTGCGATTTCGTTTGTGTTCTTTAAACCGTTTCGCTCATTTTTTTGACAATTTAAAAAAGAAAACAACGTCAAAAAAAAATTTTCTACAAAAATATGACACGCACGACATGTTAGGCCGCGAAAAGTCTTCTAGTTGTAGATATGTGCGGCAGCGCCGCATGGTATTACTCGATCCCACGGCCACCTCTCTCGACATCGATCTTCCAACTTCCAACTGCCGGGGCGGGTGATGACGGCATGCATACCGAGAGCATGGCCGCCACATGCCGGAGGTGCACCGGACGGAAGACTGCTCGTGCCTCGTGAGTCGTGCCCCGTCAACCACCACGGTTCCTTCAGCTAGGCTGGGATACAATGACCGAATGTAAATCGCGACTCGTCGTTCCATCCTGGGAAGCAGGACGGGACGGGATGTCAGAGTTAGTAAGGGAAGAAGGGAACAGAGGAAGTTTGCAGCTTGAATACCGGTTCAGCAACTTCGTTTAAATGAGCATCTACGGCTGAAATTGCATAGCTGGCAAGGTTGGGCATCGGACGGCTAGCGACCAAGTCAAAGGATTAGCTTAAAGCTCCTGTTTATGTCATGTTTTGTATCGCCCAAATGACGGTCATCCATGTATAGTCTCTCATGCTGAGTGAGAGTTGGCGCAGATCGATCTCTTGATCCCGACGAGGGAGGCTTAGAGAGCGAGGGTGTGTTCTGCTACTCTTACTCTTGCTAAATATTTTGTTTCATAACAGGAGAGCAAACTCGAGGCAAACAAAGAGAACAAATGAGAGAATGAGTGGAATGTGCTAAATAAATGAGAGAGTGGGGGATGTGCTGAAGTGTTGAACAAAGAAAAGCGCTCAGGTTGATTTTATAGCGAGCATAGTCGCGGTTAAAATCAGGCGTGGGATGGAATCAGCCAGGTGAATGTTAAAATCAACTTTATTTCTTTTCACACATCACATCACTGTCCATTTATGTCATTTGCCGAACGTCCCAAAGCTCCAGAAATTTAGTTCCCGTTGGGGGAATCATTTCCCCCTATCTCTCCCTCTTTTCCCTCTCTTTCCCTCTCTTTTTCCCTCCTCTCCTTTTCCCCCAAAAACCCACACGGCCACGCCCCCTTGGCTCAGGCACTCGGCCCCTCTCTCTCTCTCTTCCACTCTCTCCCCTCTGGCTGACCGCCCCTTTGCCTCCCCTTCCCCCCGCATCGGCCACCCGCTCACCTCCCCTCTACACCGACGCCTGCTCACCTCCCCTTTTCCCTGCATTCCTCCCCTCACCATCATCGCCTCCCTCTGCGCTCGGCGCCCACCCCCTCCGTGCCCGACACCCCTCACCTTCACCCTGTCCATCCCCTCCCCCGTTGTCCTCTATCCGCCCCTCTGTCGCTTCGCCTCCCTCCGCTCCCTTCCTCTCCCTCACCGGCCTCCCACTCCCCTCCACCGCCTCGCCTCCCCACCACCTCGGTCCCTCCGCCGCCTCATCTTCCCCACTGCCTCACCGATGGCCTTACCCTCCCCTTCACCTTCCGACCTCGGCTCCCCTCCCCATGTGTCCATGGGCACGACGATGGGCCATGGGCCACAGGCAATGCCGCCTCGGTGACGATGACAGCGATGGGCAATGCAACCACGACCGATGGGCCATAGCTAACATGGCCTGGGCCATGGGTGACGCAGCCTCAGCGACGGTGACAGGTGGCCATAGCCCTAGACCCTAGTGGGTGCACGGCCACCACCACAGACAAAGATATACGGATAATACATGCATACATAGAGTAATATATGTTAAATCAAACCATACAAGTACATAACAATAT
Source organism: Guadua angustifolia (assembly GCA_036346375.1). Lineage (NCBI taxonomy): Eukaryota > Viridiplantae > Streptophyta > Magnoliopsida > Poales > Poaceae > Guadua > Guadua angustifolia. The sequence continues at coordinate 4,011,749 of CM070507.1, read as the reverse complement.
TAACAAGTTATACATATCAATCAAACCTTATAGATAGGGGTACAATCAGCTTGGATTCGGTCGAATATTGCTCTTCTGATATCCCAAACTATATTTTTTGTCGTATTCGGAGTCAGATATGAATAGTGCCAGATACGAATACGGCACAAATAATATCGGTCATAGATTCGAAGAAAATACGGAGCGAAATCAATACTGTACCAGATATTTTTTGTCGGATATCACGTGAAGATAGGTACCACATAAAGAACACATATAGCAATACTTAATCAACTGTATGAGTTCGAACGCAAAAGAACTATTGCAATTTAACTAGCTATTTTATCATGTAGTCATAGGAATGGCTTCCTCAATCCTTGGTCACCCATTCTTTTCCTCCGTGATGTTAGGCGTATAGACATACACACAAGGACACAAATAGACAATAACATGATATCCTTGGCCACTGATTCCCTTTCTCCACATGTATACGTTGATGTCTTAAGAACAAGATTGTATGACATGTTTAACATTAATAAAAATATAAAATAGGAGGCGGTGAGCGGCACGAATCATTGATGATTTCTAGTAACATTGATGATTTCTGACAATCATTATGGAATGTCAACAAAACCCACAAACTCTCAAATCTGGCAAACAATTTGGAAGAATCGACCAATTCAAATTAAAAAAACACACCAGGAATATCTAACCTAGATTAAAAAAATACCAGGAACATCTAACCTATTGCAGTTAACTCAGTCACTAACTCAATCCCTAACTTAGGTGTACAAATTTCCAGCAACTCTAAAGCCTTTCAAATGTGAAGAACATTGGCTTCAAATGCCTTTCATTAATGATGTATGAAGGCAAAGGCGAGAATCTAGCAAGTAGCACAAATTTCCAGCCATCCCGCTCAACTCCTTTAACCACAACATGGATGTACACTATTAAACTTTAATGGAGATCAAGTAAAGAGGTTATTGTGGCTTCTTCAGAGAAATTTCATCCTGTTCAAGAATAAAGAAAACAGATCATCCAAGACTGAATTAATTGAAGTGGTACTATATGAATTACTCTTTTCAATTGTCCTAAAGCCATATACACATCTGGAATTTGATCTGCTTTACTGTACAACTCTAAAGCTTATCTCACTTCATGTAGAATAGCATAAGTTAGCCAGAAAGTATTTCAGTATTTTGCATAATATGAGCGTGATTGAGTTTGTTGCCCAGGAAATCAAAGTGGTGTTGGCAGATGCTTCTATTGGACACTGTACCGCTGTCCAACATAGAACCAACATGGCTTCAACACCACGCCAGCGAGGACGCGGTTGGCCCAGATCTTGGCGGGCTCCCCCGCTCATCATTGCGGGCGGCGTCGCGGAGGCCGAGGGCGGGGCCGGCCAAGGCGCCCGAGAGGTAGCCTGTCCCGGTGTAGTAGGTGAGGTTCTCGCCCCAGGAACGGCGCAGCGTGAGGAACTCCTCCTGGAGGAGGAATTCCGGGGATGTGGGGAGGCATCCGTGCGGTCGTCGCGAGGGCTGGATCCCGACGGGAACAGCTGCGAATCAGCCATGCCAGGTTCGGGTGTGGTGCGGTCGACGGCGGCGGCAACACATGGGGAGCTCGTGCGGCATGGGAGAGAAGAATGGAACGACCAGACAGGGCGAAAGAAATTTCGGATATACGATAGACTATTTTTTCCCCCAGATATATCCGAAAACCGTCTCGAAATATGGATCGGATAGTAATTTTTCAAATCCGAATCTGCAAAAAAATATTCGAAACTGAATCCAAATCCAATAATTATCTAAAATAACTATCCGAATTCATTCCGAATACATCCGGTCGATCGGTTGGAAACTATCCGAACCAATTACACCCTACAGATAGACATCATTGAAAGAATATACTACTTAAGAATCAATAGAACCAACTAATTATCCATATAAATGGTCTATAATGAATGGGCTAGGTCTTGCTGATATCTAAATAGAAAAAAATCTTTAAGCAGTGTTTCAATGCTTTCTCTCCTAGTACAAGTTGCACAAATTTTGAAGCAATCGAAGGGGTAAGTAATCACTATCTACCATTAACTCATAATTTAATATTTGTGCAATTGTCAAAAGAAAAGGCATGGAAGCACCTCTCAAAATCTTGATATTCAAAATATCTCATCTCGGATCTAACTGAATAATCAAATCTTGTCCCGACCAGATTCGACTCCGAATCGAACGGAAAATATCTAGCCCGTTTTCACCCCAAGCTGTGGGATAAGACGTGATCTAAACTGAAGTAGTTTGCAGATGGGATGCACTAGCAGATTCCTCAACTGGCTGTCATTCTTTCGCAGACTTTCGATTGACTTTTGTTTAGGTTGATATGTTGTTAGGGTTTTTTAGTTAGGGTCTGTTTGGTTCATAGTCTAACTTTGTTATGTCTTAAGTTAGATAAGTTTGATCGAGTTAGATCTTTATTTGGTTTATAGGCATATTTGTGACAAGATTCTTTCTTATCCTCCAAGTCCCATACGTCATTAACTTAAAAATTATGATAAAATTTATTTTCTTAGTTAAAGTGTGGCTTCAGTATCTTCCAAGCAAAATATTATGAATATATACGATCGTCCACGCCCCTGTCGTCCTACCACAAGAAAGTAAGCACCGCCCACGAGATTTTTATGCCCCTCGCTAGCACACAAGGTTCAAAAAACGGCCAAATCTCAGAAATCCCACTCGAGATTTCGGATTCTGATCGATGACAGGAACCAAAATACTGTTTAGGTAAAAAATTAGGAAAAAAATAAATTGCTATAATAATCTTGGAAATTTCGAGAGATTCCATCAAATCACACAGAAAATCTTGGGTTTTTTAATCATTTTTTGACTTTTTATAGCCAAATTTGACCGTATTTGGTCCAATAAGCCTTAAGAAAGTCATCTTCCATGATTTTTTTTTAAAACCGAATTTTTGAGATGTTTTAGAATTTTGACAAAAACACTGTGAGATTTTTATAAAATTGTACAATCTTGATCACAATTTGAAAATTTTATGGTACTATCTTCAATAGTGATCACACATAATTTTTTAAAAAAATTTAACTTCATTTGTTGTCTTTAAAAAAATCAAAAATAGAACAAACATAATTGGGTCAATAACATTGTCAGAATTTTATAAATTTGCTCGAGTGTGATCATGATCCAAAATTTTTATGAGAGTTTATGAATTGTCTCAGTACCATTCTCTAATATTTTAAAAAATTCAACTTTTTTTCCAATCAAATCTATGTAAGTATTGAACTTCATTTATTATATTTCAAAAATAAAAAACAGAAAAAATATAATTGGTACAGTGCCCCTTGTAAGAATTTTATAAATTCGCTAAGGATGATAATGGTTCAAAATGTTTGTGAGATCTTAAGAATTTTCTTAGCACCCTTCTGTAAAATTTTTAAAAAATCTAAACATTTTTTTATTGCTAAAGTAAATCTATGTATTGATCATTAGACTTTTATTAGGACATAGAATTATCAAATTTTTTAAATTTTTGGAGCCTAATTATCATATGAAAATTTTATAAAAATATTAATGATATATCAAGACCATCTACAAAAATTTTCTAATGTGGTTTGGACCATTTTTCATTTGTTTGAAGTTTGCTGGTAAGGCTTTTATTTGGACAGTAGTAATATTTGAATTTTAATAAATTCCTCAGATTTGATAATCATCTGAAATTTTTATGGAAACATCAATGATGTATTAGGAATCTTCACAAAAAAATTAATTTTTTTTACATTGTTTGAGCTATTTTTTGTTCGGTGCAAATTTATTGAAATTTCGGCAAATCTCGCCGAGATTTCGGGAATCTCGGCCAAAATTTTGATTTGCTCGTTGAAAAAAAATGGATTTTATTTTTTGTTTTTTTGTATTTTATCCATGCTCAGCTCAATTGGTTTAGAGCGCTGCTCGCTAGCGGTGGGTCTCTGCTTCAAATCCTAGCGGTCGCAAAGTACATTTTTTTTTAACCAAAGAAACTAATAAACTTCGCTGGTTTGATTGAGCTATTAGATCATGTTGTAAATTTTTGAAATTTTTTTAATGGTCCTCAAAGCATGCCTAGTCTACCATAAAAATTTCAGATCATGATCAAACTTGTGCGATTTTTAAAATTTCTTTCCATATTACTAATGCTTTTAAAGCGTCTTCGTTGGTTTAATTGAGCCACTGAATTTGAAAATTATTGAAAAATTTTCAAATTGGTCCTGATAGCATGCCTACACTACATTCAAAATTTTAGATCATGATCAAACTTTTACGATTTTTAAAAATTCTGTCAATACTGTTGACGCATTTAAAGCAGGTTCATTGATTTAATCGATGTACTAGATTTATAAATTCTACTAAATTTGCACATTCTTCAAAAAAATTTAGAAGGGTACTGAGCGCATGCCTACGCTGTTGTGAAAAATTCAGATCATGATCAAACTTTTATGATTTTTAAAATTTTTGACAATGATGTTGATGCACTTAAAGCAAATTCACTGATTTAATGGAGCTACTAAATTTATAGATTCTTTAAAATTTGTTCGAAGAGTCCTGAGAGCATACTTGAACTACCATAAAAAAAGATCGTCATCAAGCTTTTACGGTTTTTAAAAATTACAACAATTTGGTTTCTTTTTTAAGATGTTCTCAAAAAAAGATTTTCTTTCTCTATTAGAATCTCTGTCGGTGTTGACAAGTTCTCTTGTCAAATAACGTGAATGGACCCGTTGAGATCTAGTATTGTATTTCCTAAAGATTGAAAAGTTCCCATGCTATGATCGTTTTGAGCCGAGTCGGCCGTGCGGCTCGGCTCAATTTTTTTTTTGCATTTAAGTCTTTCGAAAAATCCATAATTACGTATCGGTCTTTTTCGCGTTTTTTTACAAAGAGAATCTAAAAAAAACGCGAATATTTCGTGAGAGGATCCTAAATAGATACAAAAAAAACGTAGTAGCGTTTGGATCATTCCGGGTATTTTTTGCGAAAGGACCTTTCCAATTTAGCGCGATTGCGGATCCGGTTCAGAAAATCGTAGATTTTTCGTGGTGACGTTTCGATCATTCCGGCTATTTTTTACGAAAAGAATCTTTTCGATTTAACACGATCGCGGATTCTTCATGAGAGAACCCTAGATAAATGTGTAAAAAGCGCGATTTCGTTTGTGTTCTTTAAACCGTTTCGCTCATTTTTTTGACAATTTGAAAAAGAAAACAACGTCGAAAAAAAGATTTTTTTTCTACGAAAAAACGATACGCACGACATGTTACGCCGCGAAAAGTCTCCTAGTTGTAGATATGTGCGGCAGCGCCGCATGGTATTGCTCGATCCCACGGCCACCTCTCTCGACATCGATCTTCCAACTTCCAACTGCCGGGGCGGGTGATGACGGCATGCATACCGAGAGCATGGCCGCCACATGCCGGAGGTGCACCGGACGGAAGACTGCTCGTGCCTCGTGAGTCGTGCCCCGTCAACCACCACGGTTCCTTCAGCTAGGCTGGGATACAATGACCGAATGTAAATCGCGACTCGTCGTTCCATCCTGGGAAGCAGGACGGGACGGGATGTCAGAGTTAGTAAGGGAAGAAGGGGAACAGAGGAAGTTTGCAGCTTGAATACCGGTTCAGCAACTTCGTTTAAATGAGCATCTACGGCTGAAATTGCATAGCTGGCAAGGTCGGGCATCGGACGGCTAGCGACCAAGTCAAAGGATTAGCTTAAAGCTCCTGTTTATGTCATGTTTTGTCGTTAATCTAGTTTCCCTTTTTGAACACTGCTTTTACCGCTTGGAGGCTTACTTCTACTCTTCCATTTCTGTAAAGACACTGGAACTATCTAAGCCTTGCGCTGGAGTGAATGAGTAGAAAATTCTGGACATATTCGTAGTTGGTAAAGTAGCGTAGGCTGTTCTTATTGTCTCTAGCGTTGTCCTGACTTTCCCCACCCGATTTGAGTCTGAATCCGAGAGGGTCCTGACACGGGAGTAATGCGTTCAAGCGGCATACTCTGCCACGCAAGAAGTCTATATAACACTCTAAACTTCGGTTGAAAATTCATCTTAAACTATAAAACTAGACATGTCCCTCTAATCTTTACAATCCAATTTAAATAACAACTTAACTCGGTTTCACATAATGGTATTGCTTATGTGACACAATAAGTTAACAGTTTACAATGTAGGACGACATGTTGACTAAGTAGGACCTATATGGACTTCTCCTTATCGAACTCCCAATTATGCTTCTATAACCGTAGACCTCTATAGCCCTCTCCCTCGTTATTTCGATTTGGAAGAGAAGTTCATATGAGCTCTACCTATCATTGACCTAAACTTGCTCAATATATCATCTTACATGACAAAACTGTCCATTCATCATGTCATACAGGCAATACCACTATATGAAATCTGATCATAGTGTTATTTGAACCGGATTGCAAAATTCAGATGGTTAAATGTTTGATCTCATAGTTCGAGATGATAGATGTACTTTTGAGTAAAGTTCAAAGTATTACACGAAGTTTCGAGTAAAGTTTAGAGTGTGATACTGACCTTTTCCTTTTGCTTTTAACCCCAACGAGAGGCCCACACAAGTTGGCCTAAGTAGGTGGTTGGGCCAGCGATTACGCAGGTTTATCGGAGACACGTCTAACTCTCAGGGTTAGAATTTCCAGTACTTATGCTTCAGCGTTATGATGGCTCCATGCCTCCATCTCATCAAATTTAAGCTATTAGTTCTAGCAGAGGTAGCCCCAAATCGAGCAGATAACGAGGAAAATTATTACTAATCAGAACAGACTAGAACAAAATGATGACTCTTAACGCTTTTCACGAAAACATTAACAACAGAATAGTTCAGGTTTGGAATTGAAATAGACATCGATAAACTTCTATAAGACATTTGGCATGCAGTAACAAAAAGCTAGAGAACAGTTTCACATAAGCTGCTGCAATAGCATAACCGACGATCTATTTTCAAAGTTAAGAACACCATGAGTGACCAACACCAACCACAAAATTTTTGCACAACCTAACATCGTCACATCACACACATGGCATATATAAAAGAAAGAAAGAAAAAATGGATCATTATTATTTCAGACACGTATACAACCAATGGCTTAACTCCCAGGTCACAACAATTTTGCAAGCCCCCTGCTCCGGTCTATATTACACGAAAATAATAAGCCTAAAATTTGCTACCTACTGGAGAAGTAATGGATGATACAGATAATTAAAATCTTTACCTACTTTACACGGTGATACAAAACATGCATGGTGATTTAGAGAAAGGAAGGGTCCAAAGATTACATGTATTGTTTGCGAATATCTGTAGTCCGAAGAGATGCCTTGTGTTACTTGAGAGCGCTTGGCACCGACGAGGCACAGATGCATCAGTGGAGACTTTACAAATCTAGTGAGCCATATCGGTCTGATCTGATTTCTATTGTCCACAAAAAAATGCTCTCTAGTGACGATCTTCAGTATTTACTACAGTAGTTCGCTTGGGCGGTGCTTCTGGTTTGACAGTCTATTGATGGGAAGCGGTAGTCACCAGAGGAGGATCAATTTTCCATCTGCACCGAAATGAAAGATAATTGACCACTGTTTATGCAAAACAGCAAGGCGATAGTAGTACTCCAAACTTAACCTAACGACGTATATTTGATCCCTAGGCCGAACTAATAACAATAGTAGTAGCAATACAAGAGCAAGAGGGATTAAATCATGAGATGATTGGTTCTTCTATAAGTTCTCTTTACTCTTGTTCAAAACTCTTTTCACATGGCAATCTAAGAGATCAACATCACTTGCTCTAAAAAAAACGGACACCAACAACTATTCAGTCTTCACAGAGACACTTCGCCAGTAACCCTCCAATCTAAATTACTGTGCACCTCACCAAAACAAATTAATAAACACCACATATTGAAGTGACAAGACATGCATTTCATATTCAAATCATTACACCAAAGGGGACAGTCGACGCACCCAAAGTGGTTCTACTTATTGGGTTTCAGGATGTTTCATCACCGATAGAAAGGATATATTAATTGTAGTGATAAGTATGAATATTCAGAACGACCTGGCTCAACCACTTCTTGACACAACGCGTAAAACAATAGATTAGGTGAGCATGTCGAAGAAATTAAAGAGCCTTTTTTAACTGAAACTACAGGGCCTTTCGGAGAAAGGAAGGTGAATGTGATATTATTTACCTTGATGATTAAACAAGTTACACCACAAACATCACGAAACGGGGAAAATAACATTTTTAAATAAAATCTATCTTGCATGTTTATTATACATTGTTCCACTAATATTAAAGAAATCCTAATATTGTGGGCTTGTGGCAGAATTTGAGGAGTACCACCATATACTAATACTAATACTGTACTG